>CM075852.1:72181532-72566840 GCA_037975125.1 Latrodectus hesperus
TATTACAATAAATTGTTCCCTAATTTGGGGAATTGAAATTAACATTATGATGCTACGACTAATATCTCAATTTAATTTATAATGCTTAGAGAAGTATTTTGAAAAAAATGGGCATGTCTGTTTTGAAAAAGAGACATTTGGACGGTATATGTTTCTGCCTAGTGGTAAGACGCTCCTATTCAGAGAGAAATTATCCGGAATCGATTTCAGCCACTGTTGTAAAACGAGAGAAAAAATCATTGCTTATTACAATGATTGTTGTATATTAGCCATGTGCCCTTTTGTAGGGGTAAATGCTTGGGAATTTTCCTGGTTTTCATCTTTCTTATATGTGAATACATTCCACAATCAGTATAAGTCCTCGCAGAATTCAATTATGTGGTGCACTTTTTAAAGTGCCTCGCAATGACGCTCGGCTGTTAGGCTGTCCACTATGCGTTGTCTAAACATATTCGAATCATGGGAGTATTATTAATACCATTTATTAAAAAGGCAATTGGAGCTGACATCCGAAAAATCTAATTTAAAGGAAAGTTGAGGGAGATATATCAAGATTAAAATGAATTGTTATATTAAAAAAAGAAACCTTATAATGACAGTTTAGTTTTTTGAACACAAAGTTGTTTGCAACATGGGAAAGTGCATCACCAATTTTATCTTGTTCAGTAAAATACTATATATTATGTTGAATTTGTAAGAAATATTAGCTCAGTGTCGCAGTAAAATCTGCAAAGAACAATGCCATGTAAAACGGTTACTTATTATTGATAAAAATACATAAATTGGTTTTTGTTAAAAACAAAAAAACATAATATATATATATACACACACACACACACACACACACACACACACACACACACACACACACACACACATCATATATACACACACACACATATATATATATATATATATATATATATATATATATATAGTGGCAAATGTTAGCGAAACTAAAAGTCTATCTGGCATCAATAATGTACAGTATGAACAGTGAAAAATCACAGATCCTCACTGTTGCTTCATCTAAAATTGGAAATGAATATAGGAATTATATTAATTCCAACGTTGAAAGCTGAAGCCAAAGATAGAGCCTTCTGGCTCATTTCCTGGTAGTTTTGATTGCCGTAATGAGGGGAAATTGTCAACTCATGTCTGTAGTTTGTGGCAGACGTTGCATATCGCGATAACTCATGAAATCAAGATGTCGTAGAAAGCTGAAAGTAGGAACCATAACTTTGCCCTAAAAATGCATGATTGACGATATGGTAAGGAATAAAAATGGGTAACTTATACCATTCCACGTAGAAACGAGAATTTTCTTTTTGAGAATTCCACTTTTTAGGAGACTAGAAGCAATATATTCGTGGAAGTTTGTTTCATTCTGATGAGGACATACATTATTAAGCTAGATTGTGTGTGGATTCGTCAGCGATTCAACTACTTTGTACAAGACTGGGATTAATCACTTTATCTACCAAAGGGATTAATGTATTAATGCAGATGACAATCTCTTTTTAATAAATAAAATTGTATTAAATGTACTGTTTTCATTAAATGCTTCATATGTATACACACTTACACATGCATATGTATATATATATATATATATATATATATATATATATATATATATATATATATATATATATATATATATATATATATATATATAATTGTGAGTATGCAAAACTATTTTTGCTTGATAAGCTATTATGAAACTAAGAATTTGTTCATAGCTTAAGATCATTTGTGATGTATCCAAATTTTTCGAGATGTTGAATCTTTATATATGCTTTGTTTCTTTCTAAGATGTTTTTTTATCCTTTTGCTGAAATTTATTATTCTTTTTTGAGCTATAATTGATTTATATGACGATAAAAACTAACTCCCTTCTCTCAGGATGGAATTTGGCCAATTTGTAATTTTCAACTAGACAATATTTCATGTAGTATACATAAACAAGAAGAAAAATATACTTTGCTCCAGATGTTTCTTATTATATATTATTCCATACATCATGCTTATTAGATATTCTTTAATGTGAGGTTTCTGATTTACATGCTGGAATATTGCCAATCATTGTTTATTTCTTATTAAAAAGATACAAAACTCTTAACAGAGAATTTAATAAGATTTATTTGGTGTTTTATTGATTTTAAGACTAATTTTTTATGGCATATTTTTTTAAATATCTTAAATTTTAAGGGAATATTTTAAGAAATAATTATTTGAAAAATTGAGAAATGAGTATTAATTTTAAGAAATTATATATTTATATATATATACATATATATATACACACACACACACACACACACACACACACACACACACACACACACACACACACACACACACACACACACACACACACACACACACACACACACACACACACACACACACACACACACACACACACACACACACACACATCACACACACACACACACACACACACACACACACACACACACACATATATATATATATAACCTGATATTTCATTATAGAGACGCTGTATGTCTAATCAATAAAGTCCAGTTTCTGTTTTAAAATTTGTTTCTGTAAGATTTAATCACCTAAACAAAGTTTTATTTATTACTGTCGAAACAATTTTATAATATTAATAAAATGCCTCAATTTTTTTTCATTAATACTATACTTTATCCATGTGTCAACAGTTTGCTTATACTATATATGTTAATAATGAAGTAAGATATATTATATTATCTTTTCTTTTAGAACAATATTATTTTAACTTAATATTTTTCTTTAATTATGTGACTTTACGCAAAATGAATTAAAAATATTTGACAGTAATTTCATTTCTTATCTTTTCTGATTTACATGATTACGCAACAGTCATAATGCAATGATTCTTAAAGAAAATCATACGAAAATTTATATATATATTTGCAAATACCTGTATAGATATCTAGCAGTTCGACTTTACTGCATTGTGATTAACAGCTATATCTACCAAAAATTTAAAAGCTGAGTTTTTTTAATATTTTTTTACACTGGAAGCCATTATTAATATCATTAAATCTTAATTAATATTAAAAGTTACTTAATAATTAAGCAACTATCAGTACTAACTAAACTGTTAAAATTTATTTTAATTGAAGGATTTTTCCATGAATTTCTACATAGAATAACATTTTAAAATAATTTTTTAATTAATTTAAAAATTTGGTATAATATTCTCAGTGTTTATAGTCTCTTTCACCCATGATCTCTCTATACGAATTTAAATATAATATTTCTAAAACATAAGTTAATCTTTACTCTTAAAATATAAATGTTTAAAATATATATTTTTTAATTTTTGATACAAAATAGCAACATTATTCTATGATATATATGATCTTTTATGCCATTAATGAAATATACATGCTATAAAGAGAGAATATGCTCAAAATTATATATTTTTATAAATAATAAATTTTATTCAGAGCAAATGCTGCTGATTATTTTCTTTTTATATTTTTCACTTAATAACTAACAATAACAGTATCTATTAACTATTTTATTCAAAGAATTGTATTTAAATTCCTCTTCTTTAAGAAATGTTCCTGTCTGATCTGTAACTCAATACGCATTAAATGATAAAGTTTCATTCATTTTTATATAGTAAAGTAAATAGAATATAAAATGTTCTTATATAGACATTTCAAATAATTTATTGGACTTACATTTATTAGAATGACACTTACTAATATACATTTACATTTATTAAAATACTAAAATAAAATTAAGGTTTTAACTGATATGTACTGGAAAATATTGAATTTTAAAACGATAATTTTATTCAATCTTTGTTTGACATTAAAATCCTTCTTTTTCTAAGTTATGACAATTCTCAGTTTTATACTAACTTTCGCTTATATTAGATTTTAACTCATTTCTTTTCTTACGAATTTAATATAAACGAATGAGATTATAGGGTGCAATTAATTAATTTGTTACTTTTGTATAGTATGTTGCTGTATTTTTGTATTTTAATTTTGGAAATCATAAACTCAACAACTTTATTTTTTAAATATATTTTGATAACAATAACAATTGACATTCAAGAAGAATAATTTTATCTTCATTGTAAAAATTATCTTGAAATAAATTATATCATCACAATGGTAGTTTTTTCAAAATGTTAATCATATTAATAGTTTTAACAACTAAATCATGACTATTAATTGTCAGTCAATTAATTGATATAAAATACATAAGCTGAATGAGTTCATGGACTTTTAACTTCACAAGTTGATTGAGAAGCGAATGCAGTGTTTAATATACACTTTTCTGATTAAAACGACATGGTATATGGTTTAAACAAATGTATTGATGTTCCATCTGTGACATATAAGTATTAAGTTAATTGACAAGAAAAATAATTAGCTATGTAATTGCTGATTTCCTGTGTTATTTCGCTTAATGTAGTTAAATATATTAATCATTGGAAGATGTGAATATTAAATTCCCTAATTATAGAGATTCAAAATGTGCTACTTTTAAAAAATTCTCATGTTGATCAAATTAAGCTTTAAACATCTTTCTACACTTTAAAACTTTATTGAAAATAAATTTTGTATTTGTTTCGTTTGCAAAATTTTCTGAATGATACTTGATTTATATTATATTTATGATATAATGTAAATTTAATTGTAATACATTAGATTTGCCATACGATCGTAATTTATGAGTTCACGTGCATTACAAGACTTTATATAGTGAGTGATATTTTTCATTGCAGCAAAGATGAAAATGACATTTTCGGACTATCTGGACCAAAATACTTTTCTGTAAAGTTCTATTTGTTTAAATGATTTTCCGTCTTTATGACTGTTTTGTTTATTCATTTTTTATCAGTGTAAAGGAGGTACTAAAACACTTTCACGTGTATTATTTATGATTTCAAAAAGAAAACCTGAAATACCATCCAGAAATTAAGATTAAATTATATTTTCACTTAATTATTTAGTTATTTTTATAAGTTATCAATAAGATGCTTCATAAATTAAAAAAATAAGCAAATAAGAGCTTCTATTATATTACTAAATAATATTCTAAAGTTTTTAAGTTTACTTAATTAAAGTAGTGTTATAAAACTGGCATTTAATCAATTTCTCACTAACAATTTAATTTTAGTTTTTATTATATTGTTTTTATTTTCCTAAGTGTAACACTGCTTTATCTTAGTTTAAATTGCATTATATATAATAATTTTGAGATATGTATTGAGATTTGAGATTGCTCTAAAATACGAATATTTGCTTTAAGCCACTGTAATAAAAACTATTAAGAATGATAATCAATTTGTTATGTTAATGGAACCGACAATAATTTATGATTAAATCTTCAAAACATGGAAACGGGTTTTTCTTTTCTGATTTTTGTGACAAATTTTATTTAAAATTGCATTAAATATGCATACTTGAGCCAAAGTAAAATTTTTTTATCCTAAGATTATTTTTACTTCTGCTTATAAACTACCAGCTTATTATAATATTCTATTCATCAAAATGAAAGTAGAAAAGTAAAGACTAGGTCAACAGAAAGGTGAGCATTTTGCTATATCATTTGACCCGCTGTAGGTGAAGTACGTTAAATACATTTGTTGAAACTCATACATAAATATGCTTAAGATTTTCTAGTTGAATACAAAAATATTGCATATGAAGCTATATTTAAATTTATGCAAAACAGGAGAAAATATACATCATATAGCCTTACCAATAATGGATTTTAAATACATTATTTGAAACTCATAACCAAATATGCCTCAAGGGAAGATGCTTAAGATTTTCTAGTTGAATACAAAAATATTGCAAATGAACCTGTATTTAAATTTATGTAAAATCAATGTCAATTGAAACATCATGCACCTAAGAAAATTATTGTAAACGAAAATAATGATCAGTTCTAAGTGAAACTCAAAAGATCAATTTGACATAACAGACCTACAATAACTCTAGGATAGTGAATATAAATTCATAATGATGTATCAAATCCTTTAATTAATCGGAATGATAAAGTAATATTTAAATACTATTTGCATTTTCTTAATTTAGATGTTTGTGTACTTAACTCTTTTGATAGTAACATAAAATTTAAAAACATTGCAAAATACTTTTTTTCTGTCAGAGATCATAATATCGGTAAAAGAAGAAAGGTTTCTATATTAGAAATGCCATGTTCCTTACAGGCTAAGCTTAAAATTAATTTTCTATGGTTAAATGAATTACATCTTCTGTCATTCTAAAGAAAAAGATTAAATTCCAGGATTCTTTTTTCTCACATTAGAATCTCAGAAAAAATCCCGGTTTGCCTTTCAAATCTATTATTTGATTAAATCTCCTTTGAAGTTAGTCTCAGTGTGGATAATTTACTATAATGCAGAGATTTATTCCTCTTCTCGCCACCACTGGTCTTTCGTCTCAGTACGAGGGGCAGAAACGTCATGCCACATTTGTACTGGCCTATTTTCCCTGAAATACAGAAAGGAAATTATGAATCTCCAATATATTCAACATTTACTATTTGTGCATTATGAATGTCGACATTCTCAGGTGTAACTCAGAAGTAAGAATATTTAGCAATATCTTCAACAAACACCAAATGACTTGGAGAACACCGACATTCTCCTGGTTTCAGACTTTAACAGTAAATATGTTTGCTACATTGTTTTATTTACTTCAGTTTCTCAAATGTAATTAGAAATTAATTGAGAACTAATGTTTTGGTTTATGTTTATAAATGTTTCAGTGTTTGTATAAATTTGAAGAAACACTTTTAAACTAAAATATAAACAGCCATATTAGCATTCTCATTACATATGCTTTGAAATTTACAGGGAAAAGATATGCACAGAATTTATCTTGGTAAGGTTAATTCTAGAAGACAGGAATTGTGAAGTATCCTGTAGGTTCTTTTGATGCTAAGAAATGAAGCTTGATAAAAGTATCATATAATATTACAGTCACTAACTGTGGTATACCAGTGGATTTTCATGACATTGTAAAATATTTTGTTCCTCTTCCCATTTTTATTGGTATAGATGCTTTTGATATCGCATACTGGAGTTGAACAGCTGAGGATTGTTGAAAATTTTTTAACTTATTATGCATTATTATCTTTTGGGATGATTTATCTGATAATTTGTACCTTAATCACATGTAAGCAGGAATGGAATACAGAAGAAACTCTTAACAACCTCTATCACACATCAAGCAAAATCTCAGCACATATTCCATATTTTACAAGAATATTTGGGATAAAACCCGAGGTCTTCCATTTTAAAAGGTCTAGCCCTTTCCCTGAGCTACCATGAAACCTGGGATAGATGCTTGAGAATTATTTGGGATTTCACTTACACATTCCATATTTTATATTACTTCCACTATCTATGAAAAGTCCTCAAAAAAACTATCGTAACGAATATCTTCATAATAGCTTGCAATTGTAATTGCCCGCTACGGTGAGTATAAGCGCTTATACTTATGAGTGTTATGTAATAGAAATACTACTCCTTTTTTAAATATTGCTTAAGCCTCACATTGTGTGATATAAAAAGACGATTAAAGTCTTTTTGTTGAAAGATATTCTAAGCAATATGATCAGTTCTTGATTGAACGCTTGTTTCCAATCATAAATACGTGCAATTAATAAAATATGTGCTGTTAATATTAACGTGCATTCAATGTAAAAACTAATGTACGTGTAATTAATTTTAAAAAGATACTTTAGCTTATCGTACAATGAAAGATTTGAAGATTTTAATAACATTACAAAATCTGAATGTTTTGGTCGTGGGCAGAAGTAAGTTAGAAGCTGTCTGTATAAACTAAAAAGAATTGTAAAAGTAATTGTATTAATAAATTACAAAACAATCATTATCGAGCTATTTATGTAAAATGTAGGCAAATTAAATACAGTTTAACATTACAGTTTCGTATTGTTTCTGCTATTGCCTTAAATGTATTTGTATTATGCACAAATAATGTCAAGGGGCAAGTGACAGCTGATATAAACTTTAGCAGGAAAAAGTTTGTATTTTTTTTTAATTTTAAGAAAATTATACAAAGCATTTTAAATTCTATTAAAATTATGAACATGCCTCTTTGTTAGTAAAATTTTTTACAGAAGGAATTTTTTAAATTTATTTAAAACCCATTTAGTTATCTTATTGATTAAAATCCAAATGCAAAACTCTGTAATTTGTCTTATAATATAATGCGAAAGTAGCACATAGTTTAACTCCGATATTTAACACATTTAGTATTTAATAAATAACTATTCTCCATTTCTATAATAGTTTTAAAGGGTAATAACTATCTTAAATTATTTATAAATACCTGTTGAGGAACTGTCAATTGAAGGCTAGAAACTAAAATACTAACATTAATATTATTTCTAATTAAAAATTACTCATGCTTTGTTAAAATAAAAAGTTTTCAAAACATATAAAAATAGCATTTACTGTATTACTATTGGTATTTTTGACCAAGTTTATTGAAAAAAAATATTATCATCATATAAAAAATATAAGTAAATATTTCACAAAATGTTTTTGCATAATTTGTTCTATCGTTAACATTATATTGAAAAGATAATTATGTAGTATAATTACATTTTCTGAAACTGTGTTTTATATTTAATTAAATAAATTAAAAGTTCATATCATCTTAAAGCAATTTTCTATTTAGGTTTTACTTTAAAAAAATACAAAATGTTGAGGATTTATATCAAACATGGCACAAGAAATTTTTACTATTTAATAGCAGTCTAATTTTCCATTTCAAAAATAGCTGTAAAAATGAAATGATAACTACACAATTTTATATATTGTATTCATCGTTTTGTTTACATTTTATGATATATGTTACCAGAATATTCAGAATACAAAGTAATATAAGTACACAAAACCATTTTTACTCTCTCTCTCTTATTTGTCTCTTATTTGTAGATTTATAGAAAAAGAGAAAGAAATTATGTAAACGAGAAAATGTTTGTGGAAAAATTCTCAGTACTGTTATTAATAACTTTTATATAAATCTGAACAATTATTAATAATACATATATATTTGACACGTAATTTTTCTTCATCCTTCATATTTAAAAATAAAAATATTTGCATTTAATAAGATTTTTCATTACTCTTGTAATTAATGCATAGTTGGATATTTTCTTACAGTAATTAAAAATGATTTTCAAAAATAAATTTTAATCACTGATCCAGGGTAACAAATGAATATTCTGAGGAATCTGTAATCAATATTGAAAAAAAGAAGAAAAAGATGGAAAGAGCAGCTCATTTCCTTCGTGAATCGTGTTGATGCGATCAATCGACGTTCGATTATGTCTCGACTTTCTTAAAGTTATTGATTGCCTGATTGTTACCTCTTTCAAATGATTTGTAGCCTTGATTAGGTTGAATAAAAGACACAATTATGCAAGGAAATGAAATTCCTTTCGTTGATGGAGTTCATTTGACTCAAGATTTTCAAGTCCCTAGAACCAAAAAGAAGTTTTGGAAAGAGTTCTTCATTAATGAGGTGCTCTTGAGCTAACATTTGTAAGCAAATTGGATTACGAAATTTTTACAATTGTTTTCCATAAAATATTTTTATCGTAATAAATATATTACTCTCTTTTGGATTTCTTAAATTAAATTATAATATTCACTCAGATGGTGCAATGATAATAAGGCTGTGATTTTGATACTTAAAAAATTAAAAAAAAGATTTATTAAGAAATAAATCGTTTTAAATTAATTTACAGATATGAAACAGCAGAAAAAAATTTTGTAATTGACTAAAATTGGCAATTTAAATTTAATTTACGATTTTAAATTTATTTAATTTAATGCATGTATTTCAAATTAAAAGTAGTATTTCATAATTATTCATTATATATCTTTTCAACTGATGTAAATTAATTTTCAATATCCAATTTTAAATATATTTGTTATGGTTGAATTATAACTACATCTGTAGTATATCAATGCATATTATACTCGTATATGTAGATTATAGCTTTAAGTTGTCAGTATTTTCCAATTTTTAGTGAATTATTTTATTTCATAACACCATATTTTATATCAAAATATGTGTTTGGTCTCTATGATTTTATACTTAAAATTAAATGAAAATGAATAATTTAAATAAACTAAGGTAAATATCACATGAAATTAAGAGTTTTATTACAAATTTGTAATGTGTATTTAGCGTTGCCACTTTTGCAAGGTTTTAGATTATGAATCACAGTTGTAGGTTTTAAAGTGAAATTGTTTAAAACAGCTTTACCACTACACGGAAACTGGATGTAACTAGTAAAAGTTTGAGTTTAGAGGAACACTTGGAAGTGCCGAAGTCAGCAAAATGCATTTGTGTGTAATGTATAAAAGCATCAAGTTATATTGGATTGAAACGATTTGTCTTGGAACCAATTAATAAAAATTTCATTTTTAATTATGTACTAATAAATAGTAAAATTTCTTCACCAAAAGGAGTAATATAGCATAGAATTCAGATTAATGCTCATAGTCAGTGTGAAAGGCAGAAAATGTGTTTGAATATGTTTGAAATTTGCCTTAATTAGTGTGCAGATTTTACAATACATGGATGCTTTTTTTCTGAAATCTGCATTATCTATCGGCACTATCTCTAACAAAAAAGTAACAACAATAATATTGAAGGGAATTGAATCCCTCTGAGATTTAATATTTGATGTAAATTATTTGCTTAATTCGTTTTTAATCTAAAAGGGGGTTGTAAGTATTCTGACAGACAGTAAGGATTTGTCATAGAATCAAATATGTTGATAATCATGAATACGATGAAAATCTATTTCTATCAGAAATCAAAGATAAGACATGTGATATAAAATGTAAAATCTGTTAAAATAAACAGCAATGTAAATAAAATGTGGTTCGATTATACGATTCTAGCCCCCTTATCCTATTACACTAGATACTGATCGTGCCATGAATTTTATTTTTTTCTTGTGTTTAAATCAAATATCTTATATTCTCTCTCTTATAAAAAGATTGCAAATAATACAAACAGTGCTATCATGGAATGATAAATTTAATCAGGAAATGGTGAAATCTTATAGCATTTTACTCTCATTTCATAGCGTGATTAATATCTGCTGTATACTGGTGGGTGATTGGTCTAATCGTTATATGCTAATTATTCTAATTGGGGATGATGAATCCATACTTAGAATGCTTAGCTCCTTCTTTGAATTCAAATACAGAGGAATTCGTTGTAATATTGCACGAATAACCAGGATCTTCCCAAAATAATGATTTGCCAAATTTATTTTGTATTTCTTGCATTGTTGCTATTTTTGTCATTATTGCGCGCTTCTTTTTATTATAAAATTTAGAGAAACTTAACAATGCTGTCCGCACAAACAATTCATATCTACCATAAACATTAGCAGCTGTTGAACTGCCCAAAAAGACAGTGAGTAGACAATGTTTCATTTTTTTAAAATTTTGTACGTTTGCCAAGTTATTTGAGTAAATAAGGCTAAGATCCAGTAATAACAGAAAAATAACAAGTTTGTCCTTGGAATTCGTGGCTTAGGGCCATTTGTATGCTATAATAAACAAAGCGATTCTTCTAATTTCATAAATTTCCTATTCTCTTTGTAATCATAAAATTCTGAATATCGTAAACTGTCATACAGTGGTATAAACTTAAGTATCAAAAATCAATTTTTCATCTTTTTTCAAATCCTAACATGTGTTTCATAGGGTTTTATTGAGTGTAGATGAGAAAAAACACGAATTTATGGAAATGGTGCAACATTCAAATGAGACATAAGATTAAAAATCAACTAACTACTCAGTGCTAATACGCGAGGTACCTTGACAATATATTATACGACCTTCCAAGTGGATTTTAAGCTTGATGTTTGCTTCTATCATGTTACTGCACCATCCATCACCAGTAAGTTTCACATACATGAAAAAAGAATAATGAAATAAAATGAAACATATTGTTGATGAACATGTCATAAGCAATACAGATGTCTCTTTTCATGTTGATCATACTGATACTTTTTTTCTCTTAAAGTGATAATATGTTTAGAAGAAAATGTTATAATTATAAGGCATGACACATATTTATACATATAATTATGAGTAAATACGAAGTAAATGAATTGTTTTTCCTGGCAATTCACATTTCTGCAAATCCATTTTTAAAGTAAATTTTTAAGCTCATTTTAAGTAGCTCTAAATTTATATATTTATTAACAGATCTTAAAGTTATAACAAACTTTGAATAACGTGGACTTAAATACATTAATTTATCAAATTTCTTGATTAATTGTTGTATCTAACTCATTTAATATAACTGTTAATCAAGTAGTTTGATTAATTGCACAATTAAACACATGCTTCTTCAAGCGTTGTGTCTAATCATTGTTTGATTTGCATGACAACAATAAAGATATTTTTACTTTTAGCATGTGGAATACAAAAGTATTCTAATACAAAATTTGCAATAATTTATTTTTTTTACAGAAATAATTTAACTTTTCCATTATTTCAACTTCCTTGAGAAATGTAGACAAAGTAAAGGAGAAATATTGTGGAAATATAATATACTTACAATATAGCACATTTTCTTCAACAATTACCATGCACAAATCAGTAATTTTGTGACGTTATTTCTTGTGAATGAGAAATGAATTACATTTAGTTTAAATATAGTATATCTGCACAACACTGCTTTTAAAAATAAATGTTGTTTTGCAAAAATACCCATTGTTATATTTTAATTTCACGATAGCTATTTAAAATATTATTAATACTATCTAAACAATTTTCATCAATTTTTGAAAGTATTCTTAGATATTGATATCTTAAATAATTTTTATATTCATAACAAATAAGAAAATAATTTTTTCTCTTTATATTTTTCTCTTATATTTCTCTTTTATGATGTTTTTATCATTTATTCTTGTTAATATTTTTCATTTCATTCGAGCCTTATTAGCATATTTTATGCAAACCTTTGTACTTTCTCGAAATAAGTTAAAACTATTCCAAATTCTTAAAGTTAATAATTATTTAAAAAGTATTATGCCTTAAAACATTCTTATTTTAAAGGATAAGTAATCTTGTCATTTATTCTGCAAAATCATCTTTTTGAATATAAAATACTTTTTAGTATATGATTAAACTGCATACATAAATAATTTCTTTTAAAATTTTTCGTGTATAGATAATTTTGCAAGTTTTCAGAACAAGAATTTCTTTACGTGAGTGAGGTTTTCAGATTTACTGAAAAGAATCCTTAAAAACTCATGGGTAATAATTTTATTTTACCAGTATCCGTAATTAGTTCCTTTTTAAGTTATTCGAAAGTATTAAAAATATTGCATTTTTTATAGTGAATATTTAAGAATATATCCCCGCATTTTGAGTAGTTATTTGCATAAAAACTGACTCAATTTATTATAGACAACAGTTATTTACATAGAGATTGTAATAGAAAAGAAAATAATATTTTTGCTTAAAGATAACAGATTTTTTTATAATATATTTTGTTAAATTACAAAGTAGAAACAATTATGTAAATTATTTCATTATATATATATATATATATATATATATATATATAATTTCTAATATTATTAAATTATTGCTATCGATTCTCATTTCTCATTTAACTTTTCAATGACGTAAATTTAATTGATGAATATATTACTCTAATAACATGCTTAGAATAATATAAACAACAAATCTCTTAAAAATAGTTATTAGAGTAAAAATACTTATTTAAGGTTATATTTCTAAAACAAATTTCATAAAACAAGAAAATCTTTTAAATTGTCCCAATATCCCATTTTTCAAACAAAAATCTCTTAAAATCTTTTAAAATATGTAAACTATATTGTTTGCTAATAAGGCACCTTAAAATAATTTAATTTTAGCAATGATTAAAATTTTGTTTTTTTTTAAATGTCTTTTCCATTCGTTATTTTTGTTTAACATGTTGAAAATAATTAAGTAATATTAATTTTTAAGATTATTTTATATGGAGAGCAATATATTTGTGCTTGTTCAATTGTAATATTACTTAAGCAAATAATTATTTTTTGATTAAAAATTGAGATTACACATATACTTTGCTCTAAATGAATTCATGAATGTGTCTTAATTAAGGACAAAAAAGTGAAATGAACAAAAAATTGAAAGAGTTTGCAGAAGAACCCAAAAGATTTATTAGTATATGATGAAGTAGTATTTCACAGACTTAGTTATATGTGGCACATATTATGAAGAATAATAGATTTATATTAAGCACAAAAGAATATTCATGTATTTATTTCTCAAAATTTTTAGTTAAGTTGTAGTTTATCAACAAAACCATGTGATTATTACGGAAGCACTGTAAAAAATGTAATTTTGATAATTTTATCAAAATATTACTTTTGCAGTCAAAGTGTTCGGATACGCATACATTATCATTCTATATATAAGTCTGCAAACATATCAAATTATCAGAAGAGCTCACTGATAATAATGCAGAAGACAAGGTTTTGAAATAACGACCGTTTATGGAAGCAACAACAAATTATAAACCGGGATGTAAATCTTAAATTTTATTAAAATGAAAATTATCATCTGACATCAAAATGCATCTTGAATAAAAGATTGCGCAACGGTTTCTTACCTGCACAATGTTTGCAATTAATATCTTATCTCTGTTATTTTATAATTTCCATAACCTTTGCTGTTAACTGATTTTTTTCCTTCATAATGATTCAACTTATAAAATAGCATTAGATTCAATGGCTTTTCAATGATTAGTTATGATATTTTCAAAAGAATCACTCTGGTAAGACAAAATATCACTTTTCACTCAGTCATTGTTCACTATATATCACCCACGAAAAATGAATCGAGCACATGATCATTCTCCTACCTTGTCACACTAAACTGTTTTAGGAATATTGGAACTCACATTTGCTGATGTATATGCTTAATTGTTGCAAAACATTTCCTTCATCTATCCTTACATAACTATACAGGTGGGCCCCGGATTGCATCTATAGGTTAACAGGTTTTGAGTACTAGCCTATGACCAAGTAACTCGTAATTTTGAACTACGGTCAGGTGTGATGAGGTCGCACTTTAGCTGCCACTCACTTCGCCACATTCCCACCACACCAGTGAAAGGATTTTGGACGTCAATGATTAATAAGAACTCGTCTCCATTCCACTAAATTTTAGCGACTCAGTAAGAAAACAAATGGATACCCTCCAATCACTGGCTGTGGTCAATTATGCTTCACTTTGATGATCTTACAGGAAGCGGTGTGGAGATACTGAGTCAATGGAGTTTTTATTTACCGAAGAAAATTCAGTTACTCAAAAAATATTCTGATGAATTATAAGTTTTTGAAATCATATAGTGTTGGTGTGAATATTTTTATCATGAACAAATTTCTTAGAAATTATTGAAACATGTATTGCACATATCTAATATTCTATTTTAAATTCGATTGAATAAGTAAGTATAGCTTATTTATAGCATATCATAAAAAAAAATTAAATTCCTGTAAATACTTAGCACTGAAAATGGAGTAAACTCTTATTTCTCAATAATTGTTGATTTCCTAGTTTTCAAGATTGTCTTTCATTGTAATTCCAAGCAAACTAGTTTGTATATATCGCATAATCTAAAATAAATTTGGTTTATTTTTCAAGGGAATAGTTAAACAAGGATGTTTGCATCTCTTTGTAGTTAATTAAAAATTTTTTATGCAAAGCCTATATCTGTATGCATATTTGTTTTGCTATTATCAGTTACTGTCCAAAATTCTTGATCTCTAAGAAATTTATGGTATGATTTATATTAATGTAAAAGACTTAAAAAGTAATTTAACTGTTTCTGAAATGTAAACAGTGAAAGAAAGAACAGTATAAAAATGGTTAAAAGTATGTAATTTATTATTCCAACAATAATTTCATTCGAAACTTGTATAAAATTAATTAAAATTTCTGAAAAATCAAATAAAACGTGATGAAATGGTAAAGTTACAATAGCTATTAAATATAGATATCAAGTTATCAAAATCTTCAATTTTCATTACTTAAATTCTTTCATCAATGAACAGTTAAAACTTTTTTCTTAAGTGATTCAGAAACCTTTCCAAAACGGGCATATATCTTAAAATATTCTTATAAAATGCCTTAAGATTTTCTCATAAGCGAAAATCTCTTCCCACGTTACTTTTTGAAATGAAGAATACCGTGATAAAAATGAGAAAATATGATTAGCATATTATTAAAATTGATACAGATTATTCAACTGTATATATTTTTGTTATTTAAATACCTAATTTTCTTTGAAAAGGGAATGTTTAAAAATAAACTCAATGACTTCTTCTGGTTTGCAAAATAATGTACAATGAAATGAAATATAAAAAATTCACATCTGCAGATCCAAAATTCAATTTTTACGATCGTATTTATGTAAATATATAAACAGAAAAGAATATTTCAATTTAAAAGATAATAACATGTACTATTCTCCTTGGAACAAAACGTAATCAACAGAATCACATCACCTTACCTACCTTTCATTTAAAATTCTTGGATTGAGAAAATGTTTGAAGTTCGTATTTTTTCACCATCTGATAGAATGTTTATATTCATAAGGATATTTATACTTTTGATATATATACAATAAAAAAGCAAAGAGAACATTACAGAAACTTGCAAAAGTGCGACCCGTATGTTGTGCTGAAGTAAGGAACAGTCACGTAAAATATTTTAAAGAAAATATTTTTTCGTTAGCAAAAATAAAAAAAAAATATTCGAAATAATCTACTCATGAATGAAGACCTCTTTCTGAGCTGTCTGTTGCCATTTTCTAAACAGAAAATAAACACATAAAGAAAAAATAGATAAAACAGTATAGAGGGGAGAAAAGTAAGTGTCGTAAAAGATATCTTCAAGAGAATTCAGTGTTTCTTTTTTCTATTCAGGCTAGATTGTAGTTAGAAAAATTTTTTGCTCCCAAAATGGGTTTCAGTATCTCAGTGCGTGCTTTTTTTCTTCATTCTCCCATAGGAAGGCAAGTGGACGGCGAAGAACTATGTTTTCATGAAGAAAAGTTAACTTTGAATGGATATTTTATACCTTACCTGCCTCCGTGACTTAACTGAAAGCTTCAGTAAGCGCAGACAATGTATAATACTTTTAATGGGTTGTGACGCGTCCTTCATAATTTTAGTCTTATAGTTATTTAGAGTCGAAAACTTTCAAGAAGGTTTTTGTTCTCCTTCCTTATATCTATCAATATATATATTAATGTGAAAAAAAGAGAGGAAAATGGTACAAAATATTAATCTAAAAACTTACAATGAATTTTCTTTGCATCACCTTTGACAGTTTTATAAGGAATACTCATTTTCCAGTGATTTTTGTTGTTTTTAATGAGCGTTTTTAAATTCATGATTTATTTATTTGAATTTTAAATAAATATAACAGTTATAAAAATTAAATAAACAGAGTTATAATTAATGTTTTCACAATAATTTGATTTCAATAATATATTATAATTAAGTGCATATTTTTATAGATAGTAAATTATTTTCATGTGGAAATAAAAAATCAATTTATAATTAATATGCTATATTCATGAATTCAAGAAAATGTTAATTTTTTTATATAATAGGTGTAATAAGAATCTTATTTCTGTAATACAGCATGCTATACTGATAAAAATAAGTTTTATGTTGTAAGTATGTAGAAATAATTAAATTGCACAGAATTAAAATTTTATTGCAATCATTCAATTAAATACATTTTAAAGCTCCTAAAATTTGTTTTAAATGTTTTTGTGTTTTTCATTAAAACGATTATTAACTATTATCCAATTCAGAAACATATATTACTGCTTCTGATTTTCAAATTCATTGCTTATAAATTAAAAATCGTTAGTAAAATTAAACTAAAATAAATATTTAGAAGATTATTTGTATTGTTTTGGAAAACAAGCTTATTGTATCAAGAATCTAAATATTATAATTTTGTACGCTATTACTTCAGATTTTCCAGTGATTATGTAATGAAATCTTCATTGAGTTTGTTTAATTGGGCCAAATCTTTAGCAGTTTTTAATACTTATCTACTTTTATTTGGAATTAGTACAGTCAAATTACATATTTTAATGCAATATAAATTTTACAAAATTTTATGTTTAATTTTATCTTTACAAAATTTAATGTCTTCATTTGGTAATTCACCATTAGTTTAATATAAATAAAAGCAGCAAATACGATTGATGTGTTTATGCTAAGAAATATTAAACTTAATTGATAAAGATTTCTTACACGTTTAGAAGAGAAATGTATAATTATGAAATAAATATCCCAGTCTTTTATTTTGAAATGATATTTTATAAAATATTTTTGATTTTCTCACCGACAAGAATATATCTCTGTCAAGATCCATGGAAAGTTACTCGTTTTACTTGTTAAAATATAGGAGCAACGGATAGATTTAACGAATGTTATAAAACTGATGTGTTCAAAAAATGTACTCCATTTCTAAGTACCAAGATTTCTAGTATCAAACTGAAATTGAAAAATCCATCATAAAGAGAAATTGTTTCAGTAGATCACAACTGTCCTGTAGAAAACAGTTTTATTACTCCTTCGACCAAAGTGGAAGTAAATTCACTACACACTTTTACTCCGCGAAATAAATGTTTGTTAATAATAGCTTAAAAATATTATTTCCGTGTATAAACATGCATATATCTGTTAATGATACATAATAAAATCCCTGTTTTGTTCGTAATTTACTTACTTAAACAGTAAGAACAAATTAATGATTAATGTTTTTAAATGGAAATTTTTAGTTTATAAAACGAGTTGAAATAAATAATTTCACACTAATTCCTAAGGCTAAAAATTTAAGAGAATACTGTTGAATTTTTTGATGATCGTTACATTTTATTTTCAATAAGGTTGAAATTCTAATCTTTGGATACACTAATCATAGTCATGATTTCTAACTCGTTAAGTTTATAATTTCGAAATAATACTTTGTAAATAAATTTATTTGTTACAAATGCTACTGAGAAGGTCATCTGGAAAGTATGTTTCCCACGGCTCCAAAAGATGTTGCAAAATGAGTGAAACTCGAACATACATGTAAGATAGTTTACAGGTATGACTATCATATGTTGCAATCCTAACTTTCAGAAATAGTGTATATTAAAGTCAGTACAGTACGCAAAAATGTCGGCTCTTGCTTCTTCTCCTACTGGTTGCGAAGTGAGTACAGTGATAAAGCTTTTGAACTCACAGAAGATAGCACCAATCGAAATCAATCGTCAGTTGCATTTAGTGTATGGACTAGAAGTGATTTTCTGCAACAATACCACGAAGAAGGCTACAAAAAAACTCGATATGATCATTATAGGTTATGAAACGTAAATTGCTTGCTTCGTCTCAGAAACCAATCAATAGTTGAAGCAAGGGCATCACAGTGAATACAGACAAAAGTCAAGCAGACTATATCCACCCATTAATTGATACGGACGGTCTTCTGGGACACGAAAGGCATTCGGCTAAATTGACTTTTTACCGATGGATGCAATAGTAAACTCTGAACATTCTAAAGAACTTGAGACAAGTGATTCAAAACAAGAGGTATACGATGCTCACTCTCACATAGCAGATTTCACAAAATAAGTAAATAAAAAAATAAAAATGCTGGAGAAGCTTTGCTGGAAAGTGTTTGAAAATGTTTCCTATAGACCTGACATTGCTTAATGTGTATTCTATCCGTTCTTGCACCTGAAAAAATTATTATCAGGGCATTCCTTCATCATAAATGAAGACATGTAGACAGCTGTGACATGTTGGCTCCATTCCCAGGCCTATCATACTGGAATACAAATACTTATTCCATGATATGACATGTGCTACCATTCCAATGATTTTTACGCTGAGAAGTAGATGAAATAATGTTGTATTTTTGCAATAAATTTTTCTATGTAATTTGGATTTGTTTCTTTTAATGAGCCGAGGGAAACTTACTTTCCGGATGACCTTATAAAATTATGTTATATTAAAATTTCATTTTTAAATTTTGAATTAAAACTGCTTATAAAAGAAATATTTACTCAATATTAAACAAATTTTTATAAATCTCGAAACACAATTTTTCAGCTTTTATAGAAACTTAAATTCTATAAAATTTTATTTTAATATAAAAAACATGTAAAAAAGAATATTTATATATGTATATTATATTTATGTGTGTAGATGTATTATGATAATGACTATTCATCTTTGAATTCACAACATTAAAATTTAACTGTAGCATTTCAATAAATGTCGTATCAAATTCATTGGTATAAAAAGTGTATGAAATTACAGATCAAAACAACAATATATTGCTTAAGGTAAAATATGGAAACTGTAAAAACCCATGTATAATTTAATATGAGTGGTAATGGTAATATACATTATATATACTTTCAAATTCTGAGGTATTTCCAAAACTAAACAATTCAGTTATTAAAAACAACTTTTGATCATATTGAAATGCAAGATTCAAGAGTATTATAGATTAATCTAATGTAAAATTCATTAATTGCTCGTATAACTCTCAGAACTGTTAAAATCATCAATAGAAATTTTGCAAGTTTCACTATTCTTTCATGTGGTTTGAGCCATTGTCTTTAAAGAAAATGTATGTTGAAAGTTATTTATCTTTAAAACAAAAAGAGTAGCAAGTCCATTTGCATGCAAAAATCACTGAGTTTACGCACGTATTTAAGAAATTTCATAATTCAATCATCATTTGCCTCTTGTGAATGATAGCGATGGTAAGCAATTTATACATTTTCTTTTTAGTTAATACCGTAATTTAGAAATTAGTGAAGATTAATTTCTTAATTCTCATAAATCATTCATTAAGACTTATTTGTGATTATTTATTGTAAAATATATATCTGTGTATTTCCCATTTTTTTCTATTCTATAATATGTAAGTCAATAGATTTAAAAAGTAAGGTGTAATAAATTTATTCTCTTTTCATAATAAAAACGATTTTTCTTATTTTAAGAACTCACTTTTTGTGAACTAAAACTATTTTAATTTTGAAATTAAATTCAATAAATAACTTCTACATTTTCTGAAGTATAGAGTCCAGTTAAAATGTTTTTTAAAAGTATTAAAATTGGCAGAAAACAATTACTTTTATAATAATGAACTTAAAGTAATTTTTTGTATTTAAAATATGTCTCTCTCCTTACAATTCATTCATAAAATTATCAATTCTTAGAATTACCTAAAATAATGTTTCTTCAAATTACGCAGTAACTTATGCTTAGTTGAGAAAGTCTTCTTTATTAATATTATTATGTCTTTAAAATATTGATTTTATTGAAATGTAGTAATATTCATACATATAGCAAAAAACACTGTAAAAGAATTTGTTGTAAACTTTTGCAGTTTAGAAAACGCGTAAGCAAACATTTGTAAATATAAAGGATTATAAAATCAAAAATCACATACATTTTCAGACTAGTAATTTATGTGCATTATAAACTAACTATTATATAATAATTACATGTGATTAATAATTTTTGCATTTAAGAACTTTCAGATAAGTTTTCATTTTAATAAAAAATAAAATCCAGTATAGAAACGTAGAATGAATGCACTTTTTTATGTGTATAATAAATAAATTTTTGATTCATTATAGTTTTATTTATGAATATACATATTTTAAACAATAATTTTCCATAATACGTCTCTTCATTAAATTATCTATAGATAATATTCGTTTCTTAGCAATTTACAAATACGCTACGCATCCTATTCTATAAATTAATACCCGATGTACTGCGACCAATTCTGAAAAAGCGTGCTTTGTATATATATATAAAAAAACTGTCAGGATGCTTCGAAAAAATACACAAAAGCAATCTTCAAAAAAATACACGATGTGAAAAAATCCCCTTTCTTGAATATTTAAAGCACAAATTCTGTTTTCAGTAAACATTCCTTATAAGTTAAATATTTGTTTTTCGTACGCCTAAAATATTACAGAATTCTTAAATCATCTTTAAACTATTTTTTATACACTACCATTCAGAATATTGCGATAAACTATGGAACTTTCAATTTAAAGAAGATTATCTTTATTTTGCAACAAGCGCATAGATTTGCTCAAGTTAAGACTTGAAACACATGAGAGTGATTTAATTTTTTTTGTTGATTTGAAAACGCTTTTTTAATTTCATTTTCTATGAATATGATTATGTAAATTAAAAGAAGCTTTACTTTTGTTGATTAATATTTTTTTAAATAAAATATTAATCCAAGTTTTATTATTATGGTTCTTATTTATTTTGAAGGAATATTTAAATTCTAAGGTAAAGAAAATAAAGAATACGTTTTACGATGTATATGCGGATTATTAGTTTTTTCAAAGAACATTTACCCCTTTCTATCTTTTATTAGAATAAATATTCTGAAGTTTAAAATAAAGCTAATAAAAAATAAATTAAGAGATATATGTATGGATACTTACTTTTTTCAACAAAAAATTTACATTTACAGCAAAAATAAATATTTTAAATTGTTTTGTCTATCGCCCTCGCATCTTGATTGTTTGATTATTTAATTATATTCATATACATAGACCTATAATGTATGTATGCATACTATTATTTATGCATATATACATACATATAATAATTATAACATAATCAAACTTAATAAAATTTTATAATTTAATATTTTTTTATTTTATAATTTTATATTTATAAAATTATATTTATAATTTATAATTTTATAATAAAATAACGTGTGTGCGTATTAATGTAATCAAATAATCAAATTATCAACGGATGAGGAACATTAATAAAAATTATATTAACATCTCCCACTATCTAGGCTCTGCTACTACAATATATACGCGTACACACAATGATTTAGTTTCACTCACATAACTCTAATTATCTATTCAGCAACTTTTAGTGTAGAATAAATGTTAATGATATTTACTTTGGAACGCAATATTATTATTTTGTTTAGTGGAACAATTTTGAAACAGACTGATAACACTATAAATATTAATAAAACATTCTAGGTTATAAAAATATAGCAAAATTGATATAAAAAAATGATTACAGATAAATTATTCTGCAATTGGAAATCATCTGTTTATTTTCTGTTAAAGTTATTTCTCTTAGAAATTGCGAAGACGCAACACACACAAATTACACTGGCTTACGAAAATTTTCTTTTCTTTCATGAGAACTAAACGAAGAGAGTTTTATTAACTTTTCCCCGCTGAGATTTTAAATATGTGCTCACATTTTCTCCATCAGGCGGAGTTTTTCATGACACATTTTTAAAATTCTAAAATAATTTATACTTAAAATACACTGAATGACAGAATATTCTTTTAATTCTGGCTTAACTTAAAAGTTACATATTTTGATTTTCTGTTATATTTTTCTTTAGGAATGTCCCTTTTCTTAGTCCATTAGTAGTCGAGACTCTACTTGCCTTGGTATCATTTTTCTTACCACTTGACTTGGTACCTTGGTAGCAATTTATTAATAAAAACTCTCATCATGCCTAATAGAGACAGCCCCAAGATTTTATGGGAAAAAGTCTAAATGGAAGTACAAAAAGGGAATTTTTAAGGACATGTTACAGCCCATTTTTTTGCATGAAGACAGAAGATCACTCACTGTTTTCTCATAGCTTTTTTTACTATTATTGATACGAAATCCACAACAAATATTTTTGAATGATTTACATTCTACGTTTTCTGACATACATAGTCAACACTTCTACAAAATGTTCATCATGCAATTTTATTGATCTTATTTGTTGTCCTATATATAAATATTCTTACCTCCAATTTTGAATAGCTTATTTTGGGAAATTTATATTTCAGATATTTTCAAAAAATTTTGTATTTAGATTCAAGAAATTTTGTCCATAACTGTTATAACATTTTTCATCAGTCCAGTTTCACATTTAAGTTAAATTCAAACAACTTTTTAAGAACAACTAAAAGAGTATTTGGTACATTTTTATGTTCTGGAATAAGAGATTTACATTTAGGCCAATGTTTCTATATGTAATGAGACCTATCGATGGTAACTAATTCACATGAAAAACAACAAATTGCCTACAATGCTTTCTTTAAGAAAATAGTCTTTAAAACCACTATGCCAATTAATACATATCTGCACGTCTTCTTGAAGTGTATTCCAAACTTTGAGCCTGGAACATAAAAGTTTCACCCATTGACATTCATGAAGACGACGAAATCATTCTTACTTTTAGATATTATTATTTAGCAATTTCAAAACTAATTATTGTTTCATAAGCCCAGAAAATTTTGAAATTAGAATTTCGCATTCATTTAGGTTAAAAGGCAATAATAAGCCACAGCGAGACTCATATAAAGAGGCAATATAATTTTGTCAATTGAAAAGTTCGTGTTCCAGGAACCATCAGCTTTATAAAATAGCAAATCAATAAGTTATGTTTTACTATGAATATAAAAACACATTTTTAACGCTTTCAGTAATTTCGCTTATTGTATCGAATGAACGAATATTTTTATAAGCCTTATAAATGTATGCAATATAGCATGCAATAATGTGATATCTGAATTTAATATCATGATTAGAAATTTAGTGTAATGGTTTAGAAAAGAAATACGTGTCTTATTTTTGGACTTTTTTAAAACTGATCGTTCACTTCTTCATAAGCAGTTTAAAACTGGATGATGGGTTATTTTTCTCATCAGTTGTTATGCTTCTCATTATGAAAAAGAATCGTGAAAAAGGATTTTTATTATGATATTTATGAAACTCATTTTATGTGTAATTATGCACAAAAATTCTTTTATCAATTGTTTAGATCTAAAATCAAAAGTACTAGCAATTTCTGTTGTTAGTAGATTTTGATCTGTATCAATATATTGCATTTCTCATTAGAGTTGTTTTGTAAAAATTTACGAATCAAAAATGAATATTTCATTTTGACAGTGGATTAAAATTAACGGTATGTTTGTTACTTTTAATTATATTACGGATGTTTTATGTTTATCAAGACAATGAACAACAAATTTGATTATAAGTAATTTTTTCTAATGGCGATACAGATAAAATGCTATTATATTTCATCATTTAATTATGACAAATATCATTCTTCGAATATATAGATTTAGGATGAATTAAAACGATGTAAATCAATAAACATTTTAAGTTTTATATTGACTATTTTTAATAAACTATTTTATTAATACATCTTATAATTGAAAAACAATTTTTTCAATATTCTGTCATTAGTTTATATGATTGATGATATTGTTACTATATTTAAATAAAACCGAGTCTATAAAATAATTTAACTTTTATAGCATACTGCCAATTTTGTTTCTAGAATTTAATGTAATCTACGAATTAAAGTTCATTTGGAACTGAGACATTTAAAAGCATGAAAATGGCTCACTCTTTAATAATTAAAAATGTAAGTTTCTAAATTTTATTGATTATCTGGTATCCAAAATTCGCATTTATTTCATTTTCTTATTTTTTCAACAAAATACTCTTTTAAAAGCATTCTATATAATTGATATTTTACATAGGAGATAAACTGTGCAAGAAATTTTCAGGAAAATAGCCGTAGCTTAATGTAATTTAAAATTATTTCTTGTCTATTTTAAATTCTTTAAGTAATTAGCTTTCTGTGAAAGAATTAGCTTTTTGTGTATACTTTTATCATGACATGATGCAACATGATGCTGATTACTTACATGAATTCAACACATAAAAGAGAGAGTGCTAACCAAATAAAGTGCTCAGTTTGCTCTAGTCGATTAAAAATGTATCTGATTCTTCTGTTCCTTCTATCTGTTAAACAAGCTTTCTTTTTTATATTTGTAATGATAGAAGGCAGTCAAGGTAATAATATTAGTTATAAATTTCTTAGAAAATAAATTTGCGTGTATAGAGTCCAGTTTCTTTCTAAATAATCACTGCAAAACATTGATAAAAAAATTACATAGATTTTACTAGCATAATGCATGAAATAAATTAGAAAACTAAATCTTATTTAGAAATCCTTTAATGAAATACAAGGAGATCAGCAGGGATTTTTGTATAAGCACCAATAAGAATTTTCAAAGTGAGCAAACTATTATTTTAAAATCATTTAAATTTTACTTTTTAGGTACTTATAATTTTAGCAGTTGCTGTTTTTAAATAGTGTGCCTATTTAACTATACCTCACTCACATTTTCTCTTCTTCTTACTACAGTATATATATATATATATATATATATATATATATATATATATATATATATATATATATATATATATATATATATATATATATATATATATATATATATATATATATATATATATATATATATATATATATATATATATATATATATATATATATATATATATGATATTTTATTCCTATGCATATAGGAATATAAGAGGAACATTGGTAATTTCTTAAATATTTCTAGTCCATTAATAACGAATGATTCTATTACATAACATGGATATTTTTATAAATTTTAAGAGGAAATTAAAAATAACCATTTTTTTTCAAATAATTAAATATTTTTGGGAATATACTGGCAAATATAAGTGATTGAGTATAATTTCGTTTTAAATATAATATAATATATATATATATATATATATATATATATATATATATATATATATATATATATATATATATATATATATATATATATATATATATATATATATATATATATATATATATATATATATATATATATATATATTACCGGCAATGTTTGAAAATCAGAGTTCTGTAGAATACACAGATATGCTTTACAGAATGCCCAAAAATGGCGAGAAAGTATTAAACGTTTAACATTTTCAGTATATTCTACTAATTCTATAGCAGGATGCACTGGTAAAACTTAAAACTCGCATATTCATTTTCAGATTCTTTTTGAATTCCTTATATGACTTTTATTCTTATTAAAAATTTAAATTGCCTTTTTTGTTTTATGATTTGTTTAGGAAAATCAAACATTTTTCATTATAATTGATTAAATATACTTTTGCCTAATTATATATTTAATAGATAATATTAATTTGCTTAGTTTAAGATTTATTACTATAATTTTGAATGAATACTGTTAATGAAATAGTATTTTCAAAACAGTACTTGTGTAAAGGCATGGCTTGTACATGATATTTTAGAGCAAATATCTCGTGTTCTTTCCCAATTAGTATTGTTCAATGTGATAATTCATGTTGAAATTTCTGGTTTTTGCTTTCACTTTTTTAAGATAGATGATTGGAAATTTTCAAGATTTCCTATAGATGACAACGGTTCACTCTCCATAAAATGTCTTCTTGAAAGACAATTCATGTGTTGGATACTAAAATTCTTAAACATAATAAAGTTGTTCAATATATAAAATGTCAAAATAGAGTCAGTATTTTCGAGGAATGAAAGACTAAGATTTTTCTTTCATAAAACTTTGAAAATTTGCTTAAATGCTTTTATCATTTTACAGTATAACCAGATTTTAAAAACAATGTGCAAGGAAAATACTTAACATTTCTCATATTTATATATTCCCCTTCACTAATATGCATCCTGTAAATTGCCTAATTATTTTAAAGAGTGCTGTGTTTTCATGTCCAAATAAACCGATATCACTTTATCATTTCTGATAAAATATAAACAAAATGGAATTCTTTTTACATAATTTTCCAATAATGAAGAAACATAGAATTATGTTCAAAATAGAAAGGGAAGTATTCATAAACCTATATGAAATTTTTCAGTACACTATATTAAAAAATATTCATTTTTATTGTTATTAAAGTGAGAGAAATCAATCCAGCAAACATTGCTTGAAAAATCCATAAGAAGGGAAGAAACATTTATAGAGATTAGTGCAGAAACCTTCAAAAAGTCGAAGACTTTTCTACGGATAAGCGCTCCAATCATGGTTGATATACTCGGGTTTTAGAAAATCCTTCTGCTTTATGGAGAAAGAGTGAGGTTAGGTGAGAGGAAAAGATTGATGCTCTGAATTCATCGGCACACAAAGAAAGGCTCAAATGGCTTAGCTGTTCTCATGCAAAGAAGAGATATAAATATTTAAAATTTCCTATTTTCACAGAAAGTTTCAGCAGTAATCTAATATTAATAGTCTCATAATATTATTTAATTAACAAGAATAATGATAAAAACTATAGATACATTTTGCAAAAATCTTTTTGTCCCAAATTGCTTGAGATTATTTCATTTGTTAAAATTGTTAATGAAGACTCAATGAAGACTCAACTATTTCATAATGAGATATATTCTATAAATTACATGTTACTTAAAATACGACGTGTTGCTAGGAAACAGAAAAAAAGACTACTTATTTTTGAAATTTTAAAATTTTTATTCATTTATATGCACACACATATATATATATATATATATATATATATATATATATATATATATATATATGACGCATTTTATCGAGTTATGAAAATGATGTGAAATGTGCTACTCTCGAGCGCACGTAGGATAAAATATAAGGTGAGGAACCAGCAGAGTGGACAATATTCTTTGCCGTTATTGCTTCTTGGGAAATAATAATTGAAAGTTTGTTCTTGTCTCAAAGAACGCCAGAAATTACAAAGAATGTCAGGCTATCGTTGACGGAATAAGTTCCAACAGACAGACGAGTTTACGAAGTTCATGGTGATAGGACTGAGAAGGGCAAGTTGGTATTTTAGGCAAATTGCAGCTGATAGATATTTTTAGGCGTCTACAGTGAACAGGTTGTGGTAAAGATAATAGGAAGAAGGAACTGTGGAATGTTTGTAGGCTGCTGATCAGCCAAAGTGACTTGTTCGAATGGAGATGGTGACGATCTCTCAAAGTACGTCTACCGAAATTCTGCAGCATATGCAAAACACCCTGGATGCACCCATATCACGCAGAACCGTTTGCCATCAATTGGTTGCTGGTGGCATGCGTTCATGGCGTTCGAGAATAAGACTGCTGTTGACCCTACAGCATAGACATCAATGTCTGGAATGGTGCCGCATCAGATAGATGTGGTCGACAAAGTGGCGCAGGATAGTCTTCTCAGATGAATCACGTTTATGTTTATTCAGTGATAGTCGCCGTGTACGAGTGCGGCGTCGATGTGGAGACAGGTCCAATTCCGCAGCGATTGTGGAACTCCCCTCCGTGTGACAATGTGGCATCATGGTTTATTGTGCCATTGCGTAGGATTCTATGTCAGTTTTAGTTTGTATTCACTGTAATATGACAGCCCATCAATACATGGATAATGTACTGCGGCCGGTGAAACTCCTCTACCTTCATTCAACTTTATCCGTATCAACAGAATAACTCCCGTTTACACAATGCTCACATTAGAAAATATGTTCTGCAGGGTGTATAACTGCTTCCCTGGGCACTGGGCTCACAACATCTCCTACTAATCGAATACGTTTGTTATATAATTGAATGCCATTAGCAGGCATGCCACTGTCTCCTTCAGCAGATGCGGCAAATGACTGACAGGGAATGGAGATCCATCACGTCATCTGTACACTTATTGACTCTGAGCCTAGACCTGTTGCTTCGTGTATCACCATCCACGGTGGTCCTGCAAACTACTGACCCGACCTGTTCTCGTTCTGCATATCATTTCGAAACACACATCACTTATTGTTCGTCGCTGTCCCTCCCTGTTTGACGAGTTTCGTCACTTTCCGGAAACTTCTTCTATATATATATATATATATATATATATATATATATATATATATATATATATATATATATATATATATATATATATATATATATATATATATATATATATATATGCATACATAAATTTGGAGAAACTCTTCGTACAGCTTTGTAGGCCATTTTATAGAACTGTTCCTAATAATTGATAAATTTCTTTTTTGTTCTTTAAGTTATAAATTAGAATTATATATAATTTTTATTTCATGAGATAAAATGCATTCAATCTGTTATGTAATATTTAAAATAAGGCAAATGCTAATTTCTTACATTATGCACAGAACTGTTTCTTCAAACTAGTAAAATATTGGTGTTCCTTTGTTATTGTTTTTAGCTACTTTTTTACATTGAAATATTTTTTTGCAAAACCTACTCTTAATTTTATATGCATATGTAAAAATAAAGTAAATGTATTAAGATTTATAGAAATAAAGTAAATGTTTTTATAGAATCGTAGAAATAAAATAAATGTATTTAGATTTATAGAAATAAAGTAACTAATATAATGGATCATTTTTATATATTTTGTATATTTTCTTTATATTCCATATCTTGTACTATGATAGCGCATTTTTCAAAACATACAAAAAAGCTCTACCTTTCATCAAATCAGTAAGTTATTGGCTAATTTAGTTAAAAATAAATGACATGAAAGTATTATAATTTTTTTGATTTAAAACATAAGTTATTTTATTATAATTACAGAACTGTAATGCTCCAACTATTTTGTTTATTTTCAGAAACAACTAATTTAAAAATGATATCCATTTAAACTTTTCAACAGGACCTAAAGTGACGAAGGTTAATTAAAGTTTATAGAAATAAATCTTTAGTATTAGGTGCAATTTTTTTGCACAACTCTTTAGCTGCTTACAAAGAAATATTTTTCCTTGCAATTTTGAAACACTGATTCTTCTTCTTTTCAAAAACTTCATTTTCTTTCATATGCATATATAAAAAATAGACATTTAAATATAACATTATTTATTCAATCTTTTATATATGACATGGAATAAGGACAGAACTTAACGGATATAAAAAATAACTAATATTTGTATATTATATGGTATTATTCTGCTAATGTTTCCCAGAATTCCTTAGAAGCAATTATTTTAAGAAAAAAAAGTTTTTGCACACAATTTAAAAACTTTTTCTTCATAAAGAATTACCTATGACATTAAATATACCTAAATATATCAGCTTTTGATGGGATTCAGCTTATTCTAAATATCACTTTGAGAAAATTGTTGTTGTTGCAACAGGATGCTTCCCTATACCTATTCTTGAATTGGGATTAATGGTTTGGTTTGGTTTGGTTTGTTTGTCGCTCAACGGTCATTTTTTGCACACGAGGGCTAATTAGACCATGAATTGGGATTAAGGAAATTGTGAAGCACTACTGTCAATATTGTAACCAAATGCCTCTTTTAAAAATATTCAAAGACTTGTTAAAGTCGTTATATATTATCATATTTAGTCATGAATATATTTATAAAATATTAATGCGAAATAAATTGAATTATATCGTATATCAAAATACTTTGTACCGTAATTCTGAATAATATAAAAAATAATAAACAAATGAAAAATCTTGATTACACAAGAATATGAAAACTTTATTAAAAATATGATTGTATTTACTTATATCAATGAATCTTTTTCAGTATTTTTACATTGACATAAATTCAAAAATTCGTTACTTTGCGTATTCTTCCCAATAAAGTATTATTCGCTTTCAGTTATCGCATGAAATATTTGTTAAATTAATTACAATAATCTATTTACAATTCCATTGTTTTAAATATTTTAATAACCCCTATGCATTAGTACTTTACAAGTGACAAAATTATAACATAACAATAAATATTCATTTTTATGTATGTGAAATCCTCCCAAACTTAACGACATTCAGTATTTTGTATAGAATATATTTAGAAACAACGTTTAATTTTTAAGTATTTAATTTTCATTAAAAAATTAATATAACTGTTTTTAAAAATAGAAATTCAATTCTGTTAAAAATTACTCATTTCTTTCAATATATTTTCTCGTCTCTTTGAGACTTTTATTCAATTCATTAGAGGGACAGAGAGAGGTTAAATTCTCAGTTTTCTTTTTCCTAATTCATTTAATAAACTTGTTAAGGTCGAAAGCATATTTATACACTGTTGTTTATTTTCATAGAAAGCTAAATGAGGAAGGAGAAATATAATTTGTTGATGTCTAGACCCTGGATTTTAGAGTAAAACCTCATATTATATATGTCTTTCAGAGTCATTGACATTCTTTTTCCTATTAACATGTTTCATATTGTTAATAATTAATTAGTTTTTGTAACTCAAAATTTCCATATACTTTAATTTCATGGCGAGGAAATTAATATTTACTATGCTTTCTAATTAATATTTTCTTAAATTGCTTCAATTGGAAGTTGAAAAGAAAAATTTTTAAAGGAATTCAAATACTCTTCTTTTTTATCTATTTGGAAAATATAAGTATTTTACGTATATTTATACACTTGAAGTGTTAAAGCAAATATTAAACGTTAAAAATAAGTTTTGCTAAATATTTCTACAACACATGAATGTACACATTTATAAAATTATGAAGCATTCTCATAAAGTTTGTAATAATATAAGATGATTAACTAAGCTGTTAAAGCAAAACATTATCTGAATGATAGTTAAATTTACAGGAAATTTTGAATACGTTTTCTTCATCAATTAGTAAAAATGAAAATGTTAATAATTTGCCTGAATTTTTATAGCACCATAAAGGAATAAGGAAATGTACTTGTAATGTAATTACTAACAGAGAAGTGGGCTTTAAGTTAATTTATAATACATTTTATTAATTATTTAGGAGTATTTGCAAAATTTTGAAAAATTGTTAATCCTAAAAGGTATGAAATTAAAAAAGAAAACACGTTAATATATATAGCTTCCATATCCCTTTACAGAATAGAAATAAATTTGGGCATATCTCATCATTTAAATGGATTATCAAGTTGTTATCTCTCCCTTAATCGATAAGGATAATAAAAAAAGAAAAAATTAGAAATTCCAGATCTGCTCTATGGACTGACTCGTAGTTTGAATGATATTATCTATGTTATCATCAAGATTAAAGCCGTATATCAAAAATTTCTAGTTCTTTTAAAAATATTGTTTGAGCGTAGTTCAATTATGTTATAAGATTTCGTACAACAAAATATATTGAAGTTGTAGCAATTCATTTATTTATTTATTAAGTTACGTTGTTGTGATGCCTTTCTCACTGCCTACCTTATTCCAATGTAAAACCCTCCATAAATTCAATTTCACCTACCATGAAATATTTATACCATGGTCATCTGGAGTATTTCATCAGCTGACATTAACATAATTAAACTGATCTTGGTACTTTGTCATACCAGCAAACGAATATTCTATTTTATGGAACTTCTTATATACATAGGACATCTCAGAACGGTTTTCAATGGGATCCAGTATCAAATTCACTACCTTCCGTGTTTGAGAATAACATCTTTCCTTATCAGGTTTCAGTGGTTTTTGTTAGCGTGAGACTTACGTGTTCTTAAAGCTCGGAAGATATAATTAGTATTTTTTAAGAAATTTATATTTCTATATTAAAATCATGAGAAAAATTTAAACACACGTATACTCTACAATTAGTTTTAGTGAAAATTCTCATACAATTTAAGCACATATTTCTTTCCACTTTTAATAATTGCGTTCAATGAAAGACTAAAAGATGTAGTACAGCATAATTTCACTTGATTTTTTAAAAATTTTCGAAAAATCTTTTTACTATTCATAAGTTTGCAGGATTATCTATATTTATAAATATTTTCAGTTCTTCAGAAGATGATGAGAAGATATTGTGAAGGGTAATCATGTAATGAAATTCAAAATGATTTTACGCATTTAACATACTGTGCTCTACGACATTAACATATAAATTTTGTTGTTGAAAAATATTTTTACTGTAAAAAGAAATGAAACGAATTTAAATGTAAGAGAAATATTATGCGATATTGAAAGTTTTTGTAAATTTGAATTAAATTTTACACACATGTGTGTGTGTTCCTTTTCTCATTGAAATATGCCTAAAGATTGTTTTGCTCATGAAAAAGGGTAAGTAGATATTATGAAAATGGGATCACGCTGTGGATTTCTTCATTTTTCGACGATTCGCATTCAATTTGCCATTTAATTCTCTCGAGAAATTATATATAAGTATGCATACATAACATTACTAAAAACAATAAAGAAGTAAGATTGAAATGATAAAGGATACCATTCAGAAACATTTTAGGCTAGAAACATGGTTATTGGCATATGTTTTTATTTCGATTCAAAGTTACCTTGATTTACTGGTTTAAAATGCAACCAGAATTTTGAAAATGATATAAAAAGGAAAAAATGAATTACAATTACTATTAGGAGCGTTAAATTAAACATATTGGTAAACTTTTTCAAAACTCATCGCATAGAAAAATTTAGACATGTTATATTTAATTGGTGATTGAAATTTGATTTATGTCTTCTTTTTCATGAAAAGCAATTCGTTCGATATCAAATATTTCTGTCTCATGTAACAGACATAAAATAGAGAATAGTAATAAAAAGCACATTTGGAAAGCCATTTGACATAAATCTCTCTTTAGTTAAAAGGAAATCTATAGCCAGTACCCTATCTCATATAGTAAAACGCAAGGAAAGGCTCTAGAATTTTATTGTCCAATTTATATCAATTTAGCATGCTACGATAAAAAGTAAAATACTTGTTAGCATCTAAGTAAAATTTGTCTTCAGTGGTCTCAAAATCAAATGATATTACATCCAAAATGACTGAGTTTATTATCGAAAACATAATTTTTGCAATAATTGTATTGACTAGTAACAAACACTATGATAACTATGTTATTTATATACAGTGCTGGCAATCCAAATTCCAACACAAGAAAGACAAGAGATATCGCAACAAAATTTATTTTGTAGATAACATGTAGACCAAGTATCAAATGATTAAATTTAAAGACTTCTGTGAAGTGAGGTTCCTACCAAAATCAATAGCCAGAGCAGCCTCCATTGTTGGAGATTACCGCTGCCACACGCCTTGGCATTGATTCAAAGAGACTGGTTGTGTTCTTGGGGTACAAATGACCAAGCAGCTTTCCAACACTACCAAAGTTGATCTGGTGTGGTAACTGGGGGATGTACTCTGGGTCAATCGTTGAGGAACCATGGACAACATCGGGGAAAGATCCGGAGATTGAACCGGCCATGGGAAGCAATTTAATTTGGTGATTGACAAAGAACTCTTGGACAATGCGAACCACTTGTGTTCACGCATTATTCTGTTTAAATATGGCTGTGAAGAAGTCCTGAAGGCAAAGAAAGACAACTGATATCAACACCTCGGAGATGTAGCGCTGGCTGTTTAAATTACCGGTGATGCGTAGTAGAAGAGAGCGAGAATGATATCCAATACCGTCAAATACCATAATACTCGGTGCAGGACCAGTGTCGTGGTGCATAACACAACTCTGTTCAGCATCCTCTCGCCACTGTGTCTCCAGACGCGAACGTGATCATCGTGGTGTTGGAGACAGAAGCGTGACTCGTCAGTAAAGACAATATCATTCCACTTCCAATTTTTGTCACATCCGTGGAGACGTCTGTGGTTCTGCGACAAGGGTAAAAGAAGCAGTAGACGTCTTGACCACTCTGCTGTAAACGGCGTTCAATGGTACGCGCAGACACTGGATGATGCGCTACAGATTGAATGTGCTGTGCTTTGGTTTGTGATATGGTTGAGAGATCCGTCACTGGCACGGGCACAATTTGCCTGTCATCACGTGAAGTGGTACACTGAGGTGGATGCGATCGAACACGTCGTCCTGTCCTATCCTCCTACATCCAACGCTCACATATCCGCATTACAGTTGTTTGGTTTCGTCCAACACGACTTCCGATTTCTCTGAAAGATAATCCACAATCTCTGTGGACCACTCTCCTTCCTCTGTCGAAAATGCCAAAATATGATTACTATTTTTTACGAGGCATAATTGATCATTTTTTTATATATCACTGTATATTTTTTTTAATTTTATTTTTAAATATCATAATTGCCGAACTTGAAATCATTGAAATCTCCAAGCCTTAAATAGTGCTTTGAAGTAGCACCACAGGCGTGCGTGATGTGCGTCTGCGCTGAAATTCTAATCATTTGCATATCTCACCTCCGCTAATGCATGTTGTAAATTTCGTGTTATTTTCATGCCTCCTTTAGGGTGTTGCATTTACGATGACCAGTAGTGTAGGTAAGCTTAAATTTAGACCAAAAAATACAGTGATATTAGATAATTTCCAATCTAAAGGGAGTATGGAAGTAGGAACATATCAAGAACTTTTGTCAGTGATGAAATTTATAAATTATTACTTTGTTGAGTTGAGGAGTTTTATTTTGTTATCGAGTCTCCTAATTTCTTTGGATTAAATTTTCGACTATCGTGAAGTATATTATTAATAATATTATCAATAATTTACAATATTAGTAAAAAAATGCTATGAATTTAAATTTGCTTAAAAATTCTAAGATTAATTTCGCATAACTAGTATGAGATTGGTTTCTATGAATTGCTTAAATGATTGAAAATGTTCTTCATTAAATAATTGAAAAGTTTGTCAAAAATGCAAAAATAAGGTTTTGTGTGAAGAAATTTCTGGGCAAAGAATGTCAAATTATCTTAATTATATGATAAAACAATATATTTATAACATTTCTTTTTTAATTACTATCCTTTCATATTTCGAGAAATTATTACCTACAATGGTGTTATATTACTTTATAAAAATGTTTTTTTAATATTTATTTTTACATTAACTTAAAGAATTTATAAGTAAATTTTTCCTATTTTAATATTAGTAGCTGTAATATATTTTATTTCATTTTTAATTTTAAATATGAAGATATTTTGAAACATTGAAAAAGAAATTAATGTTTTTATCTTTAAATTAATATTTTTTGCTGACATCAATTAAAATAAATAAATATCCAGAAAACTTACAAGTTAATTTATAATAAATAATAGCTCTTAAAACAATGATTTAGAAATATGCAAAAAATTCATTGTTATATAGTGAAAAGTGAAATTTTTATTTTTAATTATCCTTAAATTATGTGCGTTTTTGAAATGTGTATTAAACTATAACTTAAATTTATAATGTTGTTTGGATCAGGTTCGCAAAATAAATTTAATGAAATTACCAAGAAAGGAGTTTTTTTTTTCCTTTTTGTTGAAGGAGTATACTTTCCTCCATATGGTTGTTAAAAGTTTTGTAATTTCTGTCAAAACTTTAACAATGCCAATAATGAAATAGCAAACTACAATGCAATCAAATAAATGATAATCAGATAAAATACACTGTATAATTTAATGTAATAAATTTATTACTTTTGTTTTAGTATAGAATTTATTAGTTTTCTTGGGTTTAAAAGTTTGATCAATTTAAAATTATTTTTTGTGTAAAATAAATTTCACATAAACTGAATATTTATTAATAAATAATTCGCACTCTACTTGATTAAATGCAAAAAATCATTGATTTAGTTTTAGATAAAGCTGATGTCGAATTAACTTTTTTCATGTTTTTAAAAATTTGAACGATTAAAAAATGTCTCAAATTATAAGTTTATAAAAATAAGATTATAAATTAACAGGAACTTGTGGATATCTATATTTTTAGGTCAATTTTTTACAGGTTTACAAATTGTTTTAATTTTAAATGTTATAAGTAAAACCCTATAATAATTTAACCCATTATATACCAACACTTTCTTTACACTATAAGCAAACATTGTTTTGCTTATAGTAAATATGTAACTATTTTCAATAATTACATTTTAAATGAAGTATGAGTTGAATTTTTCATAAATAAATTTATCTTTGAACTTATTTTTGTATCCTTTAAAAATATCATAAAACAAACAATAATTTCATACCTTCATTAACTGTGTAAAAAAGATGTTGACTTTTAACTTCAACTTTATTAGGATATCTGAATACTTTTTTTCCATATAAAAATTAGGATTTCAATCTCTGATACTTTATTCACCAAAACAATTTAAGATAGTTTTCGCAGCTGATATTGTGAATATCAAAAACAAATGAAAGCTATATCCATTTATTTTAATTAGATTTCTTATTCAACGAGCATTTCCTCTATCATCAATATAACGGTAATTTTATACTCTTAATTCATTTTTAAATTTGGCGATTTCCATCAATACTTGGAGCTTTCAATCTAGTACAGCTAGAAAGACTCAAAATCGAAGCCATGCTTTGGTGACTAAGAAATCTGAGGATGAAACCACTCGGAATCATAACTTCACTTGCACAATTATAAGTAAATTTCTCGTTTAATTGTAATATTGTACTGTTCGTGAAATTTATCCGTTTACTGAAGATGTATTTGTTAAAAACACTTTTCGATAATAAATTTCTGCTCATCGAACTTATTTTTCATGAATGAACATAGAAAGTTTTCTTTCTTGTCCATTAAAAGACCCAAAATATTTTTAAATTAACTGAAGAAATGTGAAATATTAATTTTTCTGAATGTATATAATAATACCTTACCTTTTTAAAAGAAAGAAAGTAAAAAATTCCATTCTTTTGGGAAGTGAAAAAGTTTATATATTCAGTTTTATCATTATTTATGCAATATTTATAGTAAAGCGTAGTTTAATAATTCTAATATGCGGGTTAGTTTTATCTAACGAAAAATAGTATTTATTTTGATTCATTCCGACCTTACTTTTTTTACAGATGATGTAAATAATATTTAGAGTTCTCATTATTTTAAGACAGATTTAATTAAGTTTATCATGAAGTACATATAAGCCAAATCTCTTTTGAAAACAACTTTCATCTAGTGTCTTCTTATGTGATAAATAAGCGATTCTGGAATCCTTGTTAGGGCGTCCGACGATCTGTCTGCTGGTCATAATATCAGAATAAAACATTTATCGAAAATATCTACGGTTCATTCATTTAAAAACAAAGCAAAAAAATTAACAAACAAAATAAAATAAAATTTATATATATACATAAATTTTATTTTGTATTGTATTTATATGTGTTTCTTATGTTTCTTGAACTAAAATATGCTTATGAATAATTTTCTTCCGAATAATCAGTTTATGAAAACTATTACTCCTTTAGATTACCCTTAATATAATAATCTAAAGGAGTAATAGTTCTCTTGATATATTTTGTAAATGTAATTATTGAAAATTTAAAATATAATTTAATTTTAGAAATAACAAATATGAAATATAAAATAAAAATATTGCAACTGTGGAAAAGGTAAAAGAGATCTTGTATTTTCTGTTAAACATTTGTTTAAATAATTGATATTTAAATCAATACTGATATTCAAATTGCCTTAGAATTATTCAAAAATTATTGCATAGTTATTGTTTGTTTAAAAATATATTGTGTGACATTTCTTTTAATACAATTGCAGCATAATATTTTGTTTATACAAGTTATAAATTATTTAAAACACAATATTTTGACCCGAGTATATTATATTTATCTAATAATATATTATTTATTTAGTTTATACTTTAAAACCTATTTAATAAATCAAATTTTTAGTTTTTTATGAATTCAATTTTGAGAATACAAAAGGAGTTTTAATTTTATATTCTTTAAGAAAATTGTGTAAAAAAAGGAGATTTCATAGCTAATTAATTACTGATATAATGCTAATTACTGATTAATATTTTATAAAAGACTCTTTAAAAATACTCTTTTTTCTTTATTAATGTTTTTAAAAGTATTTCTTTTAAGTAAATGAAAGATGAAGACGGATGTTATCAATAAAATCAAACAAATTTATAGAAAATGTTTAGATGAACATGCGAAATATTTAAAGGTATACTCCTTTCTTTCTTCCTTTGTTTATTCACTTATTCAAAGTAAATTTAATGTTAAATACTTCTTTATTTGGCAGGCAAAGTTTCTCTCAACTAGCTATAATTGAATCTAATATTAACATTTTTAAAGAAAGACACCAAAAGTCTTAAATTAAAATATTTCAATTTGTTTTTCCAAGAATTTCCGAGAATTTTCCAAGAATAAAAAATATTCGGCAATATATCTCTAGAAGTATCTTAGAACATTTTTAAGTTTTATAAATTTATTTAATGGTTTTATAATTTTTTATTCAAAAACTTTCTGCAGAATTATTCGATAAGATAATATTTCAATATATTGTCTGCTTTAAAAAGGTCACATTAAATTATCCGAACAAGTTAAAATTAAAAATATAACTGTACTTGGAATGTATTTTTCCATCAAAATGCTTACAATATAAGAATCAGTATCTAACAGCCCTTAGTTCATTTACATTAATTAAATTAATGTGTGATTGGTGAAACTTTTTCGATGAAAAAATTATGATACCTAAAAATTTCATGAGGCGAAATATTTCATAACATCATCAATCTCATCCAAACATGTCCACATAACTGCTATCTTTTGTGAAGTGCATTATGATATTTGTGATGAATGTTAAATTATATAGGGCTGATTCAAATCTCGAACATCGAATGTTTGTGATTGCGTTTGGATAACAAACATGCAAATGAGAATTTCTGAATTCGTTCCAGTTCGTGGCAAACTGTGCGCGTGCATACTCAATGGACCGTAATCACTGTGTTTAAAATATACATGATCAATCATCAGAACCAGAGTAATTTCGTGGTAAAGAATTGATACGGAAATTCTCGAATACTATCTGTAATGACCTTCAACTGATATGAACAACTAATTCCCAGAATTTCTCTTATATATTTTTATAATTTAATTTTTTAATGTAGTTCTCTGTTAAATTATTCTTGTAATGATACTAAGAAAAAATATATTGTTACCGAATTCCTGATATCTATTATTCAAAGAGAAAAATGTAAATTGGAAAATTCATTAGATGATGTTAGGGTCTAAAATTAAAACTATACAAAAGCATTAGTAAAAAGTGAAATATTTTATGCAATTTTTTTGTCATAAGTATCTTATAAAATAAATCTATTTATAATCACATACTATCAAATGTCACTTTCTGTGATGCAAAAGTAACAAATGCTTCAAAAATATTTATTACTTCGTATAAAATTAATATTTAAATTTAGAGGTAATAAGAGATATTTTATGTATATTTTAGATACCTGCATTTCAGTAAATAAACAGTTAAAACCATGTACATAGTTGGAAACGTGTTTAGAAATATATCATCAAATATTTTATACAATATATTTTTCTATAATTATCATCACATGTTAGTTACTATTATCACAAGTTATGTGCTGAATTACAGAATTTTGTTCTCTCAGATACAAAAGTCACAAATACGCTGAAAATTAGCATTGAATTTCCGTTTGAGATAATGTAAAAACATCGCAACTACATTTCTGATATTTGCATTTCAACATTTAGACAATTAAAAATAATGAAAAATGGAAAATATATTTGCTGAAATTTGTTAAAAAAAAAGAAAGAATATAACTAATAATAAAATTTAGGGCATGAAAGATTTTTCTCTTAAGTTCTCTTTTTTCTCTTTTTCATACGTTAGGTGCTAACCCTTCAAAATTTGTTTTCCAGGACACAAAAGTAGAAAATGCATTGAAAATAAATTTTACATTTCCAGTTGAGAGAACACAAAAAAATTTATCGTATCTACATTTAAATGTATTAAAACTAAAATTACATAGAAAATGAAAAAGATAATAATAAATTATATTCTGAAAAATTAGAGCATGAAATATTTTATCCAATTGTTTTTGTCGTGCATATCCTATATAACATATCTAATTATCATCAGATGTTGGATGTCAAATCATCACATTTTCCTCCCTCAGAATTAGAAGTGACAAATACGTTGGAAATTAGTTTTAAATGTCCCATTCAGGTAACGCGGAGACAGGAAAAAGGTGAAAAAATGTCCAAGTCAATCTTATTTAAAAGCCAGCCGTAATAAAAGCTTTTACATTCGCGTGCAAATTTTTTTTTTAAAAAAAGATCTTTTTCCTTAGGTAAACCGTAACGAGACCTCTGAGCAAACAAAAAGGCACTGCGCAGAGTCAAAAGGAAAAAAAAAACGTATTATGTATTTTTTCCTACATGCTGTGACATGCCACTCTAAGAGCGGTATGGAATTTCAGATTGGGCGCTAAGCTAATAATAGGTACATTCTTACTCTTTACTTGGAAACGGAGAAAAATCTTTGTTGAGCAATTTTTTTTATTAACCTCCCCTCTATATTTTTTAAACAAAGCAAGGCAGAAAAAAAGCAATTAAATTACTACTAAAATCAAGAAAAGTGCTTTAAGACATGCATGTCAGGAAAGTTGTAGTTGAAAAATAAATTTTACTCTAGGGGTCCCGGAGCGTGATTAAAATTTCTATGAGTTTTAAACTTCTTCTCTCTTGATTTGTGCTAAATCACACATGGCACTTTTTTATTAGCTTGTGATTTGCATTTCCTTATGTTTTTAGCACGTATTAAATTTTTACAGATTTTTTCTCAAGTAAGAGATTTTTTCAGAACTCTTACCTGGTCATTATTGTATTGTTGGTTAAAAAAAAGTTTAAATAGTTTAACTCTGAATACTCATTTTATGACGCTGAAAATAACTTTTATTATTTGTACTATAATTAATATTATATAAATTAAAATTTTATTTCATAAAATGGATTTCACAGCACTGTATCACAGAACATGATTTGTTAAATTGATTTAAGTTTGAAATTGGCGCTTAGTCATATTAGGAACATTTAATTTTTTATATGAAATAGGAAATATCATAAAATAAGAAATGTGCTTCTCATAGTGCACTTGCAAATAAACTAAAATATGGCAGTTTAAATGTTTAGCAATAATACAACATATTTTAAGGATTATTACATATTTTTCAGAAATGTATGCTCAAAAGAAAATTTTGGTTTGAATTGGCAGTTGAAATATAATAGATAGTTTTTGATTTCATAAAACTCTTAACTTTTCTTTGTTTTGCTTTATAGTTACAAAAGCAGTTTTTTGTAATTTTCTATAATATTCAGTTTAAAGCAAAATTATTATATTTAAAACAATTACTGTACTTCTTTATATGGAACAACTACTAATACTGTCTATCTATTTGACGTTGACAAATAATTTAATAAATTTGCCGTAATTTTAAATATTTCATCAAAAAATGATCTTTAAAAAAACAATAAATAAATAAAATCAATGTATACTTTTTCCCAGACATTATAAGAATAATTCACATTCGAATCTATTTTTATCAAATATCTGAAAGATTACGTATATTATATTCTATTTTATGATTTTACATTGTATAAATTTTTAACGAGAGTTAAATAAAATTCAAATATATATAATTCATTTCTCAAATCGTACTCTTATAATGTTAAACTATAAACTAACGTTTACCAAAATAAAAACATTAATAATAAAGAAAATAAAAGAAACTTAAATAGCTTAATAATTCCTTAAAATAATGTACTATTTGCTACAAAAAATTCAACAAATAACCCTAAACAGAACAATTGTATCAAAATTCTAATTGAATTAAATAATATTTAACAAACTTTAAATAATTTAATTAATGATTTAAAACGTTAATAAATGGTTGTGTTTAGTAGGTTAGTACTGATAGCTGTTAGTAAACTGATACAAATCTAGTCATGAAAACAGGTGCTATTTTGTTAAGTATTCAGATAATTTATTATTTCAAAATTTTATGTAGTTCATTTAAATTCCTTTAAAAAATGATACATAGTTAGTTAGTTTTGAATGTTATAGAAAAATAATCAACGAAATTTATCAGGAATAGTAAGTTTTCAAATTATGATAAGACTTTAGTAAAACAGAAAAGTTCATCAAAGTTCAAAAAAGTTTTTATCTATGAAATACATCGTCATGTGATTTCTATATTCATCCCAAACAAATAAGTTGTATTTTAGAGGATTCTTAATTTACTTTTATCCATTATTTTTGTGAAGCTTGCTCTGATTTATGTTACTTTTTAAAAATACGTTTCATTTCATTAAGAATTAATGAAATGAAACACATTTCATTAATTTAAGTAAAATTTTGCTCAGAAATTATATTAAAATACTTATTTAACCACAAACAACACAATAAATCTAAATATACTTCTGCTTTGTGTGATTCTCGCTACCTCCTTTTCTTTTGCTCATACATATCCCTAAGTTTCTTTTCGTAACCATTATGTTTCTGGAGTATAAAATATTTATTTTTCTCTTTTAAAAACATTCTCTTTATGAAATATACATTTCCTTCAAACAACTTCGAGACCTTTACAGAAAGGAAAAGTGGAAAATATTTTGTTTCAACAAATATCCTACTACTCAAAGAATGTATGCATAACGAAATCATGACGGATAAAAGAACATTTTTTCTACTGTGTAGCAAATATTCTCGAATAAAAGTAGCTGGCAGCAGATCATTCTAAAAATGCAGAAAATAAAAATAAAAGACTGAAAGTTGAGAGACTAAACACAAAAACCGCAGTCGCTTAATATGTAAGAAAACTCGCATCTAATAAAGCTGCTTTCCATTACACAAGTAACTCACATGGATGACGGCCACGGGTCATTTCGTGGAAATACTGCCTCACAAAGTGGCCGACACTGAATCGAACGGACATGCTTCTTAATGGTGGCACGAAATAGTGCGTGGCTAGCTTTTTATTACGTGCTTAAGCAAGGACCGCCCCAGCAATTTGCATTCAGAGCAAAAATGGACTGTATTATAAATGGAAATCTTTCGCTTTTGGTATCGTGCAGAGTGGTCATGTTACTGCCACAAATAAAACAAAAAAGTAGGAGGGTAAAGGGTGGATGTAGGTGGCCCCAAAGAAAATAATACAATTTACCCTTATTTGCATTTATGTTTCGTGAAGTTTACTCTGCAATGACTCCATTTTTTTTTCTCAATAGAATATCATAAATTTCTGTGTCCAGACGCTTAAAACTAACGGCTCTTTTAGTTTTGTACTTTACTTCCCTTCAAGAAGCTAAATGGGAGTTCCGTTTCGATGGAATGCATTTTTTGGAGGGAAGTGGTAAATATAATCGTAAAGGTAGACGGATAAAATATTGTAATTTTGTGAATAATAACCAGTTAATTTTTGACTTTAAGAGATAGTTTGGATTCTTTAATATGCGATATCTTCATTTTTTTTTCACTGTTTGAATTGAATATATGAAACTCAGAGAATTCGATAATTAGAAAGGTAAATTGCTTCAAAAATTAAAGTAAAATTAAATTGAATTCTAAAAATATGCTCCTTTATTTCCCATTTTTACGTATAAATTATCCATTCTTGTTTGTTTTCTTCTTCTAAATTTGTTAATGTTATCATTCATTTTTTTAAACAAATTAGGATTGTGACATTAAATAAATAAGCTTAATAATTTATAATTTATTCATTCAAAAATATGTCCTCTTAATAAGCTTGCTTGAAATTTCATTTGTATAATGCGATTTTCTTTTGGGAACTTTCAATTAGATCTGCTAATTACTTATTGATAGATTAATTAAACTGAAATCTTTGAAATGCATTTAACCTTAAGTTATGATAAATGAGTTTTCACATGATTTAATTTATTCAGTTAAGTTTAATGCAATTAATAAAGATCATCACTGCATTTCTGTAAAGTGTGGACAGTTATTTTTAAGATGGAAATTAGTTAAGCTTAACTTATATCACAAAATTACTTTTTATCAATACATTTGAAACAATATTTATTTGTACATTGAATATATATAATTTTGAAATTTAAAAACGTCGTAAGATATTTTTGACGATTATTTTTCTATCTTAATAATTAATAATTTTTCTATCTTAATAATATTTTCTACAGACTTTCACTAAATAAATATACCTTAGAATCTCTTATTTTGAATTTAGCACAATTACATATGAATAACAAATCAGTTTTTCTAAAGAATTTAGCGATTCACTTACTACATTTTAAATTTCATTAATATTTTGAACTTAGCAATTTATGCTTTAATTCTAATTTCAATTGTTATTAAAAGTAATGATTATTTTATTATTATATTTCATATAATTAGATTATTTCACGTTTTCTATCAGGGAATTAGTTTTAGAAATCTTTGATAATATAATAATATTTTTGATTAAATTAATGATTCCCCTAAATAACAGTAGTGCTGAAAATATTTAAGCAATTAGATTTGTTTTATATTTTTATAAATTAGAAACTGTAAATTATGTAGTGATGATAATAAATTATGAAATCATTAGTTTTTCTACACCTAAATTAATTATTTTTGTAAAAGATAATGCACTTCCTAATTCGTTTAGATATCCTCAAGAATAAAGGAAATTTCATGAATTATTGTAAAGTTCTGATTTCAGGTCACCTTGACTTTAACCGCTAAATCAAGATAGTTTAATAATAAGTATTCTTGTAAAAATGATTTATGTAACATAAAAATTTTATTTTCTTAATCTTCATAAAATATTTAATGTAATCTATTTCTTGAATTTTATTTAATTTTTCTAGTTCCGTATGTGCACAATAAATCTATTATTTTAAATACTTTAAACTACGAAATAATTTTCAATAAAACTATTTTTAATTACCTCTAAATTATAATTTGTAAACACATTTAAAATTGAAATTATTAAACCTTCAGATTGATATAAGTCATCTTGTTGTTTGCTGTCAAGTTTTTATTTCGCTTGTGTGAAATGATTTTTTTTACACTACTGGACATTAAAATTGCTACACCAGGAAAGTGGCACACCACACATGAAATTTGCATGACAGGTAGAACTTGCCGTAATATGCAAATGATTAGATTTTCAGCGCATTTATACAAAGCAGGCGACAGTAGCGACATCACCACAATGTGTGTATAAAACCATAGATTTGACAGCAGTTTTCTCATACTCGAATTTCCGTTTCAACGTTGTTTTCGGCAAAGAAAGTTGTTGTAATGCCTCGTGTAAGAAGAAGAAATGCCTATCATCACGTGTCTGACTTTGATCGAGGAAGGATTATAGCCGACCGGGATTGCGGTTTTATCGTACCGCAATATTGCTGTCACGTCAGTCGAGACCCCATGACTATTAGCAGGATATGGAATCGATGGGTTCAGGACAAATCATACGGAACGTCATACAGGATCTCAGCAGTCCTCCATCACTAACAACCAGAAGACAGACATCTTATCCGCATGGTCACGGATCAATACAGCGTCACGAATCTGAGTCGAGAAATGGAGTCATTTGCTAGAAGCGGCAAGTTTCTGCTCGAACAGTTCGACGACGTTTGCAGCAGTATGATTGTCTGCGGCGACCATGGCTTCGGCTGCCATTGACCATGCGTCACAGACAGGAGCGCCTTCAATGGTGTGATCAACGACGAACCTGAAGCAGGAATGGATTACGTCATCTTTGCAGATGAATCTCGATTCTGTATACAGGACCATGATGGCCGCATCCGTGTTTGGAGGCATCGTGGAGAACGCGCTTTGTAGATTGCATTACCTGCACTTTGAACAGCAACTGTTATATTTCCGATGCGTTAAGGCCCGTGGCTCTGCCCTATCTTCGAGGCCTCCCTAATGCTTTGTTTCAACAGGATAATGCACGACTGCATGTTGCCCGTAATGTTCTGAACTTCCTTGATACAGAAATGGTTCAACTGTTACCCTGGCCAGCACGTTCTCCTGATCTGTCACCAATTGAGAACGTGTGGTCAATGGTTGCCGAGCAATTGGCATGCCAGCACTCACCATCCATTACTGTCAATGAACTGTGGCATAGTGTTGACGCTGCATGGACTGAGATCCCCTTATCTGTTTGATCCAGACAATCTCTGTTTGACTCCATGCCTAGGCGGATAAATGCTGTTATTGCAGCCAGAGGTGGCTGCTCTGGGTACTGATTTCTCAAGATCTATACATCCTAATTTCCTGTAAATCTAATCACTTGTTCTTTCCATTATAATGTATGTGTCCAATAAATATCATTCTGTTATTTGCATTCCTTCTAGGTGTAGTAACTTTAATGGCCAGTAGTGCATTATAAATCTTAATTTAAATTCATTTTATATAAAAATATCTATAAATTAAGTGGAATAAAAAAATAACCCAAATCCCGCAAATTGAAAGAAGAAAATGAAAATGTGAATAGAGTGAGAGAGAAAAAGTGTAAAAAACACTTTTGTTTGATTTTAAATTTTAAAGATCTGGCTTTTCTCAGAAGAATTTATGTTAATACAACCACCGAAATTTAAATTTTAGAAATTCCCCTTAATTAATATAAAAAATGTTTCATTCTTCAAAATAAATTAGTAAAATTGTTAGAGAAAGATTAGACTGAGATAACTATTAGACTATGCATTAAGAAATCTTCGGAAAAATTTCTATTGATGTTAAATAAAATTTACATTTATTGCAATTAAATTAATAGTAGCATTTAATAGGAAACTGTACTTACGAAACAATATTGAACTATTTTTATCAATTAAATTGAATCAAAGTTGATTACAACTATAATTAATTTGATTTATTACAATTTTTGAAAGAAGGATTGAGTGTTTGTTGGTACCTTTATGATTACTTTGCCTTTAAAATATTCTAGAATTTTTTCTTTTTAAATGTTAATCATTATATTTCATATAAAATATCATTTTCCTGTTATGATTTTCTATGTTTTCTATGCTATTGGTAGTTAAACGTAATTAATTGTTCTGTAAGCTAAATATTTTTTTGCTGCTAACTTAATGTAAGAAATAAATTGTTATTTAAGCTCACAGTACCGCAGTTGTTGATTTATGGGCAGGACCGTTGTTTAACTGCTGATATCTTACAAAATAAGAAACCATTTGTTTGAACTGATCGATTTTTGCAGCCCTAACATTGTTCTCATTGCTTTATCTAAATTTAAATGAACGTCTAATTTATACAATCAATGAGAATTTACAATCTTAAGACTTGGTTTGAATTAACAAGTAAATGTCAAAGTGAAACTTAATGTATGTTTGCTTACATGCATAAGCTTTGTCTATTTTTTTTGAGGAAATTCGTATTATGTTTTAATTTAAAACTTATATTATTTTTTCTTTAAAATGTAAAAAATGAACTGAATAAAAGATAGATGTAATTTTCAACAAACGAGTGAATTTTTCACTACAACAAAGAAATTAAACGCGTTTATTTAGGTGCAGTAGTTATTATTGAACATAATGCAGTAAAAATCCACATTAAGTAATCCATTATTTTACCTGAATAAGAATTTTTTTACGTTATTTGAAAAAGAAATAATTTAATTATTTTTATTTTAAAAGAAATATTTTAGAACAAAGAAACAGAAATACAGAAACATTTTTCTCATTGTATTAAAAAAGGAAATATTAAAAATGTCAATTTTATTAAATCTCAATTTTATTAAAAAAATCACTTATGAATTTGGTCGAAAAATAAATATAATTATATTTTCTTTGTTTTTTTAATCCACATTAATATTAAATTTTTGTACGAACTTATGACAGCAAAAATAATTTCGCATTATTTCTTAAACTATGTTCTAAAAATTTTTAAGTTTATGTGAATATTTCAACTTAAACAATTTTTAAACTACATAAGAAGCATTCACAGTTAATCTTTAACTTGTTTTAAGAAACTGTGTTTGACATATAGTAGTCATGAAACTGATTTTTGTTATATTAACATGCTTAAATACAGTAGGTTATAAAAATACACTTATTTATTGAAGTCACGTCGGGCTAGCTCATAAAAATTATTCTGAAACCGCAATTAATCATTTAAACATAGCTCTCTACTTTATGTTTTAACTATTAAAAGTAATTGAGGTAGTGACAAAACTTTTTAATCAAAGCTACTCTTGTTCCTGTTCAATAACAAAATCATTTTCATAATAATCTAAGCAATTAAAATATGGGAGACATTGAGAGAAGATCAATTCGAAATTAAAAAAATAATCTACGTAAAACTTGTAAATGTCAGAATCTTCATGTAATTTTCTTTCACTGAGCATATCTGTTCAAACTTCAGTAACAACAAAAAATAATATGAAGCTATATCTGGATTTTAATGGTGTGTAATATGATTTTAACATTGTATTTAGTAAGATATTATTGATTAGAAGTTATGACATGTGAAAGAGCATTTTTGTGTTGTCATGATCAATTTCCTAGCAGTTCAAAATACTTTTAGGATACGCGTGTCAGAAAAGTTTTTAAAAAATGCAACCTAAATGTCATTTAGTATACTTATTAGAGGCACAGTATGTTGATAGATTATCCATTTATAATCAAAGAAAAAACCTCATGACCTAATCAATAGATATGATTTATCAGAATTTTTTCAGAGGCAGTAAAATTTTCAATTGTAGATAAACTTGTAGATATGAAAATAAATATAATTTTTTTAGCAAAGTTTTAACTAGCTCTTATTATTGAATATAAAATTACTTACAGTTTATTCATAACTTTAAATTCATTTTATTTTTACAAAACTTAATTCGACCAGTAATTATAATGCAAAGAGGATTTCTAACCACAGTAAATAAAAGCGCCAGAAATAGGAATCAAATTCATAAATTTTTTAATTAATGACCAGAGTCAGAATTATATACTGTAATATTAATTTTTTCATTTATAATTATAATATGGACTCATATGAATCCAGTATGAAATAAAGAATATTCGGAGTTTTACCATTATGAAACAAAATAAGGATGAATTTAAAATTCTCATGTTTAAGATCTTGAGTTCGAATTCGGAGCACATTTTTCTGTTATAACCATGTACTACCAAAATATACATTTTTAAAGTATTTATAATAATATTAAAACTAATTTCATTGATTCAATAAATGAGACAAACACAATGATAGCAGAATTTTTCATTTTAGTGGGAAGAAATCACATTTTGTCTAATAAATAATTTTTGAAAAATTAATTAGCAGAAATAGTTTTAGTATTTTACTGTTGTCCTTACATCTTTTTAACTGTGTTTGGAAAAAGACCAGGCTAAAACATCTTTAAATAATCGCCAAGTCTTCATAAATAATACAGTATAATTTATTTACAAATAATACACTAATATTTCTTATAAATACAGTAATATTTTTCTTAAATAATGCAGTAATCTTTTTTAAAAAAGTGTTATTAATATTGAAGCAAAAGCATATTCAAACATTTATCTTGAAAGCTAAGGCTATCATGAAAATTGCTCGTTAGTTTAAATCATAAAATAATTAAGGTAACTTTTTGTAATTTGCTAGAATTACGGTATATGAAATTACAGTTTACAATTAAGTAATTGCTATGTCACTTAAGTTATTAAAATTCAAGAATATATAGAAAATTTTAAATTTGTTCTTATTTATGCATTTTTATTTATTTAAATAAAATGTTTCTAAATATGTAAAATTTACTACTACATGATTATCCATTTATGTTCATTCAAAATCATGTAGGCATGATTATTTCGGTATTTATTATGAACGATATTTAAAGAGCATTTTTTTATATTTCATGTATAAAATAAACTCGGAAAAACTCAAACACCAATTTTGATATACATCCTTACAAAAAATTCAACTCTCATCTTTTGTTATTCAACAATAACTGAAATCAAATCTGTGTCCTGAATGACTATGTATAAAAAAATATTTAAATATATAACTCATGCAGGAAAAATTCAGATTTTTATAAGGTTCTCAATTAACAGCCTACTATTTATTTTAATATCTAATAATATATTATTGAACACATATTATTTTAATATTCATAAGTTATGTATTAGTATTTTTTTTAAATAGAATTAAAATTTAATTTTAAGGGATCTCCAAAATACCTTACTCATACCTACACACTGAGATTTTTCAATAAATTTAATAGATATTCTTACAAAAATGAGAGTCATATTTACTTTTTAATCCATCCGACTTGATATGATTCAAGTTTTACGTCATTTCCATAAGCAGGAAAGAATTTTTCGAAATGATATTTTTAGAAAATTATTGAGGATCAAATTGTAATACGCCAAAGAAAAAATATTCTTTGATGTTCACCGTAAATTTGCTTAGTAGTTTGAGAATTTTGAATATATGAATAATTTCACTATGAAATTTAATAAGACAACAAAATTTTATGTAATTTCATACATTTTCATAATATATTCTATGATTGTTGAATGCAGTTGTTTGCAAGGATTTTTTGCAATATTACATTCGTATGTGAATTTCAATGCATCATTTGCAAGGATGTTCAATAAATCCTTACTAATTATTAGCAACACACGAATAATGAACAATGCAAAAATTATTTTTTCCAAAAGTGAAATATACTAAATAAATGTCACTAATTTTATAATATAGTGCATTAAAAAGCATGAACATTTCATTTTTAGGTTATATTAAATAGTATTATTTTATGAATGGAGTAACATAAATTCTGAACAACAATATATCGCATCACAAAAATTTAAAACTAATCTGATCAAGCGAAATATTTTAATTTTTCTGATAAAATACGTTGCTGCGTGATAAAAAATAGTTACATTTAACAGGAAGCAGCTTTCAATTAACTAGTATAAAGTTTTTACATTTAAATGATAATTAGAACATAAATAAGGAAATAACAATTTCTTATTCTAGTTTATTCAATACCAAAGAATAGTTGTAATAAGCTGACTTAAGCAAAAGTTCTTTCGTAATTTTATTTAAATATTTCCTAATAATTAAATGTATATTAAATAAATATTAAACGTAATGTAGCGGTTATAGTTTTTCTAAAATTAATAATATAAACTTTTATAATATCAGAGAGTTAAGGTATTGATGACTGTCTCATTATTACAGAAAATGGAATTTTATGAAAACATATTCTTCGAAAAGGTTTCCATTTTTCCAACAAGGACAATGTAATAGCATAATTTATAAATGTTGTATTGTCCATTTATATTATTAGAGTTAGTGTATTGATGATTGTTTCATCATTATAAATCAACATTTTATGAAAGATTTTCTTCCAGATTTTATGTAGACATGCCACATGGTAGAAAATACAGAGTCCATGGATCATAGAAAAGTTGGAATTTATATTATGAATGATTGTATTTTTATATGACAATTTCACCATTATAACAAGTAGAATTTAATGTAAATAGTTTCTTACGCAATTTATTTAGTTATTTTCAAGAAGGGAAGCGTAAGAAATAAAGTTTATCAAATTTATAATGTAAAACATTTACATATTATCAATAGACGACCTATGGTTGTGTGGTTACTCCGTTCCTGACTCCTAGGGTGTTGGTTCTGGGTTCAAATCCCGGCTCTGGCATGGATGTTTCTTTCTCCCTGTGTTTCTCTGTCCTTTTTTCTGAGATGTTGTGTAAAAGTGGTCCACCCTATAAACGGGTTTCTGGTGGTATGGCGTCGCCTCCATGATTTGTTCTCAGGTGACCACCGATAAATGAGTAGAAGTTTCCGGCCTTGTTGTGGTGAAGGGTTAGTCACCTAGATCACTCCGTTATTAAAGAAAATATTATCAGTATAATTTATAAATCATTGTCTCACCATTATGGAAAAAAATTTAATACAAAGATTTTCTTTGACATTTTGTTTAGATTTTCTCGTGAAGAGAAATGTAATAAATGTAGAGTTTATAAATGCTATAATATAAATGTTTTAATATCATCAAAGTTAGTTTGTTTAGGATTGTTAAATCATTACAAAAAAAAATTAAAGTGTGAATGTTACTATAATAAAAGTTCTTGGTAATTTTAAGATTATGCATATTTAAAAAAAATAGTTACGTGTGTTGATCTGATTCTTTTTTAATACATTTCAAAATAATTATTAAATAATGATTACAAATTTGTGCAAGTCATATCATAAAAATAATATTCTTTAATAAATTTAGAATAAATTTAAAGTTTTATCCCCTCTGTATTTTTATAAATTATATATACGTACGGAGAAAATAAATAAAGGAATGTCATATACATATGTTCAAATATTTCCTAAAATTAATGTAAATAATGGGTTACTCGTCTATTACGAGAGAGCATTTTGATAAATTATTGTTAATAACTTCTATTGAAATTATTATACCAAAATGAACACAGAGCAAGAGAATGAAATGTTCAGTACTTTAAAAATAATAAAATAATACAATCAATTGTTGTTGTAACATATGTGAGAAATATTAATTTGATTTAACACATGATACTTATTGTTGAAAAGTTATTTTTTTAATAAAAGAATGATTGCCTTGATAAGCTTCCAATGAAACAAAAATTTAAATATCAATAATGAACTAAAAATGGCATTTTCTGAATATTATCGTCTATTTGAATGAGTATTTAAATTGTCAAAATTAATGTGCATATACTCTCAAAGCTAGATTTAGAAATATAATTTTAGAAAGTAAATTACACTGTAAAAAATTAAAACCATGTAATTAAATATATTTATTTTGACATAAATTGAATTCAAGACTGAAACTGCTGTTTTCATTCCTGTTTTCATGTATTTCTCACTTACTCCAGAAATTTAGATGAAAACCAGTGATACTGGATACGAATAGTAGAGAATGATAAAAAAGCAAGTTTTTAGTACAACTGCTCAAACTTTTTTAATACAATTATGATATTTTCAAATGATAGATTTTTACTGTCACGAAAAAATGTAAATATTAGTGCCAATATCTTATATTTCTGTACTCTAATTTAATTTATTGTTTTACCATCTTACTACATTTTCATTTGAGAAATCATAGTGAGGAACAGCTATTTTCAGAGCTAAGAAACGAGTTTGTATGACTTGAGACTATACGATTTTTGACGATATTTGACACTATTTTCAGCGATATGGTAACACTTTCTGGTGACTAAAATTAATATTCTTGAAGTTTAGTGTCGTTTAGCACAATGGGGCACATATGTTTACTGCAAGAATATTTTATTATCTTCTGGACACTTCTGATAGTCATTAAAGAACTCTACAGATTGTCTTCAGTCAAGTAGTTGAATATAGTATGAAGCACGAACACTTCTATAGAAATCTTAAAAACTTTTTCTGGAACAACTGATGATCACAGAGCAATGCCATACTCTTTGATACAAAAAATATTGAGAATATATTTTAATATGAAAAATAAAAATGAAAAATCTAAAACAGAAGTAATATAAGAAGTTTACCGATTACCACAAAACTGTCCGGATGCAGAATTTCTATTCAAAAGATAAAAGGTAATTAAAGTCAATAGAATTATTAATTTTAAAAATGGAAAATCTATGCCCCAATTTTTATTATTTTAATATAAATATTTTGGTTCTACTATTTTTTGTTGTATTTTTGGCGTCACTGTGGAATGACGCAGATGACCTGAATCAGTGAAGAAGTGTTTTAATTGCTAGAGATTTCACCACAACTCTGAGAAGAATCATGCGACACCATAGTGTGTTAAATATACCAACAGACACAAAACTGAAGAGTGAGTTCATGATAAAATAATCAAACAACCTAAGTTTTGTAATTGCCATCGAAGCCATCCAGCAAGCTACAAACGAAGTAGTAAATTCCATAAAGTAAAACCTCAAAAATCATGTTAATCCGCAACAAGATAAGTTATGATCAAGTGTTTCTTATGTAAATGCTGTACTTCCTATACTCCCGCTCATTCGTCTGTTACGACCAGAAACTCCACCGTTTCCATCTATGTATCGAAATTTTCAAGCTCTTTCAACGAATGAACGAAATAAAATCTATTTTTCAGGGCATCCAAATTGAGATTACGATTAATGAACTAAAATAATTAAACTCACCTATACAAAACTTATCTATTGCTAATCATCGAGCACGGAACAGCCACAATAACAACAAATAAGGAAATATTCTTAGATCTGTAGAGAGAAAAATGCAATTTCCATTTAATAATAAAACTTTAGCAAATTCAGTACTGATCATAATCCATTCATAGTCGTGCTTAATTCTAATGTTTACTTAAATTATGTCTCAAAAAACAAATATTGGAACTCAAAATATAGATTGAAAAATAAAATATTTAAGAGAAACAATATTTTATATAAATTACCTTACACACGGGAGACCAAATTGTCGTTGAAATTGAAAATCTGACTGACGTACTTCCCAAAGCGAATTTTCAATCACAAAAGCACGAGAAACATACTCAATCTTTTCTCTTGCCAAGAGGCTACGCGTATTCAAAAGAAAAAGAAATAAGAGATTGCTTCAAATGACAAATATCCTAATTATAAAAACATAAAATAATTCAAATAAATTTCAAAATATTCTCAAAGCTCACAATCAAGTGAAAAGAAGATAAGAATTAAGATCTTCAAGAAGACATGACACTTCCAATTTAAAAATCTCTAGTATGATTAAGAACAAAGAAGACTTAATCCTAGACATGCAGAGTCCAAATGGAGTTTTTTATTCAGGTTCTTAGAAAAGAAGAAATGATAGTTAATATTTTTGAATAACATCTTCCATTAACCAAAATGTCAGTTCCTTTAACTGAAAAAGATATGAGATAGCTATTCAAAATTATCTGTTTAATCACATATATGTATTCTTCCCACCACTCTTTCAGAAGTCTTGAGTTATATACAAAAACTCAAAATAGATAAAACTCCTGGTATTGATAATATCCCTCTAATAAAATGATCATAAAATGCTTATTAACACAATATTCAACTTAACAATTTAATGAATGTTATAGAGAAACACTCAAACCTTGGAAGACAACAGCATCATTCCAAAACCAAAACTATATCCTCAGATTCCGAGTATCATACTCGGATTCATATCGAGTAATAAAATTTTTGCATATGCTTATTAAAATATCAGAAGCTATTATTCTTATTAGATCAGATATATTTTTAGAAACTCACCTTATCATTCATTGTACCACAGAAGTGTTAGTTTTGGAAAAATTGTGTATACTTCAACACATCAACTTTTAAAAGTAGGTGAAATAATCTCAAATAGTTTCGCTAAAAAACGCTACATAACTGGTGTTGTATTACTAGATACTCTGCTACGGATATATTCACTAGAAAGTTGCTATATTCACAAGAAAAATATCACAATGATGCACATAACACTCACTAATTCCCCATCAACAAGTCTATTATTTGTAGATAAGTTAAAGGAATATTTCACCAAAAGCACACTTGTGTGTGTGTGATTCCTTTCACCTCAATAGTTTTATCATATAAATTTAAGCAGAAAACTTCAGCATTTCATTTAAAATCAGCAAAAATTCCTAAATATCTACTGATAATAAACTGCTCAGATACAAAATGTTACTTATTTGCTTAACTTCTCAGGGACTACACTCTTGGCTATTAGAAATCCCGCAAAATATAATTATTAAGCAAACTGAAAAAGCACCCTGGTCTTACAGACACAAATTAAACATCCCCACTTTCAAATTTATTTTTTTTTAAATTTATAATAAATCTCAATAGAAAACCTAACTTGTCCAATAATCTCTCAATAAATTATCTTCCATCATGAGGCTTATGACTCCCTTAAGTAGACATTGTCCATTGGTAATTTCTAAAATTCAGTCTCTGTACTTCTCATGGAAGACCTAGCTGATATATAATTAGGAATAAACTCTATGAATTTAATCTAGAGTTGCATATTTACTTTACTTGTGTTTATTATTGTAATTAAAAAATATTTATTTGTGTGTACATATTATTTGCATTGTATTTGAGTAATTTTATATTCTTAGAGTTGTTTTTATTTATAACTATTACTAAGGAAATAAAATTTTATGTGATTTAATTAATAAATATTTCAAATAATAAAAAACAATATGGAATATTTCTATTCAGTTAACAGCATGAAAATCAGAAAATATTCTTGTTTCCTCTGAAATGTAAATGAGAAATTTATTTTCGTCATTCGTTCAGTATCTAAGAATAAATAACTTTCTAATACAAAGAAAATTACTCTTTAGAATTAGCTCGAGAAAATTTAGTTATGATAAAATGAAAGGAAACTCTTAATTCTGCTTTCATCTTGTCAGCAGTCTGCATGAAAAATAAAAAAGACAGAAAAGTTTCTTGTCATAAAAATAATTCCATTCTTTAAAAATTGGACAGATAGTGAAATTCGCGTAAAGTTAGACAATTTTTAAGATCAATATAAATTTAGAATAATCAGCAAAATATACTTATTAAATTATATTAATAAAATAGATAATTTTTGCTTTCTATACGAACCATGCTTACATTCAGATAGAAAAATTGCAGACAATTTTAACATGATATAATACACAAAACAATTTTTATGTAAAACAAGGTACTTAAAATAATCATTTGCCGAGATATCCATTTTTTATATAATTTTTTGCTTAAGTATTTTAAAAAGTATCATGAATATTTTCACATATTCAGTTTAAGTATTTTAAGTATATTTGCGAATGTTAATTTTTCCCAAAGTAAATTATTCTTGCATAATTTAAAGTGAACTGCATAAGATATAAATTAATGACCTTTAATCTCAATATTTAATTCTAACTTCACTTTTCATTACAACCCACTTAAGTTAATTAGTAATTACACAAATTTGTCCTTAATTATATGATATCACACATGCCCCTGGAATAATAAAGCTCTTAATGATAAATCATTTTGAACAATTCTAATCGTTATGAAAATACTATAATCAATACTTATACAGTTAACAACAGAGTAAAATCAAGAAATAGAAAGATTGATTTCTTCTTATCTACTGAAGAAGGATACTCTAAAAAATATTTTCTGTATTTTTCTGTAGCTAAACTTTATTATAAACAACATATATCTATTTTTATATTTAGATGGAGGATTTAATTTAAAGAATCTTTCCTCATTACACGTATTTCCTTAATTACACAAATTTGCTTCATATAATTGATTGAAAATCTCAATATGTCTATAAATTATCAGTTTTTGAGTAATTGTGTAGTCATTTAAAAATAAATTGCACATGTAATATTTAAAGTTATGTAGAGTTTCAATATTCATTGAAGTTTGTCAATAAAGTTTCTAAAATTTAGTACGTATATGAGCTCAATTAATATTAATAGAACAATATTTGATGTTCATCTTGAACAAATCTGATTGAGTTGATCTGAGAAGTTTATAAATATGAATATTTTGATTTTTAATACAAATAAATTTAGTGTTAAAATGAAAAAGTCATCCAACCCAACAATTAATAAAATGAAATTAGTTTTATAGAATTCAATTATACACCCTAAATGTGAAACTGATTTCTTAATTTATTATTTTTCTTATTCATGGTGAGAATTATAACTCACCATCTTTGCAAAATGTTTTTATGTTTTGTTGTCTTTTGTATTTAAATACTACTTCGGTTGGATAAATGATTGAATATATCTAATATTGTTAAATAATGGAATCACATGTGGCGTTTTGTATATTAATCTGATAAAAATTGTGATTTGCTTTCGTTAATAGTTAAGCTAAATAATTATCTGTTATTATTGTTTTAGTACTATTATTTGCGTGTAAGAATATTTTGACTTTAGAATGTTTTTGTCTAAATTGAGGAAATTATTTTAAGAAATATAAAAAATGTAATATTATCAATTACACTTGATTATAGATTTCTTTTATATTTATTCAGAAAATTTATCCTACATTTTCTAAAATTCGATTCAAATTTGTATTCTATTTTCCATATAAATTTTAATAGTTAGTTCAGTTATGCAAAAATCGCATTATATTTATTTTGAATGAAGTGCTCTATGTTATCAAAAGTACAAAATTTCTTAGTGTTCGAGATTATTTCAAAATGTAATATACCAGCTTATACTTAAATTAGAAAAATGTTAGAACATGTGCGTCACCAATCACGTGATCTTCACGTAACGAAGATACGTATTTAGAATCATTGCGTGTATTTTGAAAGAACTTTATATTTTATTCATTGTGAAGAATTAATTTTTCTAGAAAAATAATATTCATATAGAATAATAAATTTGGAATTAATTTGCAAACATGTTTTTATTTAAAACAGTTTTTTTTTATGTTTCGCAAAATAACCTTATGATATGTTTGCAAAAAAAATATACGCTCTTTCAAAAATTGGCTTCAATTGGAATTCAGAAAAAATCTATCATCAAAAAGTTTCCTTTAAAAGAAATTTTCATTTATTTCCTTAAACGCATATATAAGTCGCATTTTTTTTCCATTTTCGTCGCGCGATTTCACCTCCTTATTCGCCCCTAATAAATGCAAGATTCTCATGAAATGAAAAATTAGATGCAATTCTCCTTGTCATTTACAGCAACTAAGGATTTTCAAGCATACTCCATCAGTAAAGATATCTTATCTGTTATCCAACTCTTATCTACTATCCAAGTTTTAAACTTATCTAGCGCAGTTCTCCTACTGCTTCAAATGTAACTTTTCCTTATCTTTCTTCTTTATCAGCGGGGCCTTTTCAAAAAATGCATATTTTATGAGACGAGAAAGTATTTTTGACAGGCCCCCGCACTAGCGTCTCCTGAATATTAATTTCTTCTGTTCAGTGGCGCGCACTCAATTGGTCTGGCAGAAAAAGGTAGGCGGCTGGGAGGGGGGCGCGTAACAACCTCCAAAAGATAGATGGCGATTTTATGAATATTGTAAATTTTTTCTTCCTTCTCTTGGAATTTTCGGTTGTGTTTTCTGTGTCGTTGTCAACAGCAGTGATATGACATATTTTGCTCTCGCTTCAGAGGGTTCTTGTCTATTACGGCGTGAATGCGACCGTGGTCTGGCAGTTTCTCAGCCCTGTCCCGCACTGCTGCGACGCAGACGTTATACGGGGGATAGATATTAGCTGCTGGCTTTTTGATCTTATAAAAAGTTAAAGAACGTAATGGTTTTCTTTCGCTCTTTTGGCCGACGTTAGAAATTTTTGGACACTGATTTCTGTTAAGCTAACTAATGAGGTTCACATGAGGAAGTAAATCAACCAGTTCTTTTGGCAACGTTATCTTTTTAAACAGAATTATTGAATGATGACTTGTCACATATTTATTTGCAAAGTCAACTTAAAAATCAATGTCTCAAGGATGAACTAATCCTTCACAGTAAAAAAAGTCGTTCAAAAATATTTTTCTGTCAGTAAAGTTTGTTTTCCATTCTTGATTTTTGAAATTCATGATTTGATTTTTTAATTTAAAAATATATCCATGGAAGGATTCCATATATTTTAAAAAATATGGTAGTAAGGTATGTAAAAGATATAAATATCCATATGGATAGCTTTATACATGCTTTATATAGATACCAAAATGAAATATATGCATGTCGAAAATTTAATTATGTTATAATCAAAACAGTATCATTTACGAAAAAACTCAGTTTTGTTTTAATAAGTCAAATTCTTTAATTTACAGTTTTTATGTGTAGAGGCACTGAAAAACAATACACAATATAATCATTTTTTAAATTTTATTACTAACTTATCTTTTATGCATTTCAAAAATTGAACTCAGCTAAAATATTTTTGGGAATTGTTTTAGTTACGATGGTCACTTTTGCACTTGAAGACATTTTAAAATGGAGCATTTAATTAAATGTATTCCTCTCTAATAATGGCTGTTATATAATGAATTATTCACACAATTAAAAGAAAAACTTTATGTATTAACCATTGAGTGCGAAAGAATAACCATTGAGTTACTTACTCAAAACTTAAGTGAATTAAGGCTTTTGATTTAGGCTTTATCAATTATTGTCTCAAATTCTAAGATCTTATAAAACAATGTAAACCTACCCTAAGATGCTTTTAAATTTGAAAAATCCTGTCATTTCATTGACATAGAGAACAGTAAAACATTTTTTATATAATATACGTAACTAAATTTAAGTAAATGAAATGTAAACATATTATTTAAAGCATTGTTACATTTTTATATGAACGTATTAAAATACAAAAACATTAAATCCATGTGATGATTAAGACTAATTTAGAAATTCAACAATGTAACCTAAGACCCATAATAAATTTACTTTTTTTTTTTTGAAAATAAAATGTTGGACTATACTTAAGATAAAGAATTTTTTTATCAGTAATGCCAAATTATTTTCATGAGATTTAGGAATTGCGATAAAAAATGAAACTCAGTTAAATTTCCAAAAACAACTTAATATCCAATGATACGCTTGAAAAATTAGAAAGTACTTTGTCGTGCATCAGAGCATTAATCTTTGTTTTTTTTACATTACATGTCCACTGTGTGTTTCTTCGGCTGAGATCTCAGCTTGATTAATCCTCCGCAAAACAAAAAGAAGAAACCAAGAAACGCAAATTTCGCGTTCTACGTAAGGCAAAGTCATGGCAGACGTCGTTACGCTAGATGACAGAAAGCAATATACCGCAAACTGCGGCATGTTGCTTTCTGCCATTCCGTACAAGATGCCACTTTCAGGGAATGATTGTGGGGAAGTCGTTAAGATATATTACCTGAATGGTCAAAATCCCTCTGAAACATTGCGTGTTTACAGCAGAAACCATGGATAACGGCGAGGCTCTTGCACTGTCAAGGATGTACGCTACTTGATTCATAAATTTGAAGAAATTGGCTGTACCACTGTCTGGATGACCTTCTGTTTCTGGGGAAGCTATTGCAGAAATTAATTAGACGATAAGCACATTTCTTCCCGCAAGTGCATGTGGTATTTCACGTGTTCTGAATGTGTTTAATTCAACCACCCGCCAGATTCTGCTCTCTGTTCTAAACATGTTTCCGTATCGATTCCAGCTTGTGCAGGGGTTGGAATAGGAAAACTATCAATTACGGTTGAATTTTTTAAATCAATTCCTTATCCGGTCTAATGTAGATAGCAGCTGGCCTTTACGTATTCTGTGGACACATAAGGCACATTTCTCGTTTACTGGAAATGTGAATGCAAAAAATTGTATGCACTGGGCAAAGAATAATCCACATCAGGTATTATAACGAGTGCATTCATCCTCGGCCTTTATATTTTTGAAAAAGTTAGTGTCGGTGATCAGCAAACGCGTACAGTAAAGAGTGTGGATGCAAGATTGCGCTCCCCTACATGTAGGTTCTTCAGACAAATGCGCCTTATTCAATAGTTTTATGATAGATTTATCTCCTGTCATTTCCCGTTTCCGTGGCCACCAAGGTCTCCTGATCTGACACCGAAGGGTTTCTGCATCTGATTTAAAAGATTCCTTTTGTCAGGGTACACGCTGCCATGCTATCCACTATCTGCCTCATGCAAAGTCTGATCATGTGTGAAAGAGGTCATGTGGATGATTTGTGAAACACAATAAGATGCTTTATTTTATGTTGCTTTTTGGTCTATATTAGTTATGTTCACTTTTATCCTATCTACTACCGGTGATTTTCCTATTACAGTTGCCGGTTGAATGCCACTGATAGTTTTTCAGAATGGAGATCATATTCCAATACAAAAACAACTTGGAGTTGCCATTTGAAATTTTCGAAGTTTTCTCACTGTAACCATAACTGTTAGGGTGATAGTGTTGTTTTCCGTATCTTTTTTGAGCGCATGCATACTTCAAAATACCTTATGACAAAATTTCTTTTATTTTCTTTCAATGGTATGATAGTTAGGGGCCCAAATGTTGGGATAGTTTTTTTATAATATTATATATATATATATATATATATATATATATATATATATATATATATATATATATATATATATATATATATATATATATATATATATATATATATATATATATATATATACAAACTAGCTTTGTACAATTTTTTGCATTTAATGCAGTATTCTCAAATAACAAAAAAAGAAGATATAATTTTATTTAATACTCACATTTTTCAAATTGACATCTGCTGTGTGGTTATATTACAAAAGCCTTATTTACGTTGGTTTTACGTTATTTTACAACTATTTATATTAAAGTTTATTTTTTAAATTTAAATCTTATTGAAGCACATGATTTTCTAAATTAGAATATTAGAGAAAGAGTTTAATTTAAATGATGTAGCAAGTTTTCTTTTAGTTAATGTTTAATATAATAAAATTATTATTAAATCAAAGTTAAAATACATTCTTTAAATTTTGGTATACATACATACATCATACACACACACACACACACACATATATATATATATATATATATATATATATATATATATATATATATATATATATATATATATATATATATATATATATATATATATATATATATATATATATATATATATATATATATATATATATATATATATATATATATATATATATATATAAATTTCGTGTCACGATGTATGTTCCCGATAAACTCCGAAACTACTGAACGGATTTTGATAAAATTTTGTAACCATTTATAATATAGTCCAACTTAAAAGATAGAATAGTTTTTATCTCTTAATTTTTATTCTCAATATTTATTAAACGACATTAATGTTTATTTATTGTTTAGTTCTGTAAGATGGCGGTTTAGCATCTAAGTTGCACAGGTATTCGGCAGATGGCGACGTGTTATTTTTCTAGATTATACATCTTCGAGAAAATTAACGTGCGCGCGCAATCACGTGGTTAAATATAGAATTTACATATATTTTTATTATTATATTTTCATGATGTACATATATTTTCATATATTTTCATGATGTATAATCATACTATAACAATTTTTTGTGAATCACTTTCATAATTATACTTTTTATTGTGTTATTATTGTCCGTGTTCAGTTTGAATATTTTTAATATTATAAATAGTAAAAGAAAATTTTACTTATTGCTGTTTTTCTCTACTAATTTTCATACCACCTCCAAAACATGTAAGTATTTCTTGACAGCCTTTTATTTTTTAATTTTTATTTTATAATTTGATAATTATTAATTTATTCAGTAGAACATTTTGATCTAATTTATTTATTCAAATGATAAATTCTTTTAATTTTTTATTTCAGTATAATACCGCGGAAAAATTTTTTAGTTTTAATAATTGAAAATTGAAAAAATAATAGTTCGATGTCAATGTTATCTACCTCATTTATAACAATTTATTTTCAGATGTTTTTAATTTATATAGTATATTTTATAAGTAAGTCACTGATTACTAACTTTAATTTAATATAAAATGAATAAAATGTAAATTCAGAAAGTATACGTTGATTTGTGCTTAATTTCAAAATTTCGATACCTATTACTTTTAAATTTTTGCGAAACGTTTTATTTTTAATCTCATATGAATGAACCTATTTCAAATTTTTTTAGAATTTATTAATTTGATTGTACCCAAGAATTAGTAAAAAATTGATTCAATGTATTATAAAAACTCAGCCACTGCAACGCGTGGCTGGGTCAGCTTGTATATATATATATATATATATATATATATATATATATATATATATATATATATATATATATATATATATATATATATATATATATATATATATATATATATATATATATATATATATATATGTATGTATATATATATATATATATATATATATATATATATATATATATATATATATATATATATATATATATATATATATATATATATATATATATATATATATATATATATATATATATATATATATATATATATATATATATATACACACACATATATATATATATATATATATATATATATATATATATATATATATATATATATATATATATATATATATATATATATATATATATATATATATATATATATATATATATATATATGCTTAATTCTGTAGAGTAATCTGTATTCCTTGCTCAAAAAAAGCATTTTATACGAAATCATTTTTCGAATTGTTTCTTTAATATATGATATTGAAATGAATCGCAATCCCATTACAATATCTTTGAAACAAAAATTTTTACTTTTCTATATAAAATATGTTTATTATATGATACTTTTTAAATTCATGCTTCAGTTTTGAATTAATTCAAAAATATTTTCTAATTGTAAGACCAAATTTTTTATGGTATTCAAATATTGCGTTTTTAATTTTCTAAAACTATGTCTGGACTTTAATCACATCAATGGAAAATGTTTAAATTAATGATTGATATTTGCTAGAGCATGTAATTTTAAAAGATTTTTGATAAACTTGGTTGAAACTTTTACCTAAGCACAAACTGGGAGTAAATTATTTAATTGTAATAAAAAATAAATAATTTGCGAAATAAAAGAAGAAAACAGCTACCAAATTATAAGCCATGTGGTTTTATGCATTAATATATTGTAAATAAGAATTAATTTTTTTAATAATTGTAGAAAAAGAAAAATTCAAAAAGCGTGTTTGAGCCAAGTTTATTTATACCTAGAATTTACTTCAATAATCTCCTTTTTTGAGCCCTTTTATCCACGAGTTAAAATTTTTGTAACCGTCATGTGTTGGTACTTTAGGGTGCATAATATCTTTCCTTTTATCCTTGATGATTTTTAAAACAATTAATTGGGAGAATATGCTTATACTAATTTTAAAATTCGTTTAAGCTTAGAGTATTTATTTTTGATACACAGATTTTCTTGAACTTTCGTGAAGTATAATATAGAGAAATCCATTGTGTTTATATAGTGTTATTTATCATTGCGAAAGTTTATGCTTTCAAAAAAATATAAAGTTTTAAATTTTTAAGAAGTTGTTTTCTTCACTGAAAATTTATCATCTTTCTAAATTATTTTTTATTTAAAAGTGTCAGAGAATCTAAGTCATTAGCGAATCGAATGATATTTTAGTCTAGGACTCATGAACATGCAAGTCATCAGGCTTTATTTAGATGAGGATAAAAATTTTTCACTTCTTGTCTAATGTATAGAATTTTTGAAGTGAAAGCAATTGAACCTATAGTGAGTGGTTAGCACTCTCACCTAATCAGACTTCAAAAATGTAGCATACCTGCGATAATCATTGAATTTATATAAGAATTTACGTCAAAGGTTTAAGAGTTAGAATTGCGTAAAGAAAGAATAAGAGATTTATGTACTAATTTTTTTATAATTTCATTATTTGTTTGGGGAAAATTTTAATGTTTAAACAAACTACAATTTCTCTTATTACAAAACTTTCATCATTTCGATAAAATTTTGATTTTTTTTTTCGAGTTTTCGTGTATTTGCAAAATAGAAGTCCTTATTGTGGGGTTCTTATTATTCCAAACCTTATATAAAATTGAAATTTTAATATAATGCGAGTCACTTTAAGAAAGGCTTTACTGTTTTACCAAAGCTAGATAAGTCTTAAAATTTTGGCTTACATGTCTCTTGTTAGCCTATTAACTGAATTATTTTTTGTTTTGGTTTAACTCTGACCTGTTAGTTTCATGTTTTCTTTATTTTCTTTTTCTTTGTAAGATTATTTGCTACAAAAATAAGTATGACAGTACGTCTTCTTAACCATATACACGGTTAGACTATACTTGAGGGTGCCCCTTGAATTCTCGCCAAGTTTATTGCCAAGCTGGGTGATGTTGTTCAATTTATGATAATCGTAAACGTTATTCTGAAATCTTTTCACGGTTCTGATTGGTTTAGATTCTGAATGGTTTTTTTCTCAGGATAAATTTAAGCAATATCTGTAGGTGCTATTGGAGAATTCTGTGTACCTCAAAGTGAGAATATTCCAGCAAAATAAAGTGAGTACATTTTTTCTTTTTTTATGTGCTTACTGCATTATTTTTGAAATTTCATTGTGTTTTGGCCGCCATTAGTGTTTGCACAGCGTTCCGCGCGAACAGGATTGGCGCCAAACAAAATTCGCCAATCTCGCCAAGGGGCACCCTCAAGTATATTTTTACCATATACACAATTTATATAAAGCTTTGTTATTGTATTATCATATTTGGAACCTGAAGGATAATTAAAGTGAAACTTATAGTTTAATGTAGATTCCGAATTTCTATAAGTATTTACGTCCTAGTCGGGAGTTGAACTCGAGCAGTTGAACTGAAACCCATAACTCTAACTCAGATGATAAAATGACCTATAAAATAACTTTGTTCATAAATGAGACGAGGTGGAATAACGTTCTTACCTAAGCAGTTATTATATATTTATCCCTATCATTCTCTAATTCTATCAAAATATTCCTATATTGGTTTTAAAAATCCATATATTTAGAAATTGGATCATAAATTCCTGAATTTTTAATGAATTATAAAAACTTATAAAACTTCAGTTTTAATAATTATTTAATATTTTATAATGTATTCATTATATTATTTTAAAATATTGTTTATTAATTCCGAATTATACATTATTTTGAAGTACAGTTTTATAAGGAATTAACTACTTCCTCTCAGATTTGTCAATTATTTAAATTATATGGTTTCCCCTGTTTGCCTCGTTTTGATTTTAATACGATCTGCATAGAAATATAGATTCCGAATAATGAATATTTACTAAATTATTTAACTATGCTGTTTGACAACATTAATATTCAAGTTTTTATCTTCTATTCATAAATATACGCAAAAGATTCCAGAAAATAGATAGCGTTATTCATCTTAAAATATTTCATACTACATTTAACTATAATATTCATAAAATGTAAGCAACAGATAATCTTTTTTGAAAAATGAAAAGAGATATCAAGAAAGCTGAAATACAAGCGAATGACTTGACAAGTAAGTCTAAATGAATAAAGAATTCCGTTGTTACAAAGATAATGCATTGCAGATCAAAACTTTAGATTTCACTCTTCCTGCATATTTTGATTACATTTAAATAAAATATAGTTTTATCATGTCTAAATTTCCATGGATAAAAGAACTATACAAGAAGTCACTAAAATATTCTTGAATGTTTATTTTACGTATATTGCAAAATTCCATAGGAAAATGAAATTTTATGAAATGTAAAGACGTAAATGAAACATGAAAAGAATTTTTCTAATAAAAATATCTTTATGCATAATTTTCTTCAAAATAGTGGTATCGGCTAGATTTATAAGGTCTGAGAAACTAAAAACTAAGATATATATGTATATATTACATTTATATAGCATAAGTAATAACTTTAGAATATTTTTAGGCACAAAAAATCTCATTGAGTGCAAGATTATGAATGATTTCCTTTATATTAAGATACTGAAACAATATTTCTGAGTCTCTGTTTCAAAAAAGAATTTGTGATAAATAGTAATCGATATTTACTCATAACAACTATTTATGCATTTCTGCTGCTCTATTTTTAAGATAATGCAAGTACTTTATAGATTTATAAAAAATTTAAGCGCTGCATTTACAACATGAAACGCTTTAACTTTGATTTTATTTATTATTATTAGATTACAAAGTTTAAGATTGATTTTTTGAGATTTTACAAATAAAATAGAAATAAAATTTTGATTATTTTAAATTTACAATTAATTTACAAAATGATTTTTTAAATTACAAATTTTATTATTAAGTTTTAAATTACAAAATAATAAAAACCATTATTAAATACCAAAGATAATCAATTATTTATAATTGCTGTTATATATATATTTTACAAATTTTAGTAAAATATTCATAATAAGAAATAAATTGATACTTTCTGGTGTTAAATATTTTATTAACTGACAGAAAATAGATAAGATGATAAACATATATGAGATCTTCATATTTACATGTATATATATATATATATATATATATATATATATATATATATATATATATATATATATATATATATATATATATATATATATATATATATATATATATATATATATATATATATATATATATATATATATAATTTCCTTTTCTTTTTGGAAAAATCTTTAATTTTTAATACATTGATATATCGAAAAGAATTTAATAGCGCTAAATACAACTTACAGCATTGAATGATTTAAAAAACAGCCATTTACTCTGCAATTACTTTTTTTTCTCTTATCAAGGTAAATTTTATGATTGATATTACTCATAGACTCTTAAGATATACTTCAATTTTGAAACAATTTATTTACTTGTAATTACTTAAAATATTACAAATTTAATTTTAACATTTGGTAATTAATGTAAGTTCATTATTAGGTATATAAAACTAAATAATGTAAAAAGGAACTGAAATAATGAAGTAAACAATTTTAAAATCAAAATGTAAATTAATAAAACAATATTTTAGCTTCCATACAACTTATCATCTTCATGGATGTCCTTTTAACCGTAAATATTTTTTTATTAATCTATATTACCGAAATTAATTTGAGTTTAAAGATTTTTTTGTAATCTTTAATTTATAATGTCATTTCGACAAACAAATTTTTTGTCACTCTTTAATTAAATATACAGATAATACAATTCTTCGATATAATTACAAGTAATAGTTATTAAATTATATCTTCTAATAGAAAATTACGAATAAAGGCGACTATATATCAACCAATTAAAATTTTCCCCTCAAATTCATTCATCTAGAAGCAGATGATACTCCAGATTCTGTAAAATAAGAGTCATTAGCATTGATTAAAATAGTTGCGAATATTTCATTAAGTTCAGATGTTCCCTTGATCAAAACGAAATCAAATCATCATTCAGCATGACTCTTACACTTATGTTTCATAATTATTCGCCATTGTGAAATGAAGTTGTAACTCAATTAAACTAGATTACTAATCTCCAGCGAAATATTTTACGAGTGAATTCACTCTGTGGTAATCCGTCAATCAGATGTATATGGAGAAAACACTACGTTAATTACTTAAAAGGAAAGGGAATTTTCCTTACCTTCTGTAATCATGTGACCTATTTCCAAATTAATACGTTATTTGCAATGAATAAATATCTTTATTTTAAGATTTGGAGATTTCTTGAAATTTTATTGGTTAATTCTTTTTAAATAATATGTTATCTCATTAGAGTAATATTACGGTGGATGTTATTTAATTTAGTTTAATTTATATTTGTCTAATTATATTGAATATAGTTATGTTATAAAATTTGATAATATCTCAAGAGTAATTGAAAATTTGTAATAATTGAAGCATATTTAAAAATACTTTTCTTATAATAGAGTATTATTTATAATATAATAGGTTTCAACAAAGCCATAAATTTCAATTAACATTTCACAGATCATTTTGAACCATTTAAAAAATTACGATGAATTCCGTATTATAAAATTAGTTTTAGACAATAAACTACAGAAAATACAATTAATATTCTGTGATTTATTGGTAAAAAGTTATGTGTTGTTCTGGACTACATGAATTACATGTGTTGAATAGAATTTCTTTCTAGAAAAAATCGGGATATCATAGAATACCAAATCTAACTTTACTTACCAAGTGAGAATCTCAGAAAAAACAATTTCTGATATTCTTGAAATCTTTTATTTCAAATTTTAATTACACTAAGAAATGGACACAAATTTTCTGATACTACTTTGTTTCATAACAAATAGTGAACGAGCTAAAAGAGATTGATTATTATATACTGTGAAAACAATGCAATGATTTGCGTGTGTTAAATTTTTTTCATGTTTGTATCAATGCAATATGAAGTAGTAAACTGAAAATTGAACAATTTTCAGTTTTATGTACAAGTATAGGAAACTTGTACATAAAACTTTATGAAAAAAATTAAAAAGAATTTTCAGAAACTACATTTTCGCTCTAAATTCTTAAGAAGATTAAAAAATAACGAAACCACACTGACAAAGGGTATCAAAACTTATTAAGAAATGAAACTAGGTATAAACATGATATAATTGAAAATATTAATGTCATTTAATTTTAGATTGAAACACCTCCTCCTTTCTTAGTTCTTGCTACAATCTATTTAAATAATAATAATAACTGTATGAAGAATATAAAAATAGGGTATCAAAACTTATTAAGAAATGAAACTAGGTATAAACATGATATAATTGAAAATATTAATGTCATTTAATTTTAGACTGAAACACCTCATCTTTTCTTAGTTCTTGCTACAATCTATTTAAATAATAATAATAACTGTATGAAGAATATAAAACTGGGTATCAAAACTTATTAAGAAATGAAACTAGGTATAAACATGATATAATTGAAAATATTAATGTCATTTAATTTTAGATTGAAACACCTCATCCTTTCTTAGTTCTTGCTACAATCTATTTAAATAATAATAATAACTGTATGAAGAATATAAAAATGATCACTATATTTTATGGCATAATGTTCATATATATATATATATATATATATATATATATATATATATATATATATATATATATATATATATATATATATATATATATATATATATATATATATATATATATATATATATATATATATATATATATATATATATATATATTCCTAGTGAGAGAGACGTCAAATTAAATTTCAGATAAAGATTAAATATTTAAGTTATTTTAATATATATAAAAACTTTATTTTAAATAAAAATCAGACAAAGTAGTTTTGTATTTTATTTGAATATACCTTTAATGTTACACATCAAGAGCAGTAAAGTCTCAATTAATATGAGATATCTTACTTCAAAACATACAGAAATGTGACTGTTGAAAAAAGTTTCGTAATATTTTATCCGGCAATAAATTCAAATTGTGAGAAGTTTGCGATATTTTTAGTACAGATTTTTAAGAAATATAGTTTAGATATTTGCAATTTAAGCAACTATGGAAATGACAACAGTTAAAACAAGACAGATGAAAGCAATATTACTGTTAGCAAATTAGAATTTTCATTTTCAAAGCAAGAATACTTTTTCTAAAGTGTTACATTTTGAACTTTATTAAAATTGCACTGGAAACCATTTTTTGAGAAAAATACTATTCGACATTTATAAGTTTTAAATTATTTTTTTGTTTAATTTCTCGCTTATTTAACGTAAAAATGTAACGCTCAAATTTTACATTGTAGAATTAATTTACTACAAAATAACCGAGCAAGTTTCCCAGTTTTCTGCAATTTTTTAGATGGGATCACAAATATTTCGGATTTTTAAGTATAATTACTACATTTAAATAAAATTACAAATACAATTACTACAAACAATAACTGTGCCCTAAACGTATCTAATTAATGCATATTTATGCGTTAATTATAATATTATAATGTTAATGCATTCATACATTTTTAATAAGCGCTTCTATAAATGTTAATAAAGATTTAACAAAAATATAATTTTACATACTTAAACGAACTTAAGCTAAGAAGGCATACCATTATTTTTCATATTAGTTTTATGTGAATAAAACATTCTTCAATTTATAAAGAACACCTTTTTTTCCCTATTATTTTCTCTGCTTAAAAGAGCGCATAAGAAATATAGATTGAATCCTTAATACTGCAAGCCTGATTATAGATTGTCTTTTATTAATTAAAAATCGTTTTTAAAATCCTCGTCATTTTACCACACATTATTGCTCATTAGAATAAATTATAAAAATATTTATGTGATCATCATCTAAATATTTTAGTTTACATAAAACAGATGATATATTTTACTTTATTAAATTAATTACTTTAAAATTACTGAAATTTGTTAGTAAGATTTACGATAAGTATTTTCCCCGATGGTATCTTCACCTTGACGTGGTGGGCGGGCTTGCGTGCTTCTGCAACCCAGAGAGCTATGCCGGCGGTAGCTTAGCTACTGGTAGGGTCTCCCATGCCGGACAGGTCTTCGTTGGGTAGGAGCCAGACTAAAAGAGATACCTAGGAGAAGGAAAACTCCGATCCAAACCCACGTAAGGAGCTAAGTCAGCCTTCTACCTTTGGTGCTCCGGTCCACTTGGATAACAGAAGCTGCCCCTTTTCCCTATCTTGGTACCAGGGTAATCGTCCTGGCGGATCTCTATCCCTCCGGTGCAGCAGACTGGAACAAACTACAATAACTCGTTTTCGAAGTGGCCACCTAAGATCATTGGCATTTAACAACAAAGAAAAGAAATTTCCAATTTGCGCTAAGTGTTTCAAAAGCCAAGCCACTCCGGATCATATCCTTGAGTGCTTGGGACTCGATAAAGAAGATCTTCTGGAGCGACCATTATTGGTCATTGATTTCCTGAGAGTGTACAATATCATAGACTTGGTCTAGCGCTGCTAGACAACAGGGATCAGCAACAACAACAACGGTAAGTATTTGACGAAGTATTGCATTTTTTTCGAAATTCAATCGAAAATCAAAGTTAAGAAGCATTTATAAATCAAAAATTACAAGTATATATTCTATTTATAAATCAAAAATTACAAGTATATATTCTCTAAAGTTATAAACGATATTTAATAAAGTCAGAAAATATTTTGATACAATTTTCACCAAAGTATGTAACAGAATTAGAGCGAATTAAAAATCTTCTCGTTCGTAACAGAACATATAAGTGATATAAACTCATAGACCATAAAAATATCTTGGATAAAGTTAAAAGCTTTTTCATGTAGTGAGTAAATGTATATCACTAAATATAATTTCGGTACAGCAGCATGCATCTGATTTTAGATAATATATTATTTCTCTTTTAGCTACTGTTTAGTTACATTTTTTTAATTTCATATAATATGAACAAAGGAAAGGATTTAAAAATTCAATATAAGGGAACCTAAATTTATTTTTAATATAACAAAAATTATAATGTATTGTATTACAGCTGAAGAATCAGTAATTAAAAGCAACATCAAATATTTAAATTGTATATATGTATGTATATTTACTTGGTTGACAAATAGTTTTACTAATTTTTTTAAATTTTTGTTCCTCACTTTATTGACTTAAGATTTTTGTTTGAAAATATTTAATTAAAATAAGTGAGAATAAAGTTTAAGAATACAGAACTAAAAATGCAGAAAGCTTTATAAGCAATTAAACGGAATTCACTCTTTCTTTCAAAAAGAAATTTTAACTATGCAATCACAACTCATTGTAAATGACACAATATTGATTCATGCAATTCATTTGTGAACCCTGTGAAGAATATTTACAGAATTTGTTGAACAATATGATATTTTTATGAAACAGCAATCATGTATTGTATGATTTTGATGGGATCTCAATGTTGATATATTTTTAATCATATTTATAGATGCATCATTATCTGCCATCATGGTTCGTCTGCTTCTGTTTTATCTTGTGTTAGTGAACAATTTTGTACATAATATTTCCTTTAGCTAAAAGAATGACATAACTATCAATTATAAGTTCCAATTATATATTATATCTATCAATTATACAAATTACAATTATTATTCCAATCAATTATAAGAATGCCAGTTGGCTGTTCTTTTAGATACATTTCACTTTATTATACCAGATGAACACGCTATAATTACATGCATTAGAGACTAATGTTTTCTACTGGAGTTAATTTCATAGCTATATGGTAAAGGAAATTATTGTGCCATAGTCTGACATGCTTTTGATATCTTCTATCATCTTGAATAACATGTGTATATTTTTGATAGCTTTGGCTGTATTAGAGACTTGGCAGAATAACAAATTTGAATATTGAGATGTTTTGTAGAAATTTAATTCAAGAGCATTTTGCTATAATCCTTCTTGAAAAACAGCTCCAAATGCTTATACCTTCAAATCATTGCCCATCCATAATTTGCTTAGAAATTATTGACCTTTTTCAATAAGCAGTAAATTTAGATTGCTTGAAAATTTTTATGTATTATATTCTACCTATTTTCCAAATTTTGGATCATATCATTCGGTTATTCGATCATCTTATTTATTAAGCAAAATATGCAGATGAATTGTAGCATCAAATGAAATTTGAAACGGTATTTCTTATGGGAAAATAATGTGATTAGATGTAATCATGTAAACAAGATGTCATCGCTTTCAATGTTTAAAGTTCAAAATACCTATTTTCATCATAAATGTTTACACAAGTTGTTTTGAATATTTTTAAATATTGTATAAGTATTATTTCAAAATAATTTCAATGTTTTCTAGTGAGCATAGTGCTTTAATTTGCAAAAATAAGTCTGGTACCAAATTAAAAAAAATAAACAGGTATTTTAATCTTATTTCTCCCATAATCGAGGTGTTATACGTCAAATGATCTAAATAGACATATAATAGGCTGGAATTTTCGAGAAATTTCCTGAATTCAATCGCGAATTTTTTTTATGTATTTAAAAATACAGTTCGTCATCTTGGGTAGTTTTCTATTTGTTTCAGTAAATAAACTTTACGAATTCTTTTAAATAGTTAAATTTTAAGTATAGTTAAGCTAATCATACCTTGTCGAGTATTGGCTTGTTTCGGAATAAAAAATATCTGCTCTTTTTAAAACAAAGGAATAAATGATAATTGAGCTATCAACTGTCACATATCATTGCTGTTAATTACGATGTATAACTTCTTGCTGTTTACGCAACACTTGACACTTAATAAATAAATTATACAGTTACGTGTGATTCCTTTAATATGGAAATGCATTCGGTCATTCAAAATTAAACTATGCTTTTTGTCATATACTTATTTACTGCATATCAATAAGTTTCATTGAATTTTGATAGTGAATATACTGTTTTAGTAGTACCAATACATAAAAATCAAATTCAATCATATACAACTTAAATTCCATTTTATATAAAAAGTTTGGCATAAGAAGGAAATATTTAATTTAAATCATTTTGATGTATTTTACAAAAATAATAATAAGATAATCGCTTTCATGCTGCTTTATAAATATTTTCATGTATTAAAAATCTAAATGAAGCAGAATTACTCATTATATATTCTAAATGGAATTTATAAATGATTTATGAATTTCTCTGTGTTTATTTATAGGAATTGTAACTCTGAAACTACGTGAAGTCTCTGTGCCTGCTGTAGTCATCAAAGGAGACGATGTCTGGTTAAACTGTACTTATGACCTCGAGAAAGAAACACTTTATTCCATAAAATGGCATAAGAATAATGTAGAATTTTATAGATACATTCCAGCTGATCACCCTCCGGGGCAGAAATACGAACTGGAAGGAATTCATATTGACGTAAGTTCGTTTAGAAACATGTTAAAGTTGGGTAAAATATGAAAAGTCTTTCACATTTCTTATTTAATACAACGAAGAACGTGACAAGATATGTGACAGATTATGTTTATAGCCAGATATATTTTATGATGACAAATTTTTTACAATACATATACTTTTATTTTTTTGTTTATTTTTTCAATAATTTATGCATTATGATAAAAATACGAAACATATTATGTATTGATATTCGTTTTGTATTTATTTTGCCCTTGGTTTCCTCTAAACCTGCATGTATAATCACACTAGTTGATTTGTTTTATAGCATTGTTTAATTATTTCTTCTATTTTGTTGTTGTTATTTTCATAAAAATTACAGAAAAGTCAAGGAATGTAATAAAACGAGCTTATATACATGTTATTAGAGTTAATAAAATATAGCCTGCGGATAAAATAGTTTCCTTTACTTCCGCCTTAAAAGCAGGAAATTACTAAATGTTTCAAATTGATAAGAGCATAAAAGTTTACAACAAAAAATTCATAAGAGTCATTCATACAACACAATTCAAATTCATTCATACAACACAATGGGTATCATTCTCTGGTAGCAACCGCGTATATTCAGTAAAATATATATAAAGCAAATTTAAGGTGCCTTACAGATTGTAACAGATGGTTCTGAATTAATTTACCGATATTTAATCAAGATTAAGTCATGAAATGAAAATCAAGAAGAAATTATGAGATTTCTGCCACTTGCATTTCATGGTAATATCATTCATCATACTCAAAGCAGCCAGATATTATCTTTCTCTGGAAGGAAATCCATAAATAATTGTATGCTTAATTGTAAATAACAGTAATGTTTACATTGTTAACGGCTCAACATTTGTCTTTGGTTCAAGAGTAATACGCAGAAGTGTGATTATATTACATGCAAATCACATTAATATGACATGAAGGTTCATAATAATAATGAATGTTTAATGAATAGTTTTAGTAGAGAATTATAGAATCATCGGAAACTTACAAAAATAAACGTTTTAATAAAAAAAGTAAAATTGAAATTTCATATTATTTATACTCTTTTATTGATTTATGCTGTTATATTCTTTTGCATAAGAGATTAAGATTATTTTATATCTAACAATATGAACAGTTATTTTTTATAAAGCACAAATTTGTAATCAGTTAAGAAACAATGTATACAATTCAAAAAAGGCTTGTAACAACTTTGTGACAGTCTAAAAATAAAAAATTAGAAAATGCGTTACGTTATTTTTCTTTTTTTAGAGTTTAAGAATCTTGATATCTTAAAAAGTTGATTTGTAACTGTTAATGCAAAGATATCGCAAGTTTAAAGAAATTTTTAAAAATTTCTTTTACTTATTTTATCAAATGATTTAAGCTTTTGTGATATCTTCTCACATACCCCATATGAAATTAAAAACATTTGAAAAAGGGCAAGCTAATTCAAATCAAATGCAGCTTTAATCTGTGAATAATGAGATCTTCCTCTTTAGCATATTGTGCCTCTTGTTAAATTTTGATTGCCATAAATTTTTATGAAATAGTGACTAGAAATGACTTTATCTCTATATTATTATATTACATGTAACGAGTTTTAGCTTTTAGGTATTGGCTTAGAAGACATTTATTTGTGTGTAATATTGTATAATATAAAGTCATTATCTTTCATAGGTTGCAGTTATGTATTATTTCTTATTATGATAAATAGAAGCTTTAATCTTTCACTGAGAATTGCGCGTTCACAACCTATCAACCAGTTTGAACTGCACTGAATTTGTTTTGACTTTACATGTTGACTACTAATTTGCATTATACAAACTTTGCATGTTAAAAAGCTTCAATTTGCTGTTTAAATCCAACAATGGTTTTCACAAAAACTATGTAATAGCTTTCTTACACCTAAAGAAAGGAAAATGCATAAAATTTCCAAGCACACATTTTTTCTACACATTTGTTAATAGAAAACAAAAACTCAATATTTGTCTCTCATTGAGCAATAGTGTCACAATTGAAACTCTTGCCTTTTATTCAGAAGATCGCAGTTTTAGCACTTGAAATTCAAATCATATTGCGTAATAACATAACTAAAATAAAATAATTCATATGGTAATTTTTTTTCACCGCTAGAAAAAAGCAAGCCATTTTGAATAACAAAAAGCGTACATAAGAATAACAAGTATCTATGTAAAGACAAAAGAACATATTAAAAACATGTGTAATCATAAAATCTAAGCACTTTTCATGTATATGAGAAGGGTAGAAATAAAATTTAACCTTTTAAAACGCATTGTAGGTAATTGAAAGATTCAAGTGCCATTCTAGTTATGAATTCTACTTTATGTATTAACACTATGTTGTGCTTTACACATATGTCTATTGTGCAAGTTAGCACAACTTATGTACTGACAGTTCTAACAACTTCTACAATTCCATATTATAAATTTACTACTTGTAATTATAATTACTTTGCAATTCGCAAAAATAAATATTTTTTCAAAATATTTATTAAAATTTATAAAAGTAAAAAAGATCCCGTAAAAATTAAAATATGAAAGCAGTGTCATGTATTTTTTAAACCTCAGTTTTTTTTTTTTTTTTTACTTTGTTGCTTACATAATCATGCATCACTTGATTGTTATTTTGTCCCCTAAAACATTTTCTTTCGTATTTCTTAGCTTGGAAAAAGCAATGAAGGAAATATTTACATGAATACAACTGATGTTAATTCAGAAGGCATGTATCGTTGTGAAGTTTCATCTGAAGCTCCAATATTTCGAACTGTCAAAGGCGAAAGAGAAATGAGGATATATGGTAAGAAAGGTTTTATATGTGTGAATTAAACAACTACTATACATATATATATGAAATTTCCATTAATTTAAATTTTGTAGTTTTTCTTCTCTTGTGTACACTAGGGAAAAAAACTATGAAATTGAAATTAAAGGGGATTCATTAAACTTTTAACTTTCTTAATATTTAGCATCAATTAGTAATATGCATGAGAGCATACAATATTCTCTTATAGATTGAGTATAAAAATATTTTAATACAACAGTGAATGAATGATAATTACATTTGTTTGCTAAGTTAAGTTTTTGAGATTTGTATAAAGGATGTCTTACAAATGTATATGATCTATTATGTAATGACATCGTCTCTCGTTTTTTGGATTCGCATCTAAACTTATAGCTTCAGATGATCTAACCACCTATTTGGGCATCATATTTGATGAATCAATATTGTAGGATCCTATTTTGGGATTAATAATTCAAGAAATGTATATTCAAATAAAGTAATTGCTCTGGAATATCAGATCAAAATAAATTCAATATGTAGGGTATCTCAGTCGAAACCGTCTATTAAGGCTGTAATCTCTTGTAAAATATATATTTAGGTGATGAATTCAGTTTTTTACTTTATGTTGACGATATTTCTATACATGTTTCAGTTCAATAAATTTTCCAGATCAATATTCGATTAAATAGATTTTTTTAATCGATCTTATATTAAGGAAAGTGCTAATACGTATTTTTGCTGAATCATATCTATGGCTAATCAAGTTACTTATTTTTATAGCATTTAATGCATTATTCCATGTAATTTACACTCCATTCTAATAAATGTATTATACATCCCTTTTCACACATCTTATGGTATCTATTTTGAGTTGACTTTTCTTTTGCTCATTTGGAATGCGGTTAAAACACATTTATGAATATTAAATATATATATATATATAAATATATATATATATATATATATATATATATATATATATATATATATATATATATATATATATATATATATATATATATATATATATATATATATATATATATATATATATATATATATATAATATTATGTATAATATAAGAAATATTATATATTATATTTATTTTGATATATAGAAATATTTATGCTAAAGAAATATTTATTTTACATTTTAATTTAAGAAGAATTTACGTTTTTGGAAAAGGGTTCTTAGCAGTCTAAATTAAAAGGCAACAGAGAATCATAACACATTTTGTCGAACATTTATAAATGAACAATGTGATTAATAATAATTGGTTACTGTGTAAAATTCCAGGAATATTCTAGAAACTGCTGCTGCCTTAATCCTTTTATTGTAGACATCTTCATTCATGTTCTTTTCAGTTACTACTTCAAAGATTAAAAGTCTCCACTGATAACTATATGCTAAATTGATAAATGGATAAGACATCATTTTTATTGCTCTTGTAAATTATATGCGGATGATACCTCAATACCAGTTATTATAATTTATTGCTTGGTATGCCTAGAGAAATGAGAGTTATTGAGTTCTATTGCGCATATTAACAATAATGCGTAGACTTGCTTGAGTCAAGTTCCTACTCACTAGCGAAGAAATTTTATAAACAAGTATATACTTGATTAAAATAATTTAATAATTTGATGTTAATATAATTTTTCAAATAAATGTACTAAGAGCTTGTTGTTAATCTGTTAAACCTATAAATAAACTATAATTAACACTTACAATTTATTTTCTGGTCCTGAAAAGTAATTATTCTATCTAATTAACTCATATTAATAACAGCATATTTAAGTGAAATTGTCAAAGTAAGGGTATATAATTCTCATATTCCTTTATTATATCATGTTATCCAGAAATATAGATTTACAAATATTTATAGTATATAAATCATTATATAATGCCCGGTGATTACTGATTGGTTGATGAAAGATAATGTAAATTAAACTTATTTTTTATGAATAATGATTTTCCTTAATTTATACTTTATGAATTTAAACCTATGCATCCAAATAATTTCATAACTGTAAGGTTATATGTTTTAAAATATGTTTGAAAGTGATTTTAAATGAAAGGAAATAAGTTGTATTTTAGTAAATAACGGTAATTTACTTTTCAAATAAGAAATCTTTTTTCACATAATTTAAATTTTCAAAGATAATTGTATTTAAAGAAAGTTATTATTTTAAAATTTTTCTTGTAATTATTTCAATTATAATTTGTTAGTTCAAAAAAATCTATTTTATTTGACATTAACATTTCTTAAATATTAAGCATTTTTTACGTATTTTTACCACTATTTTTTAAATATGGACTTTATTCATCACTGAGTTTGTTTTTAACGTAGCAATATATTTATCACTATTTATAATATTCAGAAATTTTCTGATATTTTAAAAAGAAATAAAAATTTACATCATTTTAACCGTGTAATTTTACACTTCAATCTAAATTAGTTTCGTTCCTTTAATATTTCAAAATAAAAATTGTTTATCCATATCTTTCCAAAAAAAAAAACTAAAATGAAGAATGCAGCCATACAAAATTAATGCCTAAAGCAAACACAAATTCTGTACCCGTGAAATTTCAAAATTAAAAATGTTTTTATCATAGTAACTAATGGTCGCATATTGGTTCTCAACTTTTAGTATAAAAAATTAATGAAAAAAGTGTTGCACAAAAAATCTTTGAACACCACGTTATAAATAAGTATAAATTATTTTAAATAAATTTAACTTATCTCGAACGCTTTTTATTGTACACATTTGTTCTCTTGAATATAGTAAAGATAACAAATAATTTAATTGATGTGATATACACTAAAATAAGTATACTAATATTTATCACTGATAATACATGATGTGTTTCACTCATAATTTGCTTATATCATTAATATTTCCATAATAAAATGGAGCAGTTAGGTTAATTTGTAACTCAATATGATATCACCTGTTGAAAGATTATTCAATATTTGCCAACAGTGAAATGTATTTTTAACCGTAACCAATGTCCGCGTATACAATAAGAAGACGAGCTTTTGAAAAGAAAACAAAAACATTCCCATTCCTATCTGTAACAATTTGGTTATGTTGGCATAAGTATTTAACATAATTCTTAAAAAAGAGGACTCACTAATAATTGCTTAAGATTTCGCTAATAGTTTGCTACTTATATATTAAAAATAAAATAAATATTTATTTTTAATATATAAGTAAAAGACGAAATAATTTCTGTGAATTTAAAAATACAACTTTTATTTAAAGAGAAAATATTTCAATATTTTTACAGTGAATCCTAGTTCAAAGCCACAAATATTGGGAACTAAGCCGCATTATGGTATCGGCGAACTTGTAAACGTAACGTGTGTGTCTGCACCTTCCAGACCAGCGGCGTTTTTGAAGTGGCTGATAAACGGAAAGGAAATCGAGGTATGTAAACGTCTTATAAAAATTATATTTATCAAGCGGAAAAATATCTAAGTTTAACACTAAAATTATTTTAAATTGAATGAGGGGTAAAAATGAGAGGCGAAATAAAATTTATAAAAAATGCTTAATGTACCTTTTAGCCGGATTACCTTTCTATATGGTTTATTTCAACGCTGAATTCTAAAATTGTTTGAAAAGAAACTTTCATTTTACTTCATGATGAAGAAGATGAAAGTTTTTGGTATAAGATTTTTGACATTGAGATAGAATAAGCATTTTAATAAAAATGTCTTACTTTTTGAGAATTTGACATAAATAAAATATTATTATGAATTATATTTATTCTCTATATTGATATTAATTTCTGCTATTTTTAAGTTTTTCTTATATTTTCTGAAAATTATAAATGAAGTAAATTCACACAATTGCGCAATTTCAAGTAAAAATTAAGTATTTTCAAATAATGTATACACCGTCAAGATAACCCACATAAATTTTGTATGTAACTCTATTTAACAATGATTTCTAAAATCACTTTGTAATTAAAATATTATGTAGGTTACGTGTTAGCAAAGCAATGTGAACAGACTCAGGCATATGTTTTAATTAAGTGACAATATATTACAGAAACTATTACTTAATTGTCATTACAAAACTAGTGAATGAATATGCCATTTTTTAAAGTGGTATTATAAAACTACACCTACTTTTTCATAACGTATGTAAGGAGTCGAATAATTAGAAAATGATCTTAAAGTGCTACTTTGATAGATATGAAATTTTGAAGGAAAGTAATAAAACTATTTTTGTTTATGGCACAAAAAAAAAAGAATTTCAGGCTAGAAATAATTTAAAAATTACATAATATAAAATGACGATATATTATAACTTCTAATAAAAAGCCACCCGCTCATCAAGAAATCACTAAGGATAACGGTTCTTTAAAAATGTGCATCATCATCCATTGAAACTAAAAGCGGGATTTATGCAACTTCAGTGTTTAGTATTATAATTGGATCTAGAATTTTATAACAATGTATTACAATATCACAGTAACAACTTTATGGATTAGCTAGTCAATCCGATTTTATAAAGAAATTCTTGCTCACACTATGATATTTTCACATCAGAGTGAGATTTAGTAATATTCTAATAGGATTACTTGTGTACTTTGTACTCTTTTTTATTTTTACACTTCTATCATTAAGCTACAAGGCAAATTTTCTGATCCTTAAGCATATATTTGCTCATATATGTCTGAATCCGACTGACATGTTGGCAGTATCACTGTAACACCGACACCGCTAAATATAGGATCATATATTGATGACATAATCTTTATTTTAGTATTAATCAGACATTAATTACTTTTTATTGGACTTTACTTGTTACACATTTATATTAATTATACCTCCTTTACATCGGATTTAGGAAGTGTTATAAAATAGTGGCACTCAGGCATATATAGTGGTCTCAGGTCAATGTGGCTCTGTAGAAATACATACATCCTAAAAACAAATCGCGCATTAAATTTCTGAACTCTGCTTACCTATACTTTTCTGTAACTTTAATAACAATTGTGCTGTTCTCAATTCCAAAAAAAATAATAAATAAATAAAATTCTGCTAATTTTTTACCGAAAACCCTGATTAACAAATGGACAACATATTTACATAATTCTGTTTATTTCTTCAGTGAATTTTAGACACTCTGTTGGAAGTAAATTTGTTCTTTAAACTATGCTTGCCGTGTTAATTTTAAAAATTGTCAATCAGTTATATATTTAAAATAATAAATCTTCTTTCCATGTATAATTTTACATTTCTTTTTTGCAGCCAACAAGTAGTCAGCTTTATCGTCCCCCACCAATAGAAGAACCCGCTGGTTTATTTACATCTATGCTTGTGCTGAGATTTTACGCCAAACATGAACACTTTCACGATGGTAAAATGCGAGTTCAGTGTGAAGCAATGATTTCTCAAGCACATATGCTCAGGAGTGAAGAAATCACTATCACAAATTCCACAAGATCTGCTGCAGCAACGTTATCGGATTTTGGTAAGTTTTCTGCTATTTCATAATTTTAAAGTGGGAGTTATTTTTAACTAATTACCTAACTACCCACTCAATTTTTTTTTAATAATGAATCTAAAATCATATACATAAGAATTTATTATTTTCACATAATTTTCAATTTCATTGTGGTTTTATTCATATAGTTACAATATGTGATATAATTAAACATAGTGATATAGAAATCGTCTACTGTTATTTTAATGAGTGGAAAAGTCTTAGTTAGTTGGTGTTTTATGGTGATATCGGAATACTGAATTTCATAAAGTTATTTGTAAAATAACATCAGTTTTTTGCACTAGAAAGTGATCACAGAAATAATTTACAAGAGACATGTTTTAACTTTACAAGATTGATTGTTACTACTTTAGAACTATCAGTTACTAATATGTGTAACTATATTCTTTAGGAAATACACAGAAACTATAAGCTTATATCCGCTGATGAAATCGGGAAATGAGTGTTGCGCGTTTATTTTCTATTGGTAAAATACTAGAATATATGTCTGGAAGTTTCCCAGGATTTTATTCTTGTTGCACATAATTACTGCCTTTTATCCATGAAGAATATATTCCAAAAGATAAAATATATATATTGAAACAGCTTTGACTCAATTTTTTGCTCATGTGTTGCCAACATCCGTTGAAAAATTCAGATTAAAAAATGTCACTCATCACCCAACACTTTTAAATAATCTAAAATACATCAAGATGATTTTTTTTTTGAAAAGTTAATCTATTACCTTACTTTTGAGAATGCTTGTTGTTCCCATCTCAATTTAATATTTGCATTTTACCCTGGAATACATGAGTTTTGTGCAAAAACACAACATTTTTAATTTTCAGAAGATAACCACGAAAAATTAAGCATTAATAAAATGTTCTGCCTTTACAGATTATTCTTTTCCAAGCATAAGTTTTCGCTTTCTTTTCCATTTATAAACTGTCAATGCATTCCAGAAATTGCAAACGCACAAAAGAAATATTTGTCTCAAGAGGAACATATTTCAACAATTCACTTTTTACTTTTTAACTGTGCATTCTTAACTACAGCAAGCTTTTTATTTATCAAGATATAAGCTAATGTTCTGTGAATTTAATGTATTTTAGAATAAATTAATTTTTCTTACTATTATATCTACTTCGTTTTAACGTCGTAATTTATGTTTCAGATTACGCTATTGTAAATTTAATGCTTATTGGTTATCTCTGTAGTATATTTACATAAAATTTCACTTCCGCAGTCTAGACAGAAATTTGTGCAAAAGCATTTTTTTAAATATTTTCCTTTCTATAGATTAAAGAATTATTTGAGTTGTTTAATACTTTTATAAATAACTTAAGTAAGAAAACGAAAATGTTTTCTTAAAAATAACGAAAATATACAAAAATAAAATCAATAAATACAGACTGTAGAAAAATGTGTAGAATGTTTTTACTTAATTAATGTAAACAACTAACGCAAAATATTAATTTTTTTTGTTTTCTGTTTTATTTACTATTATAAATGTTCAACATCAAGAAAAATAATCTATTTCGTAAACAAGTACCATGTGTAAAATAATCTGTAATTTTGTTTGCTTTACTTCAAAGCTAATATTAAAATTTTCAAACTTTTTGAAATAAATTACAATTCCATTTTATTATATGCTTGCAACATGTAACATCTTTTAAAATGTTTAATTTAAAAATAATTTATTCCCTTATTGCTATAAAGCTTGTAATAATATTGCAGACAATAGTATCGCAAATAATATATTTTATGTTAAATTTATTCAAACTTTCACATGAGGTTATTTATTCATTGAATATTAAAAGAACTGAGAAAAATTTTCATTTATTAAATAATAGGAAATTTGTTGTCAGAAAAGCGAAAATATACTTATTGCTATCTTGTTGACTACTTTAAAAATTAAATAAAACTAATTTATTGTATTCCAAAAAATTATTTTAAAATTCGATTAAATTTTGACAAAGGCATTCTTTATGGAATATACTTCTCCATGGAGTTGTTTTCCATTTTTATAATTCTTGTATTACGAACATGTAAATCTGAAAGTAAATATCGAGAAAAAAAATCCAAATAACTTTGTAAAAAAATGAAAGTAAAAATTATTTTTAACAATGTGTAAATTGAATAATGTATTAGTACGTATTAAAAATTTATATGTGAATATATTTTTATCGCAATAAAGTGAGTATATACACACAATGCAATTAGTTTATAATTATACTTATAAAAGTAACTAAACTAGATTTTATTGTTAGCATCTATTTTATTTTAAAGTATTTGTATGAAATTATCTAAAATATTATGTTTTAAGACACAATTGTTCCAAGCTTATTATTCTCTAGTTACTAAAATTAGGATTTACATCATATACTTATTTTTTAAACATTTCTTACTTTTCTGAGGAGAAATGCAAATTATTCTCTGAAAAAAGTAAGCAATGTTGACCAAACAATTATAATGTAAATCCGATATAAAAAGAAATCATTAAACTTGATAAATAACTAAATTTCATAAAATTATGCTTTTTATTGCCTATTTCTGTCCAAGGAAGCCCGTCAAGAACATTCTAGAACCTCTTAGTCTTTAATTACGGTCAAATGACGAGATCAACACCTATGCTGGCACTCTACCATGAATATGTAATGTTCCCCACACCCATCAATACGTGATAAGACTGTGGACCCTTTCAATGTCTGAACGTGTATAAAATCTCTCCAAATAATGATCATTAAAAGTGTCAGGTATTAAACACGCTGCATTCCAAACATAAGAACGCATTTCCTCATCTGCTTACAGCACCTTCATGTCAACTGTAATTTATAATTAAGGTTTTATGCTATTTCTCAATGTTCTACTAGACATCTAAACAGAAGGATTTTCTCGCATTCCTGAAATGTCATTACTTGATAAAGCCTTATTTCAAGTAATGGATATGATAATATTAAAAATATTTTTAAAATATATCAGAAACTAGATACCAACATTTAATTATTTGTTAGTAGTAGATTTTAAAAAGTGTTTATCATGGTGCTTATCTTTCTCAATAAGCAAATTAATGGATTTGAAATTTAATATATTCGGTTCGAGTTATTTAAATTTTCATAAATGTTTTAGTATTTTAAGTTGAAAAAATATATTAATCATTTCATATGCGTTTCAAGATTATTTATCATCATTATATTAATTATTACAACTGTATTTCCATCGATGTAGTCTCGTTTATGAATATTTACGTATCTTGAAACCCTACAAGTTTATTTTACTTTATCATTCACATAATATCAAGAATCTATGATGTCCTTTGAAAAACATCCTAACAAAGCAATTCTCAACCTGCGAGACGCGTCCTTCTAGGGAATCGTGAGCATGAGAAAATGATATTTAAAGAATTTATTAACTCTGGCTGAAAGAAAAGCACACACACATTCAAAACAAAACATATTTCACATAATATTTAATAATTAATTTATTAAATTAAGACAATTTACTCAATGAAAACTACCTAAATCAAAACTTACTAAATTATTAACAAATTCAATTAATATTAGTGATTTCCTTGGGCTTGTTTTGAAGAGTACAGCTATTCGATGGAAGGCTTAGTATTAGAAATAGTCACTCTCAGTTCTTTTTCTATGTTTAGCTGAGATCTATATATTTTTTTCAACAAAGCAACCACAGAAAATCCAGTTTCGCAAAGGTAATTTATTGAAAATGGTAACGGAATTCGAAATGTTCTTTTTTTAAGTGCAGAAAACTTATTGTCTACTCCCGCCCAAAATTTGAAGAATAATTTATTGAATTGTACTTTGGTTTCGTCACTTTTTATGAAGTCTATGAAGGTTTCTTCCTCGGTAACTTAGATCCTTCGGGAGTAATATGAAATTCATACCAAATCCACTCGTAACTTTCTATCAGTTTGTCGCGTTACAAAGAAAATACTTATTAAAATTCTGCCAGCATGGCTCAAGGATTTTCAATGATCACAAAAACAATTATTACATTTTGTTTTAGACCTAGTAAGCTTTAACACAATCATTTGCATTTATAAACATTGTTAAGTTTTCCTATTTAAAATTTCTTTTCCACAATTCTAATTTTCTTCAAACAGTATAAACTTCATTGCTCGTATCCAATATTTGCGTACTTGATCCTTGGAGTTGAAAATTCAAATTGTTTAATTAATCCAACAAGTCTACCAAGTAGCCCAATTTCGACACAAATAATTCCTCTTTTAGGAAACATCTTAATTCATAAACACGTCGCAAAAGATTCCCAAGTGATATCTCTCTTTTCCTCGTAAAAAATAGTAACGATGAATGTACTGCACTCATGTCTTTACGAAGTGATGTAAATATTCTTGATTTCAGCGCTCTCATTTTTATATAATTTACTACAGTAGTTAACACAATATTCAGACGAGGACTCATTACATTGAAAGCCAGAACTTCTTTGGATCAAGCAAAATGTTCAAACGCATTGTGGTGATTTTTATTTTACAAGTGCTTGTATACTTTGGAATCTTCCGGACATTAAACGAGAGCCATCAGTGCATATTCCGACACAGTTTTACATTCTATATTTGCCTTGTTCATAAAATCATTTAAGATAGCAAATAAAGCGAGTGTTTTTGCTTTAAGTTCCATTGATTTGGAGAAAAGCAGTTTTACTACTAATGTATCATCAAGACTTTTTTTAAAAAAATATAATTTTTGCTTTCTACTTGTATATTAGTTAAATTTTAATTCAAAGAATATTCGCTGGGTTTCTCAACGTATTCACTATCATAGCAGTTTCCAAATTCCATTTTAATTTATTAGGTTTCATGCTGCCTGCTGCCAATATTTTTGAGCAAATGATACACAGGAGCTTTTCTTCTTCATTCATTTCAATACTAGTAAAAGACCAATTTAAGTATTCTTGAAAATAATTTTTTTATTTTATTTTCGGAATCACGGTCACTTGTACACTCTTTGGATTATCGTCTGATACTCGCTTTCACTTGCTTAAAAATTATCCATGTTTCTGCATTTGTCATCGTTAATATTTAATAGTTGAACTGAAATTAACACGTGAAAACATCTATAACGCATGCACATTCACCATTGATTCGAAAGCGGCTAAGAGCGACTGAAATGAAACTGATGCATTAGAAACTGGCGTTATCAAACTTTCGTTATACTATGAGGAAACATTTGCTCTCATTTGCAAATGCTGGTCACAGCATCCTGTCGAAATCGAAATTTTTCGCTAAACGGCTAGAATATACTACATGGCTGAGCAAGGAGTAATAAAAAAATCGAATTCTCGTTTTATCATTTCTGAAGATGCTGTTCTCAAATGTCATTAAATTTCAATATTATAAGTATTATAAGTCATTTACAAGGTTTAAAATTATGGTCATATTGAAGGTTTAGTGCAAAAATACTCAAAAGATATTATTATTGATACATTATGTGTGTGGAGGGTGATGAAAATATGATTACAAATTCGTCCGCGAATATTGAAAGGCTGAGAAACACCACTCTAATTGATTATTAAGTAATTAACTGGTTGTGAATCATTTTAAGATCCAATAACCAAGTACATATTAAAAATAGTTTTATATTCTTTTAATTAAAAAATAATATTTGACTTTTTAATATGACTGTTAAATTTAGCATGGATAGATTTGAACATTCAAAAAGATAATTCAAAGTAAATAAAATATTCATTTTTGATCTTTATATTTTTCATAAATAAAATTTTGAAAACCTATCAAAACAAGAAAGAAAGTGAGACAAATCATAAGCATTCGAAGGCAATGATTTTTGTTACATTCTAGGAGGATGTTTCATAGATTGTAAATCTCATTTACATCCAGAAAGAAAACTCCTTAAATTTTCAAACATTTTTCTTAAGAGATGTGCAAATAAAAGCAGAAGCGCAATACTGCTTTTACTCAACAATATCTGGAATACAAAACCGAAATCTATCACCAAGGAGATCATAATCCTACCATTGGATCACCTTCAGCTATTTAAAGTTATCTGTTAGATGATAATATTGACATCTCGAAAGTTATAGCAATAATTGTTTCTATTTGTATTATTTTATACATAAAGCATTGATTACATTGATTAAACTATAAAGGCGTTGCTTATTTTAGATAAATTATTCTCCTTTATTATAAGCTACGGATAAATAGTAATTATTTATTCTTCATATATAACTTCTTGCACTGGTATGTTTTAATTTATAGTATAACAATCATACTTTGCACGGGACATAATTCCTAAAACTTTCACTAATCAAAACGATTTACGAGATTCTCAATAACAAAAACAATTGAATCAAATGTAATATCTTGTCAAAATTCATTGTTGCACAAAATTTTTATAATACTTATAGTGATTTTTATTTACAAAGAGTATTTTAATAAGAATTACATAAATAAAAATAATCTTTTTTTAATAGATACTATGAAGGATGGACCAACAATATCAGGAGGTAAAAGTGAGTACCAAGTTGGAGAAATCGTTGATGTCAACTGCACGGCATCTAGATCACAGCCTCCTGCGGAACTGCACTGGTATATCAACGATAAGGAGGTAAGGCTTCATTCCCTGATTTCTGAAATAATACTATTTTTCTACGTCCTGCCATTTATAAGAAATATTTAAAAAGGAATGTATTTTTAAATTGAATAATAAATCGAAAATATATTAAATGTTATAAGAATTCATCACAGATACTGATAAAGGTTTAAAAAATTTAGCATTTTTAGTCATGTAAAAATTAACCAATTTAATTTTCAACAAATTTAGTTTTCAGCAAAGTTTAGCATTTACCAAATGTAGACGAAATGTTAATAAACAATGAACATAATTGCTATGTGCAGGAAAAAATGTGTAGAAACATTAATGATTATCCTAAGATTTACACATCTATTATATTTTCATTTGTATTTTCATATATATATATATATATATATATATATATATATATATATATATATATATATATATATATATATATATATATATATATATGTTTAAGCTACAAATGAATATATTAGTCAAAAATAATCTTATTTTTTCACAAATAACACAAAGTTGTTATTTATGATATAATACCTTAAAATAAACAATCCCTTTTAAAATATTCATTTACATTTTAGTGAAACAGGGAATATCGCATAATGTGCTCCACACAAAAATGTGGAGCCTGTTGAGAATCTATTGTTTTTTATGCGTTTTTGCAAAACACTTTTTAATATAATGTACGAATTTTAATCAAGATAAAAATGTTACAATTTATAAAGGGGTTTCATGAGATTTTATGTTTTATATTTTAAGAGCTAAGCCTCAAATGCGTTTGACATATTTTTATAAATTAGTATCGATATCACAAGCAAATACATTCGCAATTTGAATTCACTTACTGATATCGCAGGACTTGACCGAATAACCCTTTCAGGAAATGCAAGTGTAAGGAAAGCTAAGATACTGTGGACTGTTCTTTATAAAAGAAATCTACTAGGTAATAGTTCCTTTTAATTATATGTGAATAAATATGTTCCAACACAAATGTTCTTTTCATTGACCACATCCGCATAAATCATAATAAGGTCTCAAAGACCCTTTAAGAAAGCATAGTTATTTCATCAGTTACTTTTATCCAAAATATCTATAATAAGAGTTCTTTATTTGAAATTACATTTTATGACTATAATTAACAAAATGATTATTAGCATATCAAGAAGTAGCAAGAAATTTATTTTAAAAAATTTAAGTAAAATTTATTCTTTTTGATGGATTAGATTGTTATATTACAAGATAGGTTTTCTTAAAATTCCATTTAAAAAGTGTTATCTCAGACTAATAAGAGTTCATTATCTAAATATTTAAGAATATGTGCATGCAATAATAAAGAACTGAATCTAGTTTTACTTTGATATGCACAAAATTTTTATTTAACTCAATAGATTGTTATATTATTTGAAAAATAAATAAATTTATTAAATCAAAGCAAATATTTAAATTTTCTGATTCTATATTAAGCTTATTAATAAATTCTAACTTTAGAAATAAACTTTTATTATCAAATATCAACAAAAAAAGTTATAACCCAATGAGAAGCCTGTAAATTACCTTATTCAAAACTTACATTAAAATGAACTTAATGGCTAAGCAACAGAAAGTTTTATACCAGCTTTAAGCTTAATATTTTTACCATATTTGAAGCATTAAATGAAACCAAAAGGATATCTAGTATTTGTAAAACAGATAATACAGTTGCTGTGAAAATTTTAAACATGTTTTTCTGAGCCTGTATCGATTAATTTGACCATCATGTTTATGATTTAACGTTATCGGGGATTTCAAACATTTTACTCTATTTTATAGTTAAGAAATATTAATTTTTTTTAAATTCTAAAAATATTTTATTAGTTTATATATTATTTTATGTGATACAATTCTTAAAAATAAGGCTCTTATATATATTTCCATAAAATTCTTAAATGATCATTTAATATCATTTCTTAATTAGTTTAATTTTTAAAATTTCTTGAAAAAAATTTCATGACACAACTGAATTTTGAATAATATTTTTCCTAATGTAAATTAAGCACCATGAGGATTAAATTCATCGCTTAATATAACTACTGGGAAAAATTATCATAAATTTTTAGACTTGTGTTATGTGTAAAAGGAAAGGGATTATTTGCAATCAATTTATGAATAATATATATTTTAGTTTGAATCCTAAACTTTTGAAATCATAAAAGAAACTTAGATGTTCTAGTAATAATTTTTTTACAATGTAAACATCATATAAATTTTGGGAAATTTTAATTGACTTGAAGAAATCATTTCGTTTTTCGAAAAAAATATGTATTGTTTCGCAATGGAATATGCGTAAGTAAATGCAATTCGAAACTAGATGCGAATAAAAATAATTGAAGGTGCAATGTAAAAAATTATAAACAAAAACAGAGCATTCAAAATACAGCTCGACATTATCTAGAGTCATATTCTGTTGAATTGAAGTTATGGAAACTTTGAAAATATAAGACTTTTTATGCCGTATTATAAGTAATCGCGGAGGTATTCAAACTTAACAGAAATCTCGATATTATTTTGATGGTGGTGGACGTGAAAATTAAATAATATAATTTTTTAAATAAAATATTTCTGACCATTTTGAAACAAAATGAAATTTTAAGAACGCTTTTATAAAGAATTCATTTTAAAATTAAACTTAAATAAAAAAATTTAAAAAAATTGCCGAAACATGTGTTAAAAAAGTGCTTATTTTTCCTTATACATCCAACACAATGTATTTATTTATCACAAAACAATTATTTTTCCTAAAATGTAACATATAAAGATTAAAAATTCTGTTTTGGAGTCACATGTTTATTTATGATGAATGTGTGAAAGAGTGTTTTATTTGCCAATAAAGCTAAAGACACAGTGACTCCATCAAGGAAATTGTGAATGGGAGAAAAGCCTTAATTTTCCGCTGGTGCGTTGCCAAATATTCTGGTCTTTTCTTAGAAGAAATTTCTGCCATTCATACAAGTATTAAAATGTATTGATAGTTATCATATTCATCGTAAAAATGTAAGTACCGAAAAGATGTGTGTTAAAATTTACACCAAATTAATTAAATTTAGAATATTATTATTTCCTTTTATTGAATAAATTAAAATAACTTTAAAAGTTGTTTTTATGACGTATCAATTGTTTTGCACAGAATTTTCTCTAAACTATTAGAATTATCTTTTGACATATTTTTAAATTGATGTATTATTTCTATTGAACTTACAATGGGAGCTTATTACAAATAAATATAACAAATCAAATAATTTGTTTCCTTTTGTCTACCAAAATTATTTCCAGAGATATAAGGCAGTGTTCACTGATAGCAAGAAAAAAATACCTTGAATTTATACTCAAATATCCTATTTACAGATTTACAATGTAAAAAATCGAGGCTCGACATCCATTTAACTTTGTTTAATTGTGCACACACCAAACTTGGGATCTTGTTTTTAAAAGAACGCGAACTGGATCATGGCGAAATCTATCTACGTATTTCTTTTGACATTGCATAGCTGAAAGTTTAACATCCAAAAACTATGTCGTTAACCCTTATTGAGTATTTACTTCATAAGAAGACTTCGCTGGCATTGCTGTATTCATATGTCTAATTAAAGAAAACCCTAACTTGAAAAACTACCACTGCACCAATATGCTTCTATGTACACAGCCCTAATATGAGCTTCAGCAGTTAGGTGGAAGACCTTGTAATTTAGAACCACGACCAAATAGAAATCCTTTAACTCTTGACCTGCCATCTCCAGAGGAATCATTTCATTTGGATGACATTGCGACTACGATTTATTCCTCGTTCCCCAGCTGCTTTCAGTGAGCATGATGGATATTTGGTTAAGTCGGAATTCAAACTCACAATCTTCTAATAATGAGAGCTACAGTCTCACCTAGAAGACATGCATGTCGGAATTAAGAGCGTAATGTTAAATTCTAATTGTTCAATAGAAGTTGGGATGAGTCATACGTAATAAAAAGTACATCAATCTATTTAAATGATCTCCATAAATTTCGAAAGTAAAGTAAATGAGGGTGTGAGAAATATAGTATTAAACAATACATATAGTATATTGCGAATCCAATATATGCTTTCAGAAGAAAAGAAAATATCCACTTGTAGTTTTTATAGTAATAATTTACATAAAAGGAATAACATTTCGAAATACAAAATTCGTTATTGAATAGTTCCAAATCTTTCACTTAAACATTCATGAGCATAATTTCCTCAGTAGACTGAATGTATACCATGTTTATGCATGTATATTAGCATATATATCATGTTATATTAAAACGTATCAACTGAGAATTTGTTTCAATTTTACAGCTTCTATATCAAAGTCATTTTTCATAAACTATTATAATCTATTGGAATGCCAACAATTTTTTTATGCATCGAAAAGCAGAAATTTTTAGAGTTGCAGTTTAGGGATGTAGAAAATGAGAAACGATATTAGAGTTGAAAATTGCCTACAATTTGAATGTAATTACTAAATTCACATAAAATACTGTTGCTTGTAGTAGTTATTACCTGCAATGTAGAATGATTACTGTAATTAACCGTTTAATTCATAACTATTCTAAAGATAGTGATTGATTAATGACATGAATTTCCTTCTTTAAGTAAATGATGTGGATGAACCGAATGAAATAGTCACATTGTTTCTTAATGAAGATATAGTTTATATCTTCTTTAAGAAACAATGCGAATGAGGATCTTACCGTGATTATATGACACTTTTCAAAGTGACACATCTCGTTTTTGATTTCAGCCTTTGTTAAACTACAAGATACTGATGCTCTGTTTATGTATCCTTTATTTATACTCTGCTGGCCACCCAAATTGCAACACCAAGAAAGACAAGAGATATCAAAACAAACTTTATTTTGTAGATAACATGTTCACCAAGCATCAAATGATTAAATTTATAGACTTCTGTGAAATGTGGTTCCTACCAAAATCAGTAGCCAGTGCAGCCACCATCGCTGGAGATCACCACTGCCATACGCCTCTGCATTGATTCAAAGAGAATTTGGATAACAAAGCAGTTTCCACACGTTTCCAAAGTTGATCTGGTGTGGCAAGAAAAAATGTAATCTGGGTCAATCATTGAGCAACCATGGACCACATGTTTTCTATCGGCGAAAGATCCAGAGAGTGAGCCAGCAAGAAAATCAATTCAATCTGGCGATTGACGAACCCTTGGACAATGCATGCCATGTGTGGTCGCGCATTATTCTGTTGAAATATGGCTGTGAGGAAGCCCTGAAGGTAAGGAAGGACAACTGGCTCCAACACCTTGGAGATGTAGCGCTGGCTGTTCAAAGTACCGGCAATGCGTACTAGAGGAGTGCGAGAGTGATATCCAATACCGCTTCATAACATAAGACCCGGTGCAGGACCAGTTTGGCGGTGCAAAACACAGCTGTTCAGCATCCTTTCTCCACGGTTTCTCCAGACTCGAATGCGATGATCGTGGTGTTGCAGACAGAAGCGTGACTCGTCAGTAAAGACAAAATCATTCCATTATTCCGTTTACATCCTTATTTTATCGCACCACTAGAGGCGGAGACGTCTGTGGTTCTGCGTCAAGTGTAAACAAAGGAATAGACGGCTTACGGACAGACCATTCTGCTATAAACGCCGTCGAATGGTACGAGCAGACACTGGATAATGCGTTACAGACTGAATGTGCTGTGGTATGCTTCGTGATATGGATGAGTGATCCGTCACTGTCATGCGCACAATTTGCCTGTCATCACGTGAAGTGGTGCACTGAGGTGGAAGTGATCGAACACGTCAGTCTGTCGTACTCTCTTGCATCCAACGATCACATATCCGCATTACAGTTATTTGGTTTCGTCCAACATGACTACTGATTTCCTTGAAAGATAATCCACAATCTACATAAGCCACAATCCTTCCCTTATCGAACTCGGATACTTGATCAAAAAATGATTGCTGTTTTCTACAAGGCATAATTGATCTTTCTTACTTTATTTATTTTTTTATTTTTTATTGGTAAAACATCAAGAAAAACACAATTGCCGAACATGAAATCGTCGAAACCTCCTATCCTTAAAAAGCGCTTTGAAAATGCGCCACAGGCACGCGGGATATGTGTCTGATTAAAAATTCTAATCATTTTCATATTTTCCCTCCGCTAATGCATGTTGTAAATTTCATGTTATTTGCATATTTCCATCAGGGTGTTGCGTTTGCGTTTCCAATAGCAAGCAGTGTACATGTCTGTCGGAATAAAAAATTACTTTTTTTGTGTTTTGTGGTGCATTAATGTAACCTACTGTCAATGATAAGTCTTCTTAGAAAGCATCAGTAGAAGGTGGGAGCTTAAAAAGCCTTGCAATAGTTTTAGAATATTTATTACCTGGTTTACGGAACATAAGATGGATCATGCTTGGATATGATACATTTTCTCACTTTATGAAGCCTGTATTTCATGACAATGAGGCGAGCAAAATTTTCAAAAATTCCTTCTTTGAACAATTGATTGCCAAAACTTACTATTCAGTCTGACAATACAGACCAACTTTGTAAGCATCATTCAAACTATTACAAGCAGTAAGTAATCAGTACAAGTCAAAAGTAGTGTCATAAAACGAACACATTAATATACATTGTGCCCTACTTTTTCTTTAGTATTAAAAAATAACAATGAAAAAGGAAAACTAAAACAAGTTTTTTCATTGATACTGAAAATGTGCATCTATTACAGAAAAAAAATTGTAATCAAATTTTATTTTTAAAGAATATTTGGCCATTTTATTTTAGCCCTAAATATAACCTAAAAGAAAATAAAATTTTAATTTCCTTTATATTTGGATATTTTTATTGTAAATTTAACTTTTGAATTAAGGTAAAAATTTTTGTATAATATTCATGAAAGTTTTCTATTTTTATAGTGTTTTACTCACGAATACATTATATTGAAGATATAAAAAAATTCCTTTGAATTTAACAAGAAAAGTAGAAATTTTCTAGTGTTTCTTTTTTACAAAACAAATTAAAGAAAAGTAAAGATTGTTGTACAAGATACTGTAGAAAATGTCACAAGATGATTTAAACTGTTTTACAGAATCTCAGAAAATTAAATTGATTTTCACCTAACAAGACAAAATAAAGTTTTATTATTAAGAATTTAATTAAGACAAATCAAAATTTGTTAAAGCGAGATTGCGTTTTTAACTAAAGGATTTTATGTTTAATTTCCAAGTTAGACTTCAATTTTCTTAATTAATTTTAAAGAAGGAAATTATTTATTGTAATTTTTATTATCTGTTTTTAGTGAGAATTAAAAGTGACTTTCTGACCAAATTCTTAACTTTAACGAATAAAATTGTGAGGCAAATAACATAGCGGTGGTATGAACTCTGGGGTTAAAGTTTTTCCGCGCATCAATGTTTTCCAAATGAACAGTGATTTTTACCTAACATGAAACATTACGTTTACAAGCTTAAATGTGTTTAAAAACGATAATTTCAAATGAATATTTGGCAACAAAACTACATCTAACTTAAGTTTTTTTATCCAATGGTGGGCACACAAAGGTGACTAAACCCTATGCCACAACAAGGCCAGAAACTGCTACACATTTCTCGTTACCCTGCGGGCACCTGTGAACCAAGTCACGAAGACGAGTTGCGTTACCTGCGCCATACCACCACAAACCCGTTTATAGGGCGGGCCACATTCATACAACAACACAGAAGAAAGGACAGAGAGAACAGAGAAGGAAAGAAACATCCATTCCCGAACCGGGATTCGAACCCGGGACCAACAGCTCAGTAGTCAGGAACGCTAACCACTCAGCCAATCGGTTGGCTATCTAACTTAAGTAGAAAGCACAAAATTTTTTATTCATTAAATGTATACAAATGCTGATTTAGACAAGATTTCAAGATTATTTTTGGCAGTGCCCTACAATAAGCATTTTTTTTATTTTCTAAGATATTAGCAGCACTAATTGTATGTTTAATTTACAATTGGATACTAAAATTTAAAAAAATGAAACTTCCTTGCCGATTTAAAATAACCACATAGTGGATATTTTGTCTTGTCTTTTTCATTTTACTTTATCTTCTGTTTTGTTGTCAGCATGTTAATATCTTGCATTAATGTAAAACGGCTTCTCAAACCAATGCTTTGGCCTTTATATAAGAAATCGTTTTATTGACAAAATTAACTTCGATAATATTCTCAGACAGTGATCTCAATCAGAAGGAAAGAAACAACCACTTTATATTAAAAAATGAAAGAAAGAACTATAAATAGTTTTTCTATTTTATATCATTAAAGAATTTATCTTTTCTAGCAATATTTGACTGTGAAATTGTCAATCATGATATGATTAAAAGCATGGGATTTTCATGCTGATATAAACTCATTTTTTGACTATGGCTATCAATTATATCTATTTATTTGTAATAAGTAATAAATGGATTATAATATAAGTTACTTCCAGTTCTAATTTCATTAATTTTGAACCTAGAAAATCAATTTCAATAATTTTTTATGTAATATCTTACTAATTTTCTATTTATAAACATATACTCATTTCTATGTAATTTTTGTATAAATTATATAATAATTTCGAATTTAAATGTTTTTTTTTTTGCAATTTTAAAGATATTTAAAATGTTTCTGATCATAATTACTATAAAAATAATAGAAAAATAAGTCGAAATTGTTATTTGATATTCATATTCTGAAAAACTATGATTCAAAAGAATCAAAATAATTATTAGATGTATTTAACAACCAGGGGATGTAGGTTGGGACCACAAAGCATTACAAATTATTGGTATGTAAAAATGTTATGTGCTCAAATATAATCGCATTTTTTCTAATTTTAATTCTTTCATTTTTAGAAACTATGAGCTTATTTTCTAAAACATTTAAAGCAGTTAAATTCTTGAAGCAAATTGTTCATTATAGAAATTTTTATAATTAATAGGTTTTATTCCCGGTTTATTATTTTAATGCTCATTTTCCAACAAATGTGAATGCAAAACGCTAACTCATAAAATCTATTTATAATTGTTCAACAGCATTTAAATTAAACTATATATTTACTTACTTCCCAGATGATCATGCACAGTACCAATAAGTAATGAAAACATATTTGTTTACTTAGAATTTTTATGACAATATAAAATTTAATTAATGTTGATACATTTTATTTTCATTAAGAATCACACAAGGTCTCATGCAGATATTGTACAGATAGGTAAAATTTGCAATTTATGTAAATATCTTTGTATATATGCGCTTGGACATTTCTGTGATGTAGATTTACACATACTTGTATGCATAGCAAAATACCAAAATAATCATGTAAATACTCCTAACAATTAATAACATCACATTCAAATAAAATATAAACAAAAAATGATAGTATGTTTCACATCAGTGTTCCATACAGTTTATAACATTACCTGTTCTGAAAAAGTCTAGCTAATTGCATACCTATGTCTTTAAAAATAAACATGCCGCCTATATCATTCCCCTATTGATGGTTATTTAGAAAAGTAGTTAACTTCAATATTATTTGTTACCAATTGTTTGATGAATTCGATGCTCAATGAATCAAATAATTACAATGCTGTCAGGTAGAAAATGTTATATAATTTATCATACATATCCCTTTTTTATATTTACTTAGTAATTAATTTTAAAACTGTCAAACAAAATTAAACTATTATTTTCAATAAATATAAAATTATTTCTTTGCGTAGGTGAGAGCTGAACACTTGATTAAGCGTCCGCCCATCATTGACAAAGACGGAGAATCGACAGTCCTGGGATTGCGATTTGAAGTGAAGTCAAGACATTTCATAAAAAATGAAATGAGACTGAGGTGCACAGCTACGCTATCTGAAGTTAAAACAATGACTAGTGAACCACTGGAAGCAGAAATCGCGGAACAACAGAGATCGGATTTACATGTCGATTTCAATGCAGAATCAGGTATATCAAATTTTCTTTACTTATTTTCTACTTATTGAGTTAATGAAGTTGAAGCTGGAAGGCTCAAAGTAAATCAAATTAGATTGGGTTTTTTCCATTTTACAACATAATCTATATCAATAAGATTATTATACTTTGTGTCGAATTTTTATCAAACGTTGAGATGCAAACAGTGTATTGGAATGGAATGAAATCTATATCAAATTATTAGATTTGGCTAATTTAAAACATAATTTATATTTCCTTTCAAAATCTTGATTAGAGTATTTTTAATAAGTTTAAAACTAATTAACATTGATTTGTATCCAATGCAAAGTTATTTACATTGTAATACATAGCATTCTCTGGAACTCTGCTGATTCTAAAAAGGGAACGTGCGGTATTTTCACACTTTTTAAAATTGTTGCCTATGCTTGGTTATAGACAAAAGATTTTGACCCGTTTCTTTATACAAAAAGTATAATTTAAAAAACATCAATATTTACATTTTTTTCGAATTTTGAAAAAATATTAATTTTTTCTGTTATTACAAATGTGCTTTGGTTTCTTTAATAAACTGCCAATCAGAAATCTATTGAAAAGAGGAGGAAGTTAGTTCCAAAATTAATAACACACTAGTTGAAAGAAATTTTCATTTGTTTCTTCCTATATATAATTTATTTTTAGCTCATCTTTATTTGTTAATTCATTTTGTGGAGCAAAAAACAATCAAAACGACGTTAAATAAATAATAAAACGTCTTTTTCCAAATATAATAAATATTTTCCCTAAAAATAGGTTTCTGTTTTCCACTGAACCCCCACAATTCCATGAAAGACAGCAGAATTGATCAGCGCTGGTGAATTTGAAATTCAACTTGAATCAAAAAATTTTATAAATTAAAATTCATCCAATTATATATATATATATATATATATATATATATATATATATATATATATATATATATATATATATATATATATATAATATTATGATATTTTCTACTGGGTAGATTTTTAATACTTATCTAATTGAGAAAGAGGCAGTTATTATAATGATTTACATTTAAAGCTAAATTAATATTTTTTAAATAATATGCAAGCTTCACATTCAAAATTAATGTTTCACTATCTCAACTTGATTTCTTGAAATTTTCATGTTTGCAGTAGCTAAATTTTACAATGTATTATTTCATAACAATTCAATTAAATACATTCTAACCATTAATTATGATACCTCATACAAAGAAGAATATTAAAATAATTAATGATATTTTTATTAAATGTATTAAGTACTTTATATAAATTGTTATTAACAAATGGAAAAATTCTACATAGAAGGCAATATATTACTGGAAAAGTTTTATCAAATATATCAATTACTATCAAATATATAAAGTATTTATGGTAATAGATTATTTTTTTTATTAATGGAAGTATACTCAACTTATTATTCATATATTTTGTAAATGGAAAAATAATCTGTTTGGGCTTTTTTGAAATATATGAAGAAAAGTACAGTTATCAATAACTGATTCCTCTAATTATTAAATTATATTCACACACACATTTTGTCCGATTCTCTTAAAATAAAAATTGAAAAAATTTGCTAGAAATCCAAACTTGATACTTGTTAATTAACGTAGAGTTTTTATAATTCCTACTTCATTATAAGTGAAATATCAAAAAATAAGGCAAAGTGAAAATTATTTCATCAGCTTTCTCTGAAAATGTTTTTGCTTATCGTACTAAAGGGAATATCATTGCATTTTTCTTTTACTGTTAATTAATTTATATGAATATGTATCAAGTAATTGTGTTAAATCAATGTTAAAATACCTATGTATTGATAAAATAACCAATTACCAAGTGTAGTGTTTATGTTATGAAAATGACAACTGTGTTGCTGATTAATCAATGTTCAAGATTAATGCTAAGAAAAATATTTTTATGATATATTCATTATACTTATTGTATGTGTTTTTGCATTTTATCATTCATTATTTTTACTTTATATATATATATATCTTTAATTCTTATAGCAAATATCAGTTCAAGGATAAAATGTGTCCTTTTAAGTGGTTGATTTTAATTAAGCTATTTTGATCTAAAAGGCAATTTAAAAGTATCATAATTTGCTTTTTAAAATAACAAAAACTGATCAATATAGGGTTTTTAAATATTAATAATTTGCACTTAATTTAGCATAAATAGTAAATTTAACAAATGCATTTATAATATTCAATAATGAATACTTTTTTGCATTGATGATTATCATTGATGATTTTTTGCATTGATTGATCATTTATAAATTTTAAATGAGTTTTTTGACAAATGAAATTCAAAAATATGCTTTCATGAATTAAAAATTCAAGGATTCTGAATAAAATTATTCTGTTATTGATTCTTTTTATTTGTCAAAATTTGTTCTCATTTTTGATAATAATATTTCTTAAAGTTTAGTATTAAAGCAGTTTATGGTTCTTTTTTTAGTAAAGGCACTACTGTCAACTTATAGAAAGCTTTATTTTCAAGTGAAATATTTTTCTTGCGTTTTTCAAAAACAAACTGAAGAAGATATATTACTGTTTTTTCATTTTTATGAATTTGTAATACATAAATTAAAACAAAAAATTGTAATCAAATAAATGCATTTGAGTATGAAGAATATTTATGAACTTAACTAATATAAATAATAGGTCATTTTTATTCGAAAATACTATTTTAAATATTTTTATTGAATATTTTCAATGAAAGTTATTATAACTGAAATTTTGCTTTATTTTTACAGTGTCGAGTAAATCCATCAGGACAAGATACTTGAACATCTATTTATGGAGCTGTCTACTCATACCATATCTGTGTATTTCACTATAAATTTCCCAAAGGATCGTATGTTTTAATCATTTATAAAGTATCCTCCGCTCTTCGAAAATGATAAATTGGTGTACAATATAAAACGAGAATAAATCCCAGAGTCTTTCAAGCGCCTCGCGAAGGAATCGAAGAGACTGGAGTAACAGATGTTTTTATTTCATACAGGATTTAAACTTATAAATTTGATGAAAATATTGACTTTGAAATGTGATCAAGGGGAAACGAGAACACAAAGAAGTGCAAACAATTGCAATGTGTGCAAAAGTAACTGATGATTGTCACAGTCATCTTGGTGAGAAGTTGAAAACCGAGAAAAATAATTTGAAGAACCAAATGCTCCTGTTAATTAAAACCGGTGAATAATACATAAGTGATCATTTTTTTCGACGCACTCAGTTGGCGCCGAATATTTGTTTGGAATCATGTTTCTCATCTTTACCTGTACTGAAGACTAGTTAAAATGTACATTTGTTCTTTTTTATGTGAAATGTATTGACTCCATAAAATTACACGAAGACTATGGAAAAAAAATTAAATGCAATGTTGTCTAGAACAAAATGAATTACATAAATATTAACGTTAATTTCGGGAATTTGTATGAATAAAATTATAATAAGCAATATTTTCGATTTGTTTCAATACATGCCAGATATAAAATCTGGTTTAATTTTGCTAGAATTATAAATCATTCTGTTGTATTCAACGCTATTATAAATTTTACATAAATATACTAAAAGTTTAAATTGATAGTTCAAAAGCATTATGTGTAAACCTATTTTCAGGATAATGTAATGCATTTGGAAACACCTATGTTTGAGAGAATTACATAGATGATTATATATAAATTTAACATAAAATAATATGTTAAATTTATTTATAATCATAAAAATGCTTAGGTAAACTTTTGTTCTTGGCAGATACAGTTATCTAAAAAATAATTTTAAAGCATTAATTTTCTTAAAAATTTTATCCAATGCTTTATTTCAAATGTATTTGAAGCATTTAAATACTACACTCTTCAATCATTTTCTGAATTTCAAAGGATATATTAAAAATAAATAAAACCTATTTTTAATCGTTAAACTTTTTTAATCGTTTCTTTTTTTAATCCTGGCATTTTTGTACTATAATATAATGTTTAATAATTTATAGTGTATTAAATTTGAGAAGTGATTTCTTAAACAAATTAAATGTCACTAAAAATTATTAATTTCTATAATTTCTCGAACTATTAACGTAATTAAATTAAACCAATCTATAAAAGCTGCTGTGAAGTTTAAAATATATTATACGTTATATATATATATATATATATATATATATATATATATATATATATATATATATATATATATATATATATATATATATATATATATATATATATATATATATATATATAAAGATTAATTCTATCAATAACAAAACCAAATATATTCGTGGATTAAGGAATTATACACATTGAAATATTTGGAAATTTAATTTCTCTATCAACAAAGTCTAAAAGACATTAGAGAAAGAAGTAAACTGAAATGCATATTTCATCATGTGGTCCTAGATCAAAATTTGGCTATAGTTGTTTCTATTTTGCTGCTCTGTTGGAAAGAAATAAGCAGTGTGAAATTTAAATTTATTGGAAAAAATTTATAATATTCCGAACTTAAGTCCTTAATATTTTTTTTTCATTTCAAACAGAAAAAAATAAAACTCTTCTTTACTATGAAACCTGGCAAAATGATAATTTTAGGTTCTTATTTTGTGTTTATAGAATATATAATCCAATCAAACTTTAAAGCTTAATCTAATTCTATATGTTTTTCCATGCATTATTTATAGGAAATAATATAACAATATATGAAGGAAGTTTAAAAATACAATATATAATAAATTCCAAAAATAAATACTTTTTTAAATTACAAATTACTATTAGACTGAAGTTTGCATTTGCACACTAAATATTTGGTAAATACTTGTTATAACAATAATATTAAAATTAATTAGCTCTCCGCAAATTTCGCATCGAATAAAAATTTCTCAGCAAGTTTTCATGTATTGGTTAGAAATTTGTTTAAACAATATCAAGAGCATCATTATGTGTTAATTAATATTACTTTTTATTCTTTTAATTTAAAACTGCTAACTAAATTTTTTGTAAAATATAATCAAATTATTTACCAAAATAAAAGATAATATTTCCTATAATAATATAATAAAAGATAATATAATATAAGATAGAAAATAAAAGATAATATAATAGAAAGAAAATATTTCCAATCTGTAATTTACTTATAATAAGATTGAAATCACAAGAATCTTATAAAAAAGAAGTTGTATATTATTTCATTTATTTTGCTAGCGAGAAAAAATAATAATAAGCATGAAAAGAAGATATTTTTTATATGATTGGAATAAAAGCGCTTTAAGCTGATAGCTGCAGCTAAGAGTTACAAAATATATGTATTCTTTAATGCATCTTTTAATGCCTTTTCGTAGATTTTTTGTTTCTTGTCGATATCAATACCCATGTGCGGGTTTTCATGAACGTGGTTGATTGCCGTAAAATATATTGCGAATCTCATTTTGATTTTGGGAATTGCAGTTGTATTAAATAAAGCTAGACTTGAATTCTAGAAACAATCTTGTAATCGTATCAAGTTTATTTTTCTTTTAATATTCTCTGAGCTATAAGATTAATCTACATTGAAAATTCCAAATTAAGAATCTTACAAAGTGATTTTTCAATTTTAATTCCTCAATTCAGCTCTTAATAAATCATAAAAGCTTAAAATTGCGTGTAAGAATAGACCACTTTTTCGTATATAATTAATAATTCGTTGATTTATAAAAAAAATCAGTTTGTCACTAGTAGTATATACTATCTTTATTGATTTAATTATTAAAATATCTCTTAAATGAATGAAACTTCTGTTTAAAGCTTATCCATATTACTAGGAAAATTTGTCATGATATGCAAATTCAATCAATGGCTGAAAGTCCTAAAAAATATACTAAAGGAAAATACTTGTTTAACTTTCATTGCTTTAATTATTCATATGTCATATAAATGAATGAAACTTTTTAGTTTATCCTATCTTTTGCGAAGAATGTACCATAAATTTGCAAAATAATGAATGTTAATGTGATTTGTAATTCATTTTGTACAAAGCAACAAAGTTCATAACTATTGGATTTATTAAATTGAAAAATATTTGATTAGTTTCTATACTTTTTCTCTTATGTTGTATACTCGCTTTGTATCAAAGCTGGACAAAAATATTTTAAGCTTGTAAATTATGTACATATATAAATTGGTATACAGTATGATTTAAAGCCTTGATGTATTAAATTAAATTGAAAAAATTATATACTATCTTTACCTAATAATGAATAAATCTCTAATATAAAAAATGTGTAACTATATTTATTGAGTTTCTGCGTATGAAAAAGAAAAAAAATAGATGATATGAACATGGTTATTTGTTAAAATCAACAAGATTTTAAGCTTAAATATCTGTTCAAATTTTACAAATATAAAAAAATAAATTTAATATAAAATATATAATATTTAGTGAAAGAATTTGAAAAATCTAAGATCCTTTACATTTGAAAATACGATTTTCGATTGAATATACGAAATATGACTAAGTAAATTTTAAAATATTTGGCTATCAATGTATAAAATATCATTTTATTTAAGAAACAATTGACTTTTTATTTTTATTTGTACAGTGTGTATTTGAAATAAAAGAAATTCATGATTTAAACTACAAAATTCACGCACAAATCTGTATATATATGTATTTCAGCTTTTTCATGTTAAATTGTAATTTTATGCACAATATAAAATTAGTTTCATGCTTTTTCTGTGAATCAGTAATACAACGGAATAACTTGTTGAGAAAGATAGTCATATGTTTCTTAGAAAATATCAACTGTTTTTATGTGATCTATAAGAATTTATAATATAAAACTCTTCTAAAAGTAACTTTTGTGTAGAACCATTTGGCACAGTCTTAATTTCATACTTCATTTCGAGTATTTTTTTATTTTAAATATTTTAAAGAACAAAAACACAATTTCTTGTTAAATTATTTTAAATTTAAAATTATTAAGAACATAAAATAAGTTGTCAGAATTTTTATCATTTATTGAAAAAATAGCATAATTAAACCTGTGCAATTAAGATGAGATCATGACGAAATATTTTTTATATTGTATGATTTTATGTACATCTATAAAATATCACACATAATGTAATTTACTGGTTTCAATAAAGCTCAACTGATCAATTCTGTTGTGGTAGTTACATATTATATATAATATTCAGTATAGCTGCCGTATAATCCAGCATGCCAAATTGGTGATTTTTTTGTGGATTTTTTTGTTTTGTTTGGTAATCCGGTTTTTATTACGCCGTAGAGATGGAGACTAATAAGATTTATAAAAAAATTTCTATTTTGGCACCACTTGTATTTACGTCATCATGAGACTTCACAATACGTCATCTTGACAGAATTTCCTTACTGCCATAAATATTTAGAATTTGACATACTGTATTATATGGCAGCTATGTCTAATATTCATTTTAAAACCTCAGCTCTAATCATTTTCTGAATTTTTAGTACAATACACTTTAAATATACATATTTTAATTGTTCTCTTGCCCAGAAAATTTGACTGCAGTCCACTATTTATGATTTAAAGCAAGGGTTCCCAAACTTCTTTTTCTCATGGACCACTTTCAATGTTTTACTATTTTCGGTAGACCCCCTGCTACTACATTTCTACTGTATTCCCAAAAATCATAAGAAATATCACCCTAAATTGGGAGTGTTAAGAAGGAAAAAAGTAGCACATTTTCTGGTATCCTATTTATTAAAATAATACTTAAGGTTATACAAAATTATGAACATTTATTATTACAATCAACAATTGACAAAAAATTAACAACGAACTCTGAAATGTAAATCAACGATAAAAAATAGTCAGAATTTTAATGAGACGGATGTAATTGATGAATTCATAGCAAATTAACTATATTTGGCATCAGTTTTGTAAGAAGTAATCTCAAATTTCCCCGTTCTGTGATGCTCAATATGTTCCTTTTTTGTTAACAAATTGGTAACGGCACTAAAACTTCTTTCGACAAGACATGACGAGGGGAACGCTATCAAAAATGTTCTTGCAATTTCCCACAGCCCAGGATATTTTTAGGGGATTTCTGCCTGCAGCCAAAATGTTGGATAGCCTATTTTAAGTTTCACCTTCAGTTCCTCATTGATGCTGAGCTGAAGTAGCTCCTCTTGTAATACCACATTTGCCTCTTTCGTTTCATCAAATGAGGTTATTATTCATAATCGTATTTCCATCGTCAGAATATCTCCAAATCTATTTTTGAAGTTATCATGCAGCGTATTTAAATGTTGTTCTTGGCATTTGTATTTATACTAACGTAGATTGCAAGCACAACGCAAGTCGCTTTTCATCCCTTTGCAGGTCTAAACAGGCATCCCGGACGAGTGGGCGTACGGGCGGCACTTTGCAATTCTCAACATATGGTGTACACTCTTGTTCTATTATCTATTGTTCAATTCAATTCTGCGTTTGAACTGAGTCTCGAATATTTTTGAGTACCTACCTAGTGAATGATGCTACCTGCCTACGTTGATAGGCAAATCCATACCAAAATTTTTGTTCTTTATTATTAAAACCAGAAAATTTTTCGAAGACCCCCACTTGCAACTTGTGAACCCCTGTTTTCTCTTCACGTCTACGTGGAACCCCGTGTGGTTTCCAATGGACCCCAGGGGGTCAATCTGGACCACTTTGGGAGCCTTTGATTTAAAGTAACAGTTTATTTTTATTTGGTACTAATCAGCATTCCAATCATAATTTCTTTAAACTCTTACATTAAATTTTTGAAGCAATTTTTAATATATATGAAGATTAAATATTATTTCAATCTTTTTAAAGTAACTACCTCATTATGAAAGCTAAAAACTATCTTATGATGAATGCATCTTTCAGAAATGTGCATGCAACAAAATATCCATTCAGCAAATAGAAGTTATATTTTGCATAAAAACCAACAATATCACAAAAAAATTTAAAATCGTACAATTTAATCTTTTTTCATAAATAAGTTGAAATAACAACTAAATAAGTTCTATAATACATAAATAAGTTCAATTTTTTTATCCGTTAATAAGAATTTTGCATCGTTTTATTTCTCAGTTTGGACTGATTACCTGACACATTGTTGTTGAAGTAGACGCCTCATTGATGGTGAACTGTATTTAATTCTTGAGAAGAGAAAATATGCAAAATTTTTAAGCACTTACCTCAACTTTTCAAGTATGATCTTAATAGATGTACTTACAGAATACAGAAATGCAACACCTATCTCATATTGTTCACAATTATTGAGATCAAAACCAATACTTTTTATTATAGTTATTAATTCTTTATCATTAAAGAAATTTAAATTATTTCTTTTAAAATGAGGGATTTTTCTTTATAAAAATTAAACGTTATTTATTTTCTTTTAAATTTAGAATATTGTAAAAAAGATAAATATGTATCTATGTATTTCATTACTATTAAAGAATTCAGAAACAGTATTTGCTTATCATCAATTGTATTTTTGAAATATAATTTAAATACTCAGTAGTTTTGATATAGTATCATAGTTTCGAGTTATACATATAATCCTTCGCTGAATACGGTATGAAGTTCGGCTATCAAACATTATATGCCCTCCAGCTCACATTGTGGTGCACGGTCTCTTGATTACACTAGCACTAATAAAGAGGTATTGCTTCCAACCATTCTCAGTGTAGGCTACTTTAACATTGGACCCGTCTATCGCACAGTGCGCATAATTTGACTAAACTTAAAATGTACAGCTAGATCGGTATTTTATGCATACATTTATATTGGGAAAATATTTTGAAGTTTAAAATATTAGCATTTGCAATATTAATATTTTATAAATTTATTGTGACATTGTCTACACTTAAGTTCATTTAATTATTTTATTGAACATTTTATTGAATATATATATATATATATATATATATATATATATATATATATATATATATATATATATATATATATATATATATATATATATATATATATATATATATATATATATATATATATATATATATATATATATATATATATAATTAAAAATACTAAATTAACTATACGACAATATGTATAGGTATACTAAATTCAATTTATTATTTTAGATTATTTTTGCACTATACATGTTATTAGAATGTATCATCAAAACGTAATTTTCAATTTAATAAAAGAACCATTTTATATGATAAAATAGTATGTTAAATACGTATCGTTTTAAAAACACTCATTTTGAACGTTAAATAAAAATTCCTACTGAATAGATGTGAGAATCTACTATAGCAGGATTTTACATATTTAACAATTAGTGAACATATGAAAAATTTATCTCATGATATTTTAAAAGTAATCATTTAGTACAAATATGGTGATATGTTACTTGTAATTTTAATAATTTTATTAAAATTACATTAATATTAATAATTTTTTATTAAATTAGTTTTTCTTATAATTGAGAAACTTATAATATTAAATTAAAAGAAAAAATGGTTTTAAATTAGTATTCGAATTTGTTTTAAAGTTAAATTTTGAAAATTTATTATTGATCAATTTTATTATAAAATGAAAATTACTAATTACGTTTTATTATGTGCTTTTGAGCACCAAACATTTTCATTACGAAATATTCGATAAAAAATAGATCAAAACAAATTTTGATTAATATATCATATAATGTTTACTGATCAATACATACATCAGTTTAGAAGAATTTCCATCTATGCCTTCTGATTAATTCAAAGAAATGTCACTTGTTGTATTTCTTTTGTATCAAAAAAAAAGTTAAGCAAGAAATATACTTAAGTCTGCAACAAATTTTAGATTAATTTAATTGTAATTTATTGACTATCACGTACAATTCCTAAAGAATTGAAGTTCCGATTTTTTCATAAATTAACTGTTATTATTTAAAAGGAATATTATTCATATTATTAGCATTTCCATAAAAACTTAATAACAATATAAACTTATTTATTAAATTCATAAGCATGTAAAATATGTTATGATTACATAATTTAAATGTAAATAAATATTCTGGATATTGTTTACGTTATTTGTAAAACAAAGAAAATATTCAGTGAAATTAATTACTTCATTTACTGATATAAAATATTTTCTAATGCTTTGCTACAATAACTTTGACAACCTTTTTCTAATTTAGTTGATATCGAAAGAAATTACAATGCTCGTAATTCGAAAAACTTAAGCTTCTCGCTGTTTTCCATTCAACAGTTGGTAAATAAGCTCCAAAAACTATTCAAGCCATATAAATATTTTCTTTTCCTTCATATTCTCTTAAGTTCTCTTAAAGCATTCCTTTTTATTCTACTCCACGTTATTATCCTTTGAATAAAACAATGGTGGAGGCATGTATCATAATTATTTAACTCTGCCAAATGTTTTAAGTAGCATAAATCGCTTTAAGCGTAAGAAGTTTTTTATTCATGCAAGTATTCATAAATCATTCTTTTTCGGAGCGCCGTTATAATAGTAACAAAAATACTCACAAAGAGTTGCGCGTCCGGAGTTAAAAATCAGTTATTTTATCTTAATTAGCATTCTGAAAAGAAAGAGAAGGCGTTGTTTTCTTGGAAAGTGACTATTACGGACTCGTTCTTGAATTTTTATTTCTATGAAAGCTACTGCTAGGTAATAACTCATTACCGTGACGCGGGGTTCAAGACTTTTAACACGTCTGTATTACAATGCTTATGAATTTGGATGGAGTTTCGTTGTTGTAATTAATCCTCCTCGAAGTGCGGAGTGACACAATACCAGCAAGTAAAACGCTCTTATTGTCATGGAGTGGTGTTTTGTCATTGAGAAGTTTATTAAAAATCAAATACAGGATGGCGTATTCTTTCTTTTGCATTTTTCAGAACCTTCTATAATAATTAAATTGTTTTTTTATTGTCATAAATTTCTCTGAGATTTAAAAATCTTCACTCGACTTTTGTTTTAATTGTCCTTAATATGAGCGTATATGTGTTAATAAGCTTTCAGCCTTAATTTGTGAAGAGTAATTTACAAGTATTAGGATGCTTAAAGCAGTTAATAATTTCAAAGTATTTACAATTAAATGAGAATTATATTTAATTTCATTCTAAAAATTACGATTTTAATCATGCACACAAAATATTACAAATATTTCCTAAATATTATTTCAAATTGAAATGATTGTCTTAAAATTATAATATTTTTACATATATATTATTTTAAAGGAAAATGAAATATAAACTTTACTAAACTTTGTTCTTAATTACTTGGTCATGTTCATTGCTAATATTTTCTTTAAAAAAATCATTCAAAAAACGTACTAAATTAGTTGTTGAGATCAAAAAATTAGAAGCTAATAATGTTACTGCAAAGAAAAAAAATCAAATATCTTAAAATTAGTTGGATTGTCATTTATATTTGATTAAAGTTTTTACCGTAAAGACATGTGAGTGATAATATCAATGAGAATTTTTTAGCATTAAATATTAAATCTTTAATATTATAATATTCTTACGGTTTTATAATATTATAGAAAAAGAATAAATTATTATAATTTCATACTTACATGAAGAAGGAAAGTATTATGGAAAGCATAAGTAATTTTCTACTAGATGTATGTGCAAAAAATAAAAATGTATTATTCATAACATAAACGTCAATAAATTAAAGTGCTTAAAAAAGTCATGTAAAATATTTTACACATAGGCTTTTGAATATAAGAATTTTTTTAAAAGTGTAAGCAAAATGAATATTGGTATTTTCATCAACAATTGATATTCGAACAAGCCTCACCTAATTGAAAAAATAATATGAAAGTTCTTAAAAGAATAAACATATATTAACTAGAAGGTATACATGATGTATGGTAAATCTCAAAAAATGAAGTAAGAGAGAAAATACACCTCAAAAAATTTGAAGTTAATATTTTTTCAATAAAAATTGTAGTATTACAATTTTATTATAAGAGAATTAAAAAAAAAATTGATCATTAGACAAGATATAATCATACCTGTTCTTCACTACCTTGGTTGAATGTCAAGTGTTGAATGACATTATAGGTAGTGTTGTATTTATTAATAAATGTGAATTTCAATGTAGAACTTTCTGATGTTGTTCATACATTAGCTCTTTACATGGTGAGGTTAAAAAAATATTTACAAGAAATCACACCTGGATTTCATTATGAAATTAGAACGTAACTGAGAAGTTTGATATTTTGTATAAGGTATTGAAGGATATTTTTGATTTTTGCTATTTAAATTCTGCATTATACATTAATAAATAGTTAAAGTTTTTTCATTCGAAGAGCTCAATTAAAATAGTAAAATTATAATGTGAGTAATATATATTTTGTATGAAATATAATTTTTGTATGTAACTTAATTTTAATATGTAACTTAATTTTAATAGTTTTTTATATATTAACATAATTTCATATATTAAATAAACACCCATACTATTTAAGTCGCAAACATTGTCAAAACTTATAATCCACATAATTATATGATCTTGTCTGATACGTCAAATATTCATTTGTAGGAATAGCTATAAATGAAGCTTACTACCGTAAAAATTACCATATAATATGCTTGATATAATATAGCCTTTCTCTCATTTTATATTTTTTCTAAGATTTTTTTTCAAAATGAAAAATGTATTATGCACATAATTTTATTTATTTCTAGTTTAAAATATTATAAAAGTTAATCATTAGATTCATATAAAAATACAAATGTTGTGGGGTAATTTTTTATTAATCAATACATAAAAATAACAATTAAATGAAAACTTTTAATTGAAACTTTAATGTCTTATAACGACTAAATATAAAAAATAAATCAGTTTCTAATTAAAACTGTTCAACAAGTCTTATAATGCTTTGATATAAATATACGTAAGTGAAAATAAACCCCAAAGGTATTTCTAATAGGTTAAAGTTTGGCAAACAGATTATTTGTAAAACTTTCAATATTGTGAACCGCGGATTCTTCATATTTTAATGTAAATCGGATTCAAGTTCTTTGAAAAAAGAGTTATATATTTTTGCTAATGTAAATAAAGTAGGAATATTTTTATATATATATATTTATTTATATTAGCCACCAATACATATTTTTTTACATTTTTGTGCAAATATTTCTTAATAATTCCAAGTAAAAAAATGTTCTGACTCACACCCTATTTTAAAATTAAAATGTAGTTAAATTAATAGTTTACATAAATTTGCACATTAAAGAGCTATTAGAAATTTGTGATATTTTAATACATTTTTTAAAATTTAATTAAGTATAAAATTTTCCTACTAATACTATTTATATATCTTTTGTACATTTCTTTTATTTCATTTTCTTCAACAGTTTTATCTTCAGTTGAAGCGATATAATATAAATCATATATAACGTCGCACCCTTCAGTTGAGTTGGATTTTGATGTTTCTGTTCACATAAAATAAATAAAAGAGTGTGAAAATTCAATGAAGTCCGTTTATTTTGTTCCTGTATGATAGGTAAATATTTGAAATATTTTAATCTATTCGCTATTTCGGGGTAGCAGTAAAATATTCTCAATTCTTCAAAGGAATTGCGACAAAACGGAATCATTAAAAAAAAGCAAGCATTTTACACCGTCATGATCGACAGTAGATGGTAGATTTTCCACCCTGATTTCTTTCTCACTTCTTCAACTATCATATAACCAAATAAAGACTCGAGTCTCCAATTTGTTTCTCAGTCGGTGTCTCTAAATTCATCAAGTAGCGTGACCTAAATTTTAGCACTTGCCGCGAACTTTGGGGAAGCATTCAATCTATCAGGATTTACGGACACCTACCCCTCTCAAGATATTAATCTCCGTAAATTGTGTCGCGATTTGTCAAGAGAAAGGGGACAGCCTTTGCTTACGAGAAAGAAACGTCTATTGTATTACCATTCATGGAAGAATGAATGCATTAAAATACTCAATGAATAAGGACCTTATTCTTACTGTTTTGAAATTATTAGGTATCATTGTAATTTTTTATATCATTAATCTAAAACAGTTATCTTACGTATGTACATTTGATAGAAAAATAATTTATAATAACAAAATGCCTATTATTGACAAGAATAATTTTCGGATAGTTATGAGTCAAATAAATATTTAAACTATTTATGGTAATAAAAATGAGTTATGTGTTTAATAAAATTTATAATATAAGACGTAATTATAAAAATGCTGCTAGAATTAAATTGTTTTCGAAATCTTATTTCTATAGATATAGCTACAAACACCTTAATGAAATCGATTTCAATTGAAAGCATGAAATTAAAATAAGCAAAATATTTTGAATAAAAATTGAGAAAAATAATGTGAAAAAATTAATAATAAATATTATTTTCTTATTTTATCATATAAATAACAAAATTCCTTAATAAATTCTCTTTCTTGTTTAAATTCTGAAAGATGTTTTAAATCTTGTGTTATGTATGACATTTCTTTTATATAAATATGTATATATTTCATGCAAGTAACTTCTTTAAAATTTTAAGCTATCCCCCCGATTTAAAATAAAATTTTTGAGATAATGATATACAACGTCAATTTATACAACTTGATTAAAAATGAAAAAATATATTAACTGAAATTGCTTTAAATATTTCAGAATTTTGATCATAAGCTTTTCCTTATTCATACATTCAAATAACAGATAACAAAGCTTAAATGCGCTGCATATTGCAAATGCATAGTTTAATTTTTATTGTAAACAACATCTAAAATTAGCTACTTATAGAATTATATGAAAATAACTTTTAAAAATCAAATGATAGTTACTGTATTTTATTCCCCAGAAAGAATAAAAATTAAATAATATTTGTTCTTGTCTCTCAAATTATGGAAAACAATTGATATAATCTTAGTCTTTAAAATATTTTTCAAAATTTTAAATATAATTCATGTGTTCAAAATATGTGATTGCTGAGTTAATTATAACTAATTATTGAATCTTAATTTATTTTAAGTAAATTTTGATAAAGCAATACAAAATCTTTATCAAATAAGTTTATTTTCATACATATTTTACACATTTTTTATGATTCTCTACCTCAATTTGAAGCTTTAAAAATGAGTAGAATTAAATCAATAACAAAAATATCAAGCTTAAAAAATAAATAAATATTCCTCATTTTATGATATTAAACGCTGCACATTATTTACTTAAGAAACAAATGTGTAAATCTTACCATCTGGATTAGAATTTCAATTTGTATTCTGTTTAAAATTGATTTTACAATGTCAGATTTTATATAGGTGAGATATGCAAATAAAAAACGTTACTTTATAATTCAATTCAATTTAGTTTAATTTTACGAGCATTGTTCTTAATGGATGTTTTAATTGCTAAGAACATTTGTAAAAGTATAAAGTTAATTATAAGTTAAAAAAGCGAATAGTATTTGACTAGTTCAGGTAGCAATTGTTTTAAAGTATAATGCTTTTCATATATTGTTGTAGCCCAAAAAATGGTGATTTCGAAATATATTGTTTACTACAAAAATATTTTATTAACGTATCTGATTCTTTTTGCTTAACAAATTTTCTTTTAGTAAAATGGTAAAAGTAATCATTAATTAGTAACTATGTATGTTAATTTATTATTTGTAAGATCACATGTAATTAAGACTTCATAAGTTATTTAATAATATAATAGTATACTAAGAAGTAATTACTGAAAATAGCAAGTTCTTAATAGACATTCATAATAATAAATAATAAATATTTGATTGAAGTGATGTAGCTTAAATTCACATATTAACTTGAATATCTTAAATTTTAAACATTATTTCAAAACGAAATATTGTTTTGAAATGATGTTTAATATTTAACTAATTTATTTAAAATTTTAGTTATAATGATGTTAGAATTAAAAACGAAATTATACAATTCTTTTTATTTTAACTTAATTTGAATAATGTGGGATTTTTTTTACATTACATACATTTTTACATTGTGTATGTGTTTATTGCATGCAACTGAATTGCCAGAATTTTAAAAATCAGGTTTAAAACATGAAATGCACATTTTTATGTAGCTAAAAATAAATGCTATGAATAAAGATAATGTAAGACAATAAAGATGAAGCTAATGTAAGATTGAAAAAAGATAATGTAAGGGGCAAAGTAAAATAAAAATAATGTAAAAATAAATATAATGTAAGACAAATTAAATTATATAGTAATAGTTACTTGTTCCAAAATTTTTACTAAATTGCACATTATTAAAATACTTGTAAATAAAAAGTAAATAGAAAATTTCCGTATTAAATATAATAATTAATGTTAAGAGATATGTTCTTTCTCAGTATTAAAATGAAGAATCATTAACATAATTTTATTGTCAACACTTGCAACTGCAATAAAGTTTATGTTAATACTGACAATTTGTTGTATGTTTATCAAATGGTTACTTCTTCAAACCTATTAGTCCTATTTATTATATGATTTACTTACTGTCTTTTCCAAAAACATAAATAAATTGTAATAAATAATGGTGAAAATGAATTAAAAGAGTTACGTTCAAACCTAACTATGCATATATTTTAAGTCTCTTTTCAATACAAGGTACTAGGTATTTGTGAAATTCCTAAATGATAAAGTTATATATATATATATGTGTGTGTGTGTGTGTGTATATATGTATATATATATATATATATATATATATATATATATATATATATATATATATATATATATATATATATATATATATATATGTGTGTGTGTGTGTGTGTGTATATATATATATATATATATATATATATATATATATATATATATATATGTGTGTGTGTGTGTGTGTGTGTGTGTATATATGTATATATATATATATATAACTTGTAAAGATATACATATTTGATTTTAATTAAGTTTTTTTTTTATTGAATGCTTAAAATTAGCAGATATTGCAGAAAATGTTCGATTGCTTTTCAGGTTCATAAATATGTTTAAAAAATAAGAGAATGGGGATTATTTAGCTATTATCTTCTTTTTAAAGACATTTTAAAGCTATTTTGTTACTCTAAAAATATCTATTTACTTATTGACTATTTTTAAGGAGAGTCTTTTTAAGGAAACATGTTTCAAATTTTATAATTAAGCAATATGGTTTTAAAAAAAAAATTAATAGTTTTTTTAACAGGGAAAAATTTCCGAAGGAAAAATCTTTAATAGAGTACTAATCTTTCAAACAAAATTTTTAATAAAATCATTTTCTACTAATGTTTTCGCTTACTTAGTTATCAAGTGTTTACATATTTCTGCTTCAAAACAATTTATTAATTTATCAGTTAGTACGGCCGAAGATACAATCTACATAATATATAGAGACACTTTATAAGTGATTTATGAAACTTTAGAAATTTTTAAAACCGTTTGTGGAAAAGGCATAAAAAGGATTAAAATATGCTAAAAAATATAATTTGAACGTTAAAAAATATTACCTGAATGTTTAATATTTTTCTTTAAAATTAAAAAGAAAATTAGGCTAAATTATCTTGATATGTATAAAAATTATAAACATTACTTAAACTGTAGTTTTTCACAATTTCCACCTTAAATCAAGGCGAATGTTCTAGAATTAATATTACCAATTAATTTTTGAGCATTTTAGCATTGTAGCAGCCTTTCATTCAAAAACTTTATATTCCTACTTAAATTAATGTAACGATACACACGCACATCAATTTTAAAAGGCATACGTTAAAGTCCGAGCAGTCTTCCTTAAAGTATATATATATATATATATATATATATATATATATATATATATATATATATATATATATATATATATATATATATATATATATATATATATATATATATATATATATATATATATATATATATATATATATATATATATATATATATATATATATATATATATATATATATATATATTTATGTGTATATATATATATATATATATATATATATATATATATTTATGTGTATATATATATATATATATATATATATATATATATATATATATATATATATATATATATATATATATATATATATATATATATATATATATATATATATATATATAAAGAAATACGAAAATGTAAAATAGAAAGATGCAACTGCAACATCATTATATCATTATTATTACTGTAAAAGCATTTAAATTTATTGAATAATTTACTTAATTAAAAATACTGAAATATATTATTTTGAAATAACTAAAACGAATTTTTATTTAAATGCTATTTTAAGTTTAATTTTACAATATATTATGTTTTTAAATATATTAACAAACAAACAGGTTTTTTTTAAGATTAATTTAGTTGAATTGTATTACTGATTTATTTAGTGAAAAGTCAGTAATTATTTTTTTAAAAAGGCATAATTTTTATAATTGTCAAATTATTTGATTAATTTATATTGCATTAATAAGCTGAACTGAAATCTGAATAATTAGTTCATCTGCTTTCAGGTTTGATTCCTGATCAAGGCGTGAATGATTGAAACCGTGAAGTGGACAGCTCTTAAGGACTAAGATATCTTAATATTCATTTCATAAATTGTCTAAAAATTTCCTTCATAAATCTAACATCAAACCCTTTCTGCTTACTAGTGTTTGAGATTGAACCCGGCTATTACCTTACTCAGATCCAGAGTTCATTTCAAATGTTAGTCACAATAAGTTTGCGAGTGCAAAAAAATTAACCTAAAATTAATAAGCAAACAAAACGAATCTGAATGAAATGAAAATGATTTTTTTTAAATCAAAAGATATATAAATGTAATTATATCCATTTTTATAAATATGTATATGTATTTTTATAAAATATTTGCATCTTATTTATTTTTAGAAGTAGCTAATGACTTTTTAGTTTTGTAAAATTTTATAAAAACAATTTACTACCTAATAATCAATGAAAATTTTTTATTTATTTTTAAAAAATAGTGTTTCTTAATTCAAAATAATATTAATTTCATTTCTAAGGAATTATATATTTTTAATAAATATTTTGCATTTTATATATATATATATATATATATATATATTCATATATATATATATATATATATATATATATATATATATATATATATATATATATATATATATATATATATATATATATATATATATATATATATATATATATATATATATATATATATATATATATATATATATATATATATATATATATATATATATATATATATATATATATATATATATATATATAAATATATATATATATATATATATATATATATACAGTGCTGGACAATTGCTAAGGACGGATAACTCTATCATCCATAGCAACCACAAAATGAAAGAAAGCAAAATGTGGAAAATTAGAATAAGTGCGGGATATAGTAAAAAGAAGTATGCGTATGAAAATTTTTTTCGACGTCTGTTCATCTCGTGATAGCGCTCATAAGAGCTTTAAAGATTTTGACTCGTGGCGTGTGGACTGTTGTTGTTTCAAGTCAAAGTTTTACAGGAAAGATTTAATAGACGAACTTGATGTTTTTGGCCTGTCTTCCCGACATCACTTAGATGATTTTATGCGTGGCCGAATTATTGGGAAGATTGAAGAAGGGTGAAAAATAACAGATGTTGCCAGGGAGTTCTACATCGCTTACAGCGTTGTTTCACGGCTGTGGAAGTCATTCAACACTACTAGAATGTGTAGTAGCCGGCACGGGGGAGATCGTGTTAGAAGTACAACGCCTGCAGAAGACAGATATATATCATCCTATGCAGATCATCCTATCCGAAAAAAGGAACAGGCGCACCGCAGCTCAACAGGAGGCAAATCAGTTTCTTGCTGCCTCTGGAAAGCAGATCTCCCTAAAAACTGTTGCCAGACGTTGGAGGAGAGGAGGACTATACGCCCGCAGACCTGTTGTGTGTGTCCCATTGACCAGACAGCACCGTACTGCCCGTTTGCAATGGTGTCGTGAGCATCGCAATTGGATTGAACAGGACTGGGCATGCGTACTATTCTCAGATGAGAGTAGGTTCAGTCGGTCATCGGATTGTAGACGTCAAATGATCTGGCGCGAGAATGGTATTGCCTATCATCCAGAAAATATCAAGGAAAGAAACCGATATCCGACATGCAATGTCATAATGTGGGCCGGCATCATGATCAATGGCCGCACGCCCCTACATGTGTTTGCGAATGGGACTATGATGGGCCAACGATACATTAATGAAGTTCTACTTCCTCATGTTCGTCTTTTCCGTGGTGCGGTCGGTGATAATTTTTTTATGGACGACAACGCAGCATGTCATCGAACACTCGCTGTTCAGGATTGTCAAGACAGCGAAGGTATTCAACGCCTCGTATGGCCATCACGTTCTCCAAATCTAAACTCCATTGAAAATGTGTGGAATGCTTTGGGGAGGCAAGTTGCTGGTCGAAACTATCCTCCGACAAACAAGAACAGCCTCATCCGTGCACTCCCAGAGGAATGAGATAAATTGCCTCAACAGCTGCTGGATAATGTTGTGCAATGTATGATACGGCGTGTGGAATGTTGCATCACACTCCACGGTGGACATATCCCGTACTGATACCTTTCTTCAGGTACCTGCTGACTTTTAGATGCATTGTTCCATTTTTCCGTATCAACATTTTGAAAAAGGAATTTTTTTTCTTTCAGATGTTTCACAGCTTTTATAATTTTCAGAACAATAAATATTCTTTATTCTAATGTCTGAACAGTGTGGCAACTTTATTTTATCCTACTAGGCCTCATGTCTCGCTTAATGTTATGCTACATTGCAATTTGTGATCGTTCCTTAGCAATTGTCCAGCAGTGTATATATATATATATATTTTTATAATAAATCGTGTAAAAAAGCTCATTAAGTAAGTGATTAATTTTGTAAGTAATTATCATGCAGTGTTATACTAATATTTTTATAACTTTACCAGAAAAAATTTTTCAAAACAAAATTATAAATAAAACATGCACCAGAGTATTTCTGTGTTAAGAATGTATTTTTCCCTCAATTCTTGTAACTTTTATAATTACCTTACATTATTACTAATTTTTTAACTTACTTTTTGTAAAAAATCTTAATTTTACATAACACTGAAATCTTGCATACACATATAATTCTTTACTTTGTAAGCAACATTAGAATAATTGTTGCTAAGGTTATGTATCCATAGACTAAAAGATTGCGTGACTCTGAAACATAGCAATCATTAATTATTTGTCTAATTCAACTATTTTTCTCATTTTGTGAGTGAAAAAGATTCCTGTGTTTATTTTACCTCCTATGGAATTTTTTCCCCTTAAAATCCATTGTGAGTGAAACAAGCATTATTTCTATTTCGTAAATAACAGCATTCTTAAATTTGCTTCAGACCTAATTAAGAGCTTTATTTTGAAAGATTTCCTCTAATAGAAACTGATATAATTATTATAATCTAGAATCATACTTACGAAAGAACGTAATGAAATAATATAATGCATCTCACGCAATAATCGAGACAGTTAATTTATCTCAAGATATACTGTGTTTAACTACTTTCATATTTTAAGAGTTTGCTCATATTTTTTACAGATATATTTTCATTTCCTGAATGTAATTATCTTTACTTTAAAAGCAAATTTGCTTCAGTAATCTTTTAATTGCGTAAAAGGTTCGTTTAGCATTAATTTGAAATTTAAATTTGTAGAAATGTGTCTGTAATGGAATAAAATTATTTCATGAATTAGTAAATTTCAAGAAAGTTTAAAAGCTGCAAGAATTTTTTGAAAATGCAGACAAAAAAGAAAACAAAATATGGATTGTATTTCGTTATAAAAGCAAAAGGACTATGGCAAAATATTTTAGAATTGCTTTAACAAAAAATAATAATTAACCATAATAAAGTATTTAATTGTTATTAAAAGCCGATGTTTTATTAATGTTAAAATTTTTAATAAATACTTTTAAAATATTTTAAATTGCGAATTATATCAGTTATAAAGTTTTATTTACTTACATGTGCAATTTTATATGAAAATAGATTAAAATATACTTGATAACTTGTTTTAAAATCTCAAAGAAACGCTTATTGACTACATTTAATCAAAATAAAAGCATTAAATTGTTAGTAATGTCCTAGCATTGACTTTAGACTACCAATATATAAGCCATTTTAAAATACTTACAACAACGCAAAATGCATACATTTTGATAAATGGAATAACCATGCAAATTTTACAGGCAACAGTGATTTGGCATTAAGCAAATTTAATTCGACCTCTTGGAACTTTTCACAAAGCAATGTTAAAATTCGCAATGCTTTCAAAATAACTCAACTGTTAACAATGAAATAATTTGGATAAGATAGAGGGCATATAAATTAATGCTAAAGAAACAATTATTGCTTTTTTACATGAATATAAAGTTTAATAAAATATCTTCTATTTACACTGAATAAAATGTAAAACTTCATTAAATTACAAAGCAAACAAAAATCTTTAAGATTTTGAGCAGTTATGTGTATTAATTTGTCACTTAACAAACATTTTTTGCACATGAAGTCTAATGAATATAGGCGGTTGAAAGTTGACATTAAATTATTATACGCAATTACGGCTGAGATAAGATTCAAACCACTGACTTATTTAACTCACAGTCATTACAGGGTTATCCATTCAGCTCTCAGCTTGACTGTAGGTAGGGAAAAGTTGATTACATGATCTATAGCTTGCTGCAGTAATTATGTAATAAAATTTTATCCGCAATAACATTTTCAAAACCTTAGCTTAAGTATCTATGCACTAAACTGATGTATAACATAAATTTGTAAATTAAATTTTTATAATTATAAATATTAATAATTAATATTGTAGCAAAGAACACAAACAAAACTGCTATTTTTTGCACTATTTCTGGAAAAAAATGTTTGTTACGACAATATATTTTTGAATTAGCATCTCATGATGATACCTATGATACTTTAAATTAATTCAAACTATTTAAGTGATATGCATATCGTTTTCCTTAGAAACGTTTTATCATAAAAGATTTTCATGATTTGAAGTGTTCTACATAATAATGGCTTCTTTAATGGATCAGTTGTTAGAAAAATGTTTGCTATTGACTTAAATTAGGGAATGGTTCTCCATTATATAACCTAATATAATGGTTTTCTCTATACATTAAATTCCGAGGAAGAATCAGCTATTGACTATAAATATTTGAAATAATATTTGAGAAGGACACCCAGCTATAAAATGGCTGCCTTTGTTCATCAACTTCCAAAACACCGTTACTATTAATGATTATTTTCGAAGAATTTTGATGATTTTATCTGGCCATCGGAATATAACAGATTTTTTATCCATGTATTTGTGGTGAAGATTCTCAGTTATATAAGAATAGATATCATTTTTATATGTATTGATCTTGAAAAGAAATTGCTTTTTATCAGATATTTTTAAATAAATATTCGGCTATATATCTCTCACTATACAATAAATTTAAAACAAACATTTAAAATATCTTGTCAAATTTCCTATTTGTATTGGCGTAGTATCAGAAAATACTTATTAGTAAGTAGAGATTTTTGGTTTATTAATTTGTGATATTTCACTCTATTTAGTAAACTTAAATTGTATTTCCTAAATATTTCATTTTACTTCATAACACAACAACTTCATCACTAATGTCTGCATTACTTTGAAATAATCCAATCTGAATAATCCAAAAGTGGGAATATTTTCAATCGTGTTCCTTATTAATCAATTAGCCGCCATTTTTACCCAATTTACATGATCTTCTCAGAGCCTTGTTATCGCCGAAATCTCATTTTGTTTCAGATTAAAACCATACAATCTTACCAATACAAATTACGCTTGTCTTCTCGCTGGAAAGCGTTTGTCGCTTCTGGAATGCATAAAATCTTAAGACTTGATGGTAGAGTGACGAGAGAAGCTTGGAATTTGGAGACCGGGTCTGAGGTAATTAACCACAGGTGTGGCATTTTAGAGGAAAGTAAAGAGGGGTGGAGTAAAATAGTTTGTTCTAAAAGAGAGAGAGAGAGGGAGGGAGGAACGAAAGGGAAAGGATTTTGACGGGTTCTGATTAATTACCTGATCTCTAAACCCTTTTAAATAATATAATCATGTCAGCATTAATAAGATTATTAATGAGATGTGCCAGCAGCTAGTTTACTTTCAAAAGTCATTATAACGCCTCTTTTGATATTATGCAATCTTTCTGAATTACAACTAAAATAAGGGTGAAATTGAGATAGCCGTGAAATTATGATGATAAGCCTTTCTCTGAATTATAACTTCTCTACATTTTAGACACATCAGAACTCTATGAATGTCTGGCTAAAAACTATTGAGTTGCAGAAGCCTGATAGGAAAGGCATCATTATCATACTCGGAAAGTAATGGGTTCAATACGAGAGCCAGTAAATGAATATGGGCTTGGAGATATTTGTGAATCTTAAAATTGACAAAGAATCTTATATGGCATGTTGAGAAGAAAGGTAGCTTAGATGACAATTTCATCACTTGATTGTAATTCATGATGACAAAATGTTTATTTGAAGTTATCGACTTTGCTTGACCCAAATAAGCAAACAACAGAACTAAATAACATAATACAATAAACTGAATTAATGCAAGAAAAATGGTTACATGCCAAATGCAAAATTCGTTCCCAATAAAATAGCTTTTTAAAAATTCGAAAAATGTTAATGAAAATAAGAAACTTGCATAATATAAAGAAAAATGTATATTTCTTATAGAAAAAACAATAATTTACTTACTCAAACGTTTTATCAATATAATATGATGTTAACTTCTTTTAAACTTTAATATGAATAAATAAACTTTGAATGTTTCTAGACAGTATATATATATATATATATATATATATATATATATATATATATATATATATATATATATATATATATATATATATATATATATATATATATATATATATATATATATATATATATATATATATATATATATATATATATATATATATATATATATATATATATATATATATATATATATATATATATATATATATATATATATATATATATATATATATATATATATATATATATATATATATATATATATATATATATATACATATATATATATATATATATATATATATATATATATATGTGTGTGTGTGTGTGTGTGTGTATGTATATATATGTATGTATGTTTCTATGCGTGTATGTATGAATAATCATATATACTATATTGAATATCATAGATATTTGGAAAATATAGAAAAAGACGCGCTACAATATTTTATTGTTAACGTTTAAAAGTTTAAAAAATTTATAAGGTATTCTTCTATCGTATGTCTGACAAAAATTTTTAACATATTTGTAATATGTATAGTTTTGCAACGGTTACTTAGAAACATTAAAAAAATTTAACAGAATTTTTCAAAATTTTAAAATGATATGCATATATATATATATATATATATATATATATATACATATATATATATATATATATATATATATATATATATATATATATATATATATATATATATATATATATATATATATATATATATATATATATATATATATATATATATATAATATCTAGTTATATGTAATAAATGTCTAGTTAGATTTTGTAATTTATTAGCAGCATTTTACTGTAATAAAAAATTAATAATAATTTGGAGGAAATAAAAATTGCTTATTTTTGCTTTAAGCTAATAGAAATTATGTAGTTAAAGCAAGTGAGATTAATAAAATAACGAATAAATAAAATGACAATTATTGTTTACTCATAAAAAAGTTTCCCAATTGTATTTTAAAATAATCACTTAGGTATCCATAATATAATGTTATATTATTATTATAATGTATAATATTGTCATTTAATACCTGCAAAGCCTAAAATAATTTGCTAATTATTGTTTCGTTTATAATATTACATTTCATTATTTTATTAATTTTTATAAAGAGGCATGGATAGCTCATTTTATGATTTGTTTGAACTTTCTTGAATAAGACTTGTACTATTATTTCCATATATAATATATTGTTTTGTTAACTCCTTATTTCCTTATACTAAACAAAAATAAGAAGAGTCTAAATATTTGGACATTAAAAATATTATCTTTATAAGAATCGAAATTCAAGGAAATTCTCTTTCACAATAAAATAGATAGAAAATTTTATTGAATTTATTTAATCGTGATTGCATTTCGATAATTTTTTCTTTACAGATAATTTAAAAATCAGACAATTAAGAACAAGCAAAAATTTCTGATTTCATTCTCTGCCCATGGTGTTATAATGTCAAAACTCAATGAAATTCCTTCTCTCAATAAACTAGATAAAAAATTTTTATTGAATTTATTTAATGGTGATTGCAATTCCATATTCTTTTCTTTATAGATATTTTTGAAAATCTGACGGTTAACTAAAGCCTAGAACTTCTGATTTTGTTCTGTGTCCATGGTAAAGAAGCAGATACATTCAAAATTAGTATTTGTATTCGAATGGTTGTTGATACATATTGCGTTAATCAGACGTAGCAAAAGAATTATTCCTGGTATTTATATGTAAAACAAAAACTTGTTCAAAATCATTAAAAGCTAACAATAATATTGTTACGAACCTATTTGAATAAAAAAGGGAAAAATCATTTTAGTTTTTAATATTTCGCTCATGAGATATTGGAATTTTAATTTCGGTAAGAAAAGATAATTTACTCAAAGAGCATAACTATATTCACTTTAAATAAAAAAATATTTTAGAAATATAAATAATCAATGTATTTAAGTAGCGAAATTTAATTTGAAAAATAAATTGCTATTAGAATACGTCTTATGTTCCTGGAAAATTCCAAAGTCTCTCTAACTTGAAGCTTAAGATTTTTCCTCTGTTTTTAAAACCATAAAATGAATTTAACTTTATTAAAGGAAATGGTTTTTACAAATAATTTTTTTCCGAAATTTATAATATGAAATTAAAGGGAATTTCCAAAGAGTTCACTTTTAAAAATGGATCGGTTTCTTTTCAAATGTTAAATAATCGCTATAATAAAGTAGATTTCGAATAATTGATTTTTGGTAGTTATTTAATTATTTGCTTGTTGTTAAAATATAAAATTTTTTTGTAATGCTAATCAATATTAATAAAAGACATCTACACATTTTTTTTTCAGTTTCAATAACAATATTTCAATTGAACAACATAACTGAGCTTTTAAAATAAAAGTTTTGGTTAATATCTCTCAGTTTAATATGATTCAAACGGGTATTGTAAGTAATAAACATTTTTATTTCTCATTAATTTTGTTAAATATGTATTAATAATTTCATTTTAAAAGATCTATTCCCATTTCTTATTAAGTAGTGCGTCATGATTTGAAAAGAATAAATTATAAAATTAGGCAATTATTAAAATTCTAAAATAGTACTCTGAATAAATTCAGATCAAAACATATTTCTTTAAGCATAAGTAGTATCCGTGAATGCTTAATTGAAAATATATCTGAGTTTGAGAAATTACTACTATATCCCAAATAAAAAATGTTTTAATATAAGGCTTTCTATTAAGTATTTAGGTTTATTAAAAATAGTTTAAGTATTTTTAATATATTTATATTAAAGAAAACTCAATTAATATTATAACTAAAAATTATACAAATATGTACAAAAACTTCGAAAGACAGTGTTATATTTATCATATTATCTAATTGTTCATGAGGTCATAGTTAAAAATTTGTTTACTATACAAATATTTTTAATTTTATAATTACCTATTATTTTTATCATTTTTATACAATTCCATTCTCTTGCACTTTCATATTTTTTTATTATGGATATACTATTAAATTTTCTTTCGTTCAGTGATGGACTTAAGCAAAAAATTTTCTAATGTATACTAAAAAACTTTAGTTTATTGAAAATTTAAACTAGAAATACTGTTTTATTCAATAAAATAATTTGACCATTTATCCTAGTGTGTTTTCCTTAGAAGTTATTGGCTACAATAAATGCATAAAGAAACAAATGAATAAGCATTAACTTAATAGAAGGAAAACATTTTGATATTAGCTCTTTCAATATTATAAGATAATAAATCCTCCCTTGAGACATGTAAATACTGTCCACTATCTATAAAAATATTTCCTGGAAACCAATCATGTACTGGACTTCAAAATATATTAAAAGATACTTTTAGGTAGTCAACATTTTGATTTCAAAGCTGCAGACAATGGACAAGTTTAAAACTATAGTCTTCAGAGTGAAAGGTGTCATGTTTGATCCCAATCCCTCTCAAGCAACGTGACTTAAGATATTACGCTTTTGTCGGAATAGGTGTTTGGGGTCTTTCCAGATTTCTTCCCTTGCGACAGAAACTATGACCTACTATATATGAAAATTTCTATCTATTTCCTCAGTGGATATATTTACCCAGTGGGTATTTAAAAGTTTTGGAACGACCTTGAACTTTTAAGTATCTACTATGGTGTATCAAAGAAATGTGGTACATAATTTATAATAGTTTAGTAGATATTCTATCTTTAAAGTGAAAGTGTCCCAAATTCATTTTGAATTAATGATGTACAAAAGGAGATGAATGCATGTTTCTGTTTACATCTTGCACTACTGTTGTAATGAATGTCGGAAAATTTTTCGATTATTATCCATTATACGCAATTTTATACGGCCTCAATAAATACAATGAAATATCCTCTCAGAGCACAGTATTAGTAATGAATTTTTGATGATAACGCTGCATATTAGAGAAGTATTTTGAAATATCAAAGTGAAAATTATAATTTATTTTATAAATTAGTGATTTTTAACATTGAAAATTTTCAATAAATTAAAAAAGATAAGCACTATGCATAATTTTATATCATTTTATGCGAAAAAGCATTTTAATCTCAAAGACATTTTGTTATAAATTCAATTTTAAAAGCAAAAATATCAACACAAAACACATTTTTAATCTAAGAGAAAAACAATCACAAGATAAAATAATATTAATACATATAAACTAATAAACGTATATACATTAGATTAATTTAATTAGCACAAACATTCGTTGAAAACAAGATAAGCAATTAACAAATGCAATTCAGACATTTATTCAAAATACGAAACTAATTCGCAAAGAGAGGGTTACATGAAAATCAACTTTAGAAGCAATTTAAGAGAAATGCTACTACTACTTATTCCACTTGAATTTAATTATTTTAAGTTCCCTGACTATCATTAAAAATTCATTCCATCATTAGATCTTCTACAAAACTTTTATGCCCCTTTTCCATACTTCACTGCGGACATAAAACTCGGAGGCACTTAACCAAAGTAAATAGAAAAGAACAGGGAACATCAGAAGAAGAAGGAAACTATCACCGCCGAAATTTTTGAGCCTCAAAAAAAATCATAACGCTCCGTATCTGCACTGGTGGGAAAAGCAACAGCACGGTTCTATTATTCATAATTCAATTTCTTGTAGCGTTTCTTTACCTGAAGAAGGGCCGTGAAAAGAAATAACGGGATCATGAGAAGGATATGAAAACCTGGGCACATCCAAAGCGAGAGTCCGCTAAAGGAAAAAAAAATAAAGGAGTTACTCACGTTATAGAAAATAGTAACAATAATAATAATTCCTTCTCCTGGTTTGCAGCTCGCAGACATTCCCTTGGTGGAATGGATTGAAGAACATGTTGTGAGGGACGGGCACGTTTTTCATTCAATCGTTTTTAAAGGAAAAAAAAAGAAGGCCTACCCCCTATCTACGAGCATTACCATTGTCTATTTCGGAATTACATTTTTTTTGCTGTTTTTATTGCTACTTCAGTTAAGGATGGGTGGGAAAGGTCTTTTTTTTTTCTTTTGTTAAGAATCCACGTGAAACAAAGGCGAACGTTCTTGTACTATTCCATTCTTCCTTTATCTCAAAATATAAGTGTGTAATACATATTTTTGGTTCGTATGAACCATGAGAAAAGCTTAGTTTTTGAAGAATGTATTACTCTCAGAGATTTCTGGATTCGGTATTACTTCGCATCACGCAAGGAAAAATTCGGAAAATATTTCATCCAATGTGATTTTTCTATGATTTTGTCTAGATTTGCCTTCAGTTTAAGTACATTAACAATTCACTGAAAGTACTGAGATATATATTTTATTTATTTGAAATAGTTGCAACTAACTAATTATTTATTCTTTATAACAATTACAAAAATTCAATAATAGTAAATCCTGGAAAAATAATTTTAAAAAAAAATAAAATTTTTCAAAGATTGAAAGGTTATATAAGATATTTTTGAGAATAATATATTTTTGTACCACTTACCTTGAAATTTATCTTTATGAATCATGAAAACTTTAACTAATTGATTTAATTTTAAATTGGCAAAAACAAGCCAATGATTTTATCTTGAAGAATTATCATTTTTATATTTATTATTTAGTTAAGATTATTTAAAAATATTCATGATTATTATACAATAATTTTAATTTTGCTTATAATTATTAAGAAATATAGATGCTTTTACCGAATGTACTCCCTTGTAATATGTGAGCAGATTTTCATAAGTAATGATAATAAGATAGCTGTTTGCCTTATAAGAACAAGTGTTAAATAATATTTGAATTTAAGTGAAAAAACTATTGAACATGCTATTTAAATTTCACATATTCAATAAAGTATATAAATATATATATATATACCAACCAATATAAAATATAAAATACAAATGATTAACCAAATATAAAATGCAAATGATTAATTCATTAAATAAACAAAGAGAATAAATAAAAAATTATAGTCTACTCTTATTCTAAAAATTTATATAAAGTATATTTTGCGCTATGATCATTAATTACATAGAAACAATTAGCTATATATTATGCAGTTTCACATCTCTTATAGTACAGCTTAAAACTATTTAAAGACATAAGTTATCTTTAACTAATGCAGAAACAATTTTATAGATAAGGTTAATGCATCTCAGGAAGTAAGCCTAATGCAACATTAGCAATTACTTGGGTATATTAAGGCCTAATGTAACATTACTGAAAGAACTGGAGATATTTTAGGAGCTCATAGCATCGTTTCCTTGTTCCTGAAGAATGACAACATTTGCGGGAATTCACTAGTTAACCATTTAATACACTTTGGAATTCAACTCTACTTCGCTTCTATTGAAACTAGTTAAATGCTAACAACTAGTACTTTAAAGTTGAAATAAAACTACAAAGAAATGGATTCAATATAAAAATTTATGAGAATTAAAAATAATTAATTAAAAAACTTAATCTTTTAACAAAAATTAGAAAAAATACTTTATTATTCAATAAACCCGCAAAGAAACCTTGAAATAACGGTATCATCTTTGATTGTTAAGAATTCTTAAAAATGATACAAGAGTAATTCCTCTTAAATTTGTAAAACATTTTAATGCTGGGTCATCATGTAAGTCATCAACTGGGTACTTTTTTATCAAAACATAATTAATGTAGGTTTTACGAGCATAAAGTCCACACATATACCGCTTTTGACAATATGGGTTAAAGCTTTATCTAGTCTGCACCATCCAATATCATCATTTAAATATAATTACAGAAAAAAATTACATTTTCTAATAAAATTTCTTTTCAAAATTATCGGGAAAGCAGATGTATGAATGTATAGGTAAAACTCATGAATCTATGGATTCATGTTAACAGGTGTTGTTCAAACATGTAGTGCTACGGTGATTGTATGGAGCTTAGATAAAAATGAAGTATATACTGAAATAATAAGTTATATATTTTTTATTTAACTTTCAGTCAATTTGATCATTTAGCACTTTTCACTGCTTTTTACACCAGATATGCTATTATTTAATATATTTATCTTAAAATATCTTATTGAAATGAACTTATAACAGAGCCACATTTACTTAATTTTTTTAATTGAAAGATTATTGTTGATTTTGTTATAAGTCATAGATGGTATAGTATTTTTTCAAATTCTTAAGAATGAAATGTTTAATATTGCTTGAAAATAATCTAAATTTATTAACTGTTCATTAAGAGTAGAGGCCATATATATATATATATATATATATATATATATATATATATATATATATATATATATATATATATATATATATAATATATATATATATATATATATATATATATATATATATATATATATATATATATATATATATATATATATATATATGTATATATATATATATATATATATATATATATATATATATATATATATATGTATTATATGTATTATATATATATATATATATATATATATATATATATATATATATATATATATATATATATATATATATATATATATATATATATATATATATATATATATATATATATATATATATGTATATATATATATATATATATATATATATATTAGCACTTTTAATATTTTATTTTTGTTAAAAATAAATTTTTTAAATATAATTATTATTTTTAAATAAATTTTATCACACACCAATTTATCTTATTTACTGGCTTTAGTGGGGATTATGCATAATCACCGGTTGTTATACATAATCACAAATTAATCACTTTTACCACAACAATACGATACATATTAATGATGCATGAAAAAAAGAGTTTAAAGAAATGAATTATATATTGATTTTCAACTTAAACCATTATATGGTTCAATGTATATTTGTATTTAAAATAAATAATTTCCATGTTTGATTTAAAAACCCATGATTAATCCGACATTTTAGTTGCATAAATATTCGTTTAATAGATTCAAAAGATAATGCTGTTTTGTATATGGGAAAAATAATTATTTTTATAGTTTATTCCAGAATTAGTATTTAACACAACAAAGGATTTCATAAAATTAAATTTAGTTTATCTTTTTTATCGTTAATAAATCTTACAGTAAAACCAAAATTCATTTAAATCATAAAATTCCCATTATAAAGGGTACTAAAATTTTCAAAATTTCTTCCGTGTTTTGTTTCAGAGAAGTTTGTAGAGATTAATAAATATCTTTGATTTTATTTTCAAATATAATTCCATTTTGATAATATCAGTTCAAAGTCGCGAAAATGCACCAAAGTACACACTTCATAATTTTGAACCATAATAGAATGTTCATTTTTTAAAAAAAATATTCATTTTCACATTTAAAGCGCATTAACGAATGGATATTTAGATTTAAATAGCAAATACACTTGACATATATAAACAAAAAATATATTGTTGTTTGATGAAAAAATCTAAATTACATTCTTTGAGAGATTTCTTTGAAAATTATGCTAAATATACGAAAAATATACTTAATAAAATAAAACGCATAAGAAAATAATTTTAAATCTATTAGTTAAAGGAAACAGAATTTTTCGAACTGAAGAATTTCAAATTAAATTCTTACCCAATGAAGAGAAATCTGCACATCGGTTTATGGAAATTGAGGAAATGTTTTAAATTTTATAGACCTTTTTTTGAATGGAATATTCATGCTTACATTTCAGACAGAATTAAATAATTACATACCAGAATTTTTAGTAATTTAAAGAGTTATTATAAATTACTGTGATAATAATATGAAATATTTTTCATTAAAATCAAGTTATAAAAATTTGGCAAAATTTTTTAAATACAACTAAAACATTTTTTGTCTTTAATGATAAAAACTTATTATCCGGAAAATGTTTTCCTTCCCGCAAAGTAATATGTTTTTAAACTTAAGATTTTGGAAAAAATATACTATAAACATAAATAAATAATTATACTCACCAAATCTATAAAACATACCTGATTGGATGATATTTTTGAATATTTATGGCAAAGCATACCTAATTTCTAGCCTTTTTCTATGCAATCTACGTAACCTTTTGTGAGATTTTCTATGTGGTATATTTATCCCAGTGAGGTGTTGACATTGCAACTGTTCTGTAATGCTTTTCAATTGTAACAAACAAAACATTTTTGACTGCATATTGCTGTTTTAAAATATAAGAGAATGAAAATAAACTCAATATTAAATAAATGTTAAATATTTGTTGGGATTCATAAACTTAAGCTTTCTTTTAATTTTTTTGATATTCTGAGAATGTATGGTATGAATTAATTTTTCGTATTATTTACAAAATAAAAATACATACAAGATGGCTAGAATATCCACATAATTATTTTGCAGAACTTCATTATTTCTTATAGATAACCAAATATAAAAGCTAAAGATAAATAATTCATTAAAAACACAAGAGGTTAAAACTTTAAACGATAAGCTTAAAGTCCATAGTATCTGTGACGCAATTAATGTATTAATACTCCTTTTATTCGCCACAAGCCGACAATTATCCGGCGCCATCTGCAACTACCACCATATCATCAAAACTGCTTACGCTGCAAGTAATTAATGACAGTTGTGATACTGGGAACCGAAGTTAACGTGCTGCCCACGCTGTACGATTTTAATTTAAATTCACCTCTACTACTTGCACATAATAAACGAATATCCGCAAAGTAATCACAACACTTATTCCCTCATTAAGACATTACGTATAATTACAAGGGGACGAACTGCGGACTAAGAGGTAAATGACTGAAGCAAATTTGAATGAATTTCAGTACATCGGGTTGAAAACGAAGCTTGGTGGTCTGTTACAGCATTATCAAATTCACACGCGCCTTTTAATGGCAGCTGTACCTGTAGAGAATGCTAAATCCAGCAGGATGCATGGTTTCAAATTCTGAAGAGATCCCTGCAGTCGGAGGCTTGAGAAATAAACTATTATCTATTCCAAAGTTTAATACAGAATGTTAAAATGTATCTGGATAATATACAACAAAGCGGTAACGTTTCGAGAAGGTTGTAATTAAACGCAAGGGGTTTTTAGAAAAATTACGAGTTATGTTATCACATAGGTTTTCCTTAACTTTGCTTACTTTGTGAAAGTTTTTTCAGTAACTACGCAACTAAAACAGGACTTTTATTTTCAAAAATATTAAATATTCCAAGAAAACACGCTTTAAAAATATAATTATATTTAAAATATATGCTCTCACAAAAATGCTTTATGAAAAGTCATCAATCACACACATTTGTTGAAAAACTGCAGTATTTACCGATAACTTTAATCGAGCAAAAAATCGAATAATAATATTTCATTTATATTTAAATAACATGAATAATATTCTACAATTTATTATTTTTTTTTAAGTTTAGTTACAATTTTTTAATTAACTATAGAAATTCCTTAGCATAATATGAACTCATTTTGAATAGAGATTTATTGGTTTCATGTTAAATAGTCTAGATATATATTGCCCTTTAAAAATTAGTAGTATTTTGAATATATTTTGAGTTGAAACAATTGTTGTTTGAAATTCTATAAGCTACTTATTTTTAAACATATGTAAAAGATTGTTCTCCTTACAAAAAAATTATAGATGCACAATATCAGCTCTTTCACAGTTTTTGGATCTGAACACAATAAAAGAACTTTATGTTTTTATGTACACATACCAGATGTCCCATTTTGACTAAAAGTATCCCCTTTTTAGCCAAAATCTTGGTTGCTAGGAGGTTTAATTCAGATTTCAGTAAAATTTTGATTTTATAGAAGTTGAAATTTTTTTAAATAATTAACTGTGAAGGATTATTAAGGGTAATTAATTTGTCAATTATTTCTGTTCTGTATGAATTACGAAAACTGTAGAAAAATGATGATCAGCCTATAAATAATACTGTCATCTCATATTGTTTTTTCTCGTATTTAGAAAATGCTCGATGCAAGAATCTAACCAGGAAAGTCCAATATCGGATATTACAAGAATATTGGAAACGATTGTGTACAATAACATTAAATTCTCTTGACTGTTGACTTCAATGATAATCACATATCAGCTACAAATCTGATCGAGACTGTTGAGTATGCCTTTTGCTTACCTTGAACATCAACAGCAGTCGAGAGAGTATTTTCTTTGATGAACAGCGCATAGAGTGTTGATAAGGATTTGATGAAGGAAATGGTTAAAGTCTTGCTGACATGTACAGTTAATATCGGATTAGCTTATGACAATTTTTATAAGATTAAAACAAAAAAGGACATTCTGTAAAGATCGTGCCAAAGAAAAATACATATAAATATTGCTTCAAATTTATTTTCAATTCAAATTGATTCTTCTTACTTAAATAATATATACATAAAATGATCCAACGCAACAAATAGATTTAAGATTTTGCATCTTTTGTCTTACTTGCCGATATCGTTCATATAAATGTATAGAAACTTCAAGGCATTTATCGAGATGAATTGCATTCATAATAGTATCGCTTTTTTATAGTGCATAGTTAGAGGACGTCACAATTTTGAGTCGGTATAAATGGCCTATAAGCCAATCATTCCCTGTCTTTAGATGAAAACAGCAAATCAACACGAGGGACAGATGGGAATCTTAAAAAGAATCCTCTCGAGCTCCGCATTTTAAATTGATTTGCCTGTATCGGAAATTAGCATCCATACATTCTTTAATAATTCGCATTATAAAAGGATTGGGAGAAGAATCCAGTGGAGTTGTAATACTCTGGTTCCCATTTTTGCTAAAAAAATGAGCCACTTCGTTTCCGTGTACTCCGCAGTACGTTGAAATCAACTGTATATTTTTATGTAGGGATTGCAATATGATTAAATTGGAAATACACTCGTTGATTCTCATAGCTTGGTTTCCGAAAAATGATACCTTGAATTGTAAATTTATTATAGATATGGCAAGATAAAAACTTCATCAACATTCTTACATCTAGAAATCAGTTGTTGAGGAGCCACTCTAATGGCTTCCACCTCTCCATCACATGTTGTGGTAAAGGGGCTAAGGGACAGACAATGTGTGAGTTATTAATCTCTTATGTCTACTGTTGTCATGATTTCTCAAGAAATTGATACCTGATAAACGTATTAATTTTTCATAAAGGTACAACGCTTTTTCAGTTTTTTTCTTATATAACCTCTTCTACTGGTTTATTTCGGTAAGAAAAAGTATAACCTGGATAGGAATGTTTTTACTGTTCCATAGTAAGTCTAAAGATTTGGTTTGGTTAACTTCCAACTTATGCGTTAACTTATATGTTACCTAATTACTAAAGGATATAAGGGGTTCTAAGCATTATGTTAAAATTGGTCTGATATATATTATGTACATTAAATTGGGAGTGTCGTTGCTGTAACCTTTCCTTCCACCAGGATGTCTTTTCATAATGCTTGATCTTTCTTTCACAGTTAAAAAAACCCTCCTCAATAGGAGTCCACGTTAATATTTTATCGAATACAACTCTAAGGTGCTTGGTGTTATAAACTCTTTAAACTTAGTATCTCGATAAATAATATCCATTTCAGTTGGTTTCCTATTTAATATAAAGCTCTGGTATACTGATGTTTCAGTGTTGATCTCCGTCTCGTTTACTTCACACCAGTTTGAAAGATTATTTAATGTTTTATTTAATTTATCCATTATCTATGTTTGTCTCCCTTAGACAGCCGATATACAGAAGACCAAATCGTATATCATCGATATACAGAAGACCAAAAAGAAGACCGCAACACATTGAGCACACTTGATACATTCCAGCTCCTCCAAAGATAATTGGAGTTCATTAATGTAGATGTTAAAAAGATTAGTAATTGTAACCTCTACTTGTTATTAACCACTGTTTTCTTTAATTTAGTGAGCGTTTTCTTTAATTTGGATAAATTATTTCCGTATTATCTCACCGCAAAGAAGCGCTCTTCAACATGTTTCCACCAATGTCAATCTCTGGTAACTCATGATGTATAATAAATCTCTGCACTGTATTGTAAGCTGACTTAAAGTTAATGTACACGGCAAACAGGGCCTTAACTTGATATAAGAAATCCTCAATTGTTTGTGATAGTAAAAAGCGTGGTTAGTACCTTGGGATTTTCTGTATATAGACAGTGTGTCAACAAATTATTGTTTTCAGGAAAGGAGACCAGTATTTCATTTAGAATACACTTCATCCCTTTACAGACAAAGGTAGCCAAGGAAATATGTATATACCTTGCTATTTTTACTACTAAAAGGAATAAAAAGGATTTTGTTCTTTTTAGTAATTGTAATAAAAAATGCTTACATTCTGGCGAAACTCCGGTTTTCAAAGATTTATTATATCGGTGCAGTAATACTGTAAGAGTTCTAGGATTCAGGTACTTAAGGAACTCAACATATATTTTATCCGGACCTGGAGTTTTACCAATTTTCAATAAATGAAATGTTCTTTTAAATTTATGTTTATTATAATTTGTAAAAAAATGTCTTCAGCAATCGGGCTACGGAAACTCTTCATCATTAATTCCTCTTATTTCTCTTTGTAACCACATCCCTCAGAATGCCATTAAAATCTATACTTACGGTTGTAAAATCGACAAACTAGCAGGAAGTGGCATATATATAGAAACCCCTCACACCAACTCGACTCTTTCTCATCGTAATCCTAATCATTGCTCTGTTTTCAGAAGTGAATTGATTGCAATAGACCTGAGACTAGAAGCTATTCTTTCTGAGGAGGATTATGGTGACCTATGGATCTTGTCAGACACCCGTAGTTCTCTCCATTATCTTAATAATTGGCTTCTTGTAGGCGACAAGATTAGCAACTCTATACTACTTGAATTAAAGCTAATTTCACTTACACATGATGTTCATTTGCAATGGATACCTTCCCATGCGAATCTTTACGGGAATGAAATGGCAGATAATCTTGCTAAGGAGGGTTGCAGGATTTCAACAACTCCCTCTTCCACACTCCCTTTTATGGAATTATACTCCCGTGAAAAATCTAAAATCTCGGAGGAGTGGAAAACACCCCCTATCCATGGTTGGTACAAGGGATCAAAACCGGGTTTGTCCTTTGACCTGACAGACGTAACCGGACTATACTCTCAAGATTTGCTAGTGGTCACATCAAGTACCTCACTTACAACAAGGGCAGGAAAACCTTCGACATTTACACCAAGTGCCAAAGTCATCAGGCCTCTCCTGAGCACTTTTTGGATTGCATGAGTCTCTCTAAGGAGGATCTCTTTAGCAATCCTCACCTAGTCTTCGACTTCCTTACAGTCAACGGGCACGTGGATCTTGTCTGACTCCGTCAGACAGTGAAGATAAGAAACAACAGCTACATTTCTCTTTGTATTTCATATTACTAGTGTTTCGCTTTTGGTGGGCAAAATAGGTCTCTAAAGCCTTTGCAATCTCTTTATCTTGAGTTAACTGTATATCACGAGCTATTATAGGTGTTTAATCTGTTTTTAATGTTCTTTTTTTGCTAAAATAGAGATAAATTTAAACATTTTTTATAGTCCTTTCTGGGTAATTCAAATTTGAAACAAAAATTCTCCAATGTTTGAATTTATTGTAATATTTGACTCGTTTTAAATTTTTTTTAGTTTTCTTGCTAAATTTCTGTAATTATATATATATATAATATATATATATATATATATATATATATATATATATATATATATATATATATATATATATATATATATATATATATATATATATATATATATATATATATATATATATATATATATATATATATATATATATATATATATATATATATATATATATATATATATATATATATATATATAGTATACTAGGAATTGTATGTTTTGTAGTATCCAGCCCTAAACAACAGAAATCTTTATTCAGAGCATTCACTGAGGCCGAATCAAAGTTGACTAGACTAAATTTATCTTCAATATTGTTTGGATTTCCCTCCACTTTCATTTCTAAAATTTTATGAGGCTCTGATGTTTTTAGAATTGGAAAATATCATATAATTTATTTTTCTTATAATATTCAAAATAGTTCTATGCCAAAAGCTTGGGCCTTCTAATACCTGCATAGAAACCTCCATATTCAGGTCTGATGAAACAATAACTAAGTTAGATTTTTGAAGGGTACCATTACAGAGCATATCTGTTACTTTATAAATAAGTAGCAGTTGGTTGAAACAAATAAAACTATCGAGATTTTTAACAGCAAAGTCAAACTGATAACACTTTGTTTTGAATGGTCCTAAAAATTTCCGATTAAAATAATTTTATTTTCAGACTCCATGAGTTCAAAATCTGATTTATTCATCGGTGGACTGTATACCAAGAATATTTTAAAATGAATTTCATTCTTCGATATATTGATTTTATCAATTTACATTTTGTCTTCTTTCATCCATCTTTTTAACAAAAAAAAAAATTTTTGGTGAGGATCTCACATGCTCCGATTAAAATTCCATTGGCAATTTGCCTCATTTTTGCTATAAAAATTTGGAGTAAATCTTAAATTTAAAACTTTCCCTATCCATTTCATGGATATTTTCTTCAACAATCTCTGAAACGTTGACTGATTAATCTTGTTCCTATTTCCACTCTTTTAGCTCAACTGAGTCACCTGCATTCCAATGCTGTGCACATTGAATCTTTTCCTCCATAAACATGTACTTTGCAGTTGTTGTGGATTTAGTGTTAAAATGGGTATAGCACGAGAAGGCCCACTACATTACGCCTCATACATATATTAATATGGAAGAAATGAAGTGTGTAAATTTATATGTTTGTGCCATTTACTATTGCTCCTGGTTTAGGTTCCTAATTAGTAACCATTTGTTCATAGCGTTAACAATAAACAATTCTCTAAAACTCTCTGAAAACCCGCTAAGTGTGTGAACCCTTGAATACCTGCAATGCTAGGGTGATTCCTGTATCCAAGTTGATCATTTCAGTAATCTTGTTAGTCTAGCTTTAAGCATACAATATGTTTAACAAAAATGAAATAATAGAAAGCATATTAAAGTGTGACAAAACAATAAGGAAGGTGTTTCATTTTGGTTTCCAAGATTACAAACAAATGTTAGGGAAAATTACTTTGAAATTTTAAATGAAACACTCTTTTGAAAATTCTTTTAAAGAAAGTTTATAATTTTCTTTAAAAGAAAGTTTATAATATTTCATTTGAAGTGAATCACAAAATTAACGTTTGCGATTTACGGTAAATGAAATAAAACTTACTATTTTCTACAGACAAATTTTTGTATTGTTCATTGTGAGAGAGTTTTTATGAATTGATTTTTTTAAATATAAGAATTTTAAAAAATAATTCGTTGGAAAACATAGTAATTGCAATTATTGATATACTGATATAAAAATTAATCAATGTAAACATCAAGAAATTACATTGTTGTTTCGTTAATTAAATATTTCTTTATCTAAAAAGCAAAACATTATTTCTTTTGGTGCAGATACATAGAATATTTTATACCACAAAATGGTATGATTAAGGAGGGTTGTTTAACAATAAATATAGGCATATTAAGATTGTAAAAAACATTTATTAAATAAATTGTAATAATATTAGAGATATAAGTATTTATGAGAATGCCTCTTCAAATAAAATTAAATAATTTTTTTCTTTAAATTGAGTCTTATAGCCCAGAGTTGACAATAATAAACTTAAATTGTTTACATTAAAATAAATTTTATAAGCATTTTTTTCTTATTTAAAGAAAACATTTATTCATTAAAGAATTTAATATTCAGTTATTGTATTGATATTTATTCATAATCAACGTGCTTTCGAAGATAATTTAATAATTATTAAATTTAAAGGCAAAGGAGACTTTTATTTTATATTTCATAGATATTCTGCAAACTGAAAAATAATAACGTTGCAATTGGTTTAAAATATAAATTTAATGAAAACTCATATCATTTAATTTCAACTTTTTTGGATACTAATTTTTAATAAATGTTTTGAGAATTGTATTTGAAATTTTCGAAGAAAATAGAACAGAAAACAATGAAATATTTATAAAAGCATTATTCAATGTTGAGAATGGTAATGTTTTTAATCTATCCAAATCATTTATGAAAATTGTGTTACAATTAAAGTTTTATTAGAAACTATAATTTTTATTCAGAATATTTTTCCAATATTTAAGTAGGGTAGCCAAGTTCGTTATGGAATCGTTCTCATTATTAGAATGTAATGAATTCAAATCCCTGCTTAATCGAAGATCCATGCCGTTCACTTAAGGCGTTTGGGTCACGTTAAATAGGATGTGGTTGCAATGTTTTCCAAGTGAAATGATGCCTCTATTGCTGGCATGAGAAGTATTAAGGAGTCTTCTGCTTGATCACTGCTTCTGAATTACGAAGACTCTCACCTGTTTGCTACCACTAAATGATAAAATCAAACTCTGGGCTAGGTGCAATAACAACAACAACATATCTAAGTAAGTTATTATGCAGATTTCATTATATTAAACCCTCGATATTTTGCCATATTTTTGAATAAAATTTCAAAATATTTTATTGTTATTTTAGCATTTCATTTTAGCGCTTTTAATAATAACGTTCATAGAAGTTCCGTAATTATTCTATTGAAAAATGATGACTCTTCAAACTTAACGCAAACAAAAGAATCTATAGTTTTAACCGTAAGCACAAGCAGATACTCCCTTTTCATTTTGAGTCAGAGTCAAGTGATAACTTTGAACCCAAGTTAATACTTCTGCAAACTTTGACATCAATCAAACAGAGGAACATTAAACTATGAAATATTTATCGAGCAAAGTCTTATATTAGCTTCAAGGTTTTTGACTGAGTAATGACGCACTATATTTATTATAACACATAATTGTGAATATGTTTCTTATAAATAGAATTAAAATTACAGTTGTGAATGATTTTGTTCGATATAAACAATTTATAACAATTGAGTACTTAAATAAAGATGCAAAAGTTCTTAAATTCACTAGTCTCTTTCATAACATTTAATCTTATTGATACGAAATGTTTCTCCGAATGATTGAGGGATTTTAAATTTTCTTTGAAAATACTTTATTGAAATATTAGCATACAAATTTTAAACCAAATCAAAAATCATTTTCAATAAGTTATTCAAACAATGGATCATTTCTCCCAAACCAATTCCTTTAATGATATGTGCGACTTTATCTTTCATTTATAAGCTGCATAAATAAAGACGTTTTATAAAATATTACGGCAAGAAAAACATGTTTATTATGATCACAATCACTTTCATCTGATAGCTGGAATCTTTAGATAATATTTTCTACAATCAACTGAAGTGGACTGTGAGAAAAACTACAAACACGTGAAGTATTTTTTGATCAAGTAAAATTCTTAGATTAATACAACATATGAGAATAATCTATAAATACGCATGGATTTAAGTCCAGGGATCATTTCAGTCGCAGATCATGAAAGTAGCTGCTCGTAACACGTGCTTCTTTGTAGCAGTGTTTGATAACGTCTTTAACACAAAGCTAATGAATAAGAGTGGTATTTTGCCTTACAATTATGCTTGTGAAAAACATTGATATGCCTACAGTGTAATAACAATCTTATTCTATAATTTCCATCTATATTCCTATTAGATGACCAAGTATATTATTAAATCTTTAGCATTTAATTCCTTAAAAAATGAGGTTTGCTATTAAATCATGATGTAAAGTCATACTAAACTTTTCCTAAATTTTCTATATAATTTCTGGAGTTATATGTATTCTTGAAACATTCGAAATAAAAGTATGCTTCTCCTGTCCAGAAGATATTTCAAAGCATTTCTGAATCAACATCAAAAGTTGAAAGATCACACGTATCTAATATTCAGAAGCTTTCTTCGGATCATAAGTTCCTAGATTCGATCCCCTCTTCTGTTAAAAAAGTAAAATAAATATTACACTACTGCTTTCTGTATTGAATATATGCTTAAGACATGTCTAGTTCTTTTTTGGAATTCCTTCCTTAAGACAAAGGAATACAGCACATTATTCATAAAAAGTTCCATCATAAGGCAGATTGCACGATGGGTATTATAGCTCTTGGAAGTTAGGTTGTTAACTAAAAAGTGTCAACGAGTCCAGGAAATTGAAATGAGAACCTATGTTAAATCTAGAAATTGTGTAAGCAACTTCTGGATGATATGAGATTTGTAAGATTATAGCAGATGACACTCAAAAAAATCTTCTTGACTGTTGAATGGTATTATTTAATTATTCTGCTACATAAGAGCATTGAAAATAGCGTGTATAATGTAGCTTCCACCCTAAAGAACATTCTCTATAGCTAAAATAAAGAAAAAACACACAGCTAAAATAAAGAAAAAAAACAGTTTTCTTCCCTTCCAGAATGAACAATTAGTGAAACTGTTCAGCTACTCCTAATTAAATATTTATGAACGTCAATGATTTTTTAGCATCTATTTCAAAGACCGAAATCACCTTTGATCATCTATAGATTACACGTTTTGTGAAACAATTTAACTAGCTGCACTTAATCAGGTAAATGTAGTGAAATTCTGATTAACAATGACGAACTCGTTGAAATACATTTTTCTATGGGTTATATGAGCTAAAGTAAAGTGAGAAAAACTTTTATTTATTATTCGTAATTCCAGTTACTCTTACGTTTGAGAGTAAATTTTGTAAAAATGAAAACAGAAATGTCTTTAAAGGTATTTCACTGCTTTAATGCTTTGTTTTCCTCGTTTTGACAGTCGTTTTGATATCGAATGTGTTTTTAAATAAATTTTAAATTTATCTCGATATTTCATTTCAAAAACTATTAAGTTTATTGATAAAGGACTATTGTGTTTTGAATAAAAATATAAGGTGATATCTAAATAAAAGTAATAAATATTTAAATTATTTGTAAAATATGACCAGTGGTATTGAAATTTTGAATAAGTTTCATTTATTTAGAAATTTCTATTATTTTTTTTCTGTTACCGAAGAATTCATAACTTTTTGAATGATATTTTCAACTACGGTTAATTTATGTTAGAGTAGTTTAATTATATAATTTGTTGCATTTATCTATGTTATATCACTATAAGGTTTTTCAGCTATACTATATCCATAAGTTTGGTTTTGCATTTCCTTGCTTTTAAAATCTTCCTTTGTTTACTTACATCGACGTAGATTTAAATGAATGATATATAAGCGTCTTAGACATTCATCCAGCGGGAATGATTCTCAATTTTTGTCAAGTGAAGATATTGATAATAACAATAGTTATTTTTTCTATCATTTCATAATAACAATAAAGATATTTATACATATGAGTAAGATCTGCATAAGTATATAGGATCATACAAATATTATGTCAGTGCGTCTTACTGAAATAATATTTGTGCATTCACGATATGTCTGGCTTCTATTGGTATGGAAAGAAAACAGTTTACCATCGGAAAATCACTGCATTTGTATTTACCGACTAAAAATAATAATCGCAGTGTTAAGACAAATAACATTAATTTTTTAAAAAGAAATTTAAAAAACATATTGAGGAAACCATAAGAAGTATGTAATATTCTCACTTGTAAAATGAATCTTACTGTTAAGGACATAAATAACATTACTTCTCAGAATCAAAAACAAAGATATTTTCTTAGAATGAAAAATGATAATCATGACAGCTCAGGCCAATTTTTAGAAATACAAAGTAAGAAATAAAACTATTACAAAACTGTCAATGATAATGTGCCTGTTAGAGTTTATATAAAAATACGCTCCCTCATAAATAGTTTTTACATCCAGTTGTTACTCAACCATATCATGAAAACAGAAAATCTGTGATCTGAAAAAAAGGAAACAAAAGCTAATAATCCTGTGTGAAAGTGTATGTAAAATATGACTTCCTGAGGTGATCAATCATACAAAATTCTTTTTCAAACTCTAAAATATTAATCTTAATTAGAACTAACCTTTCTGGTTCTTTTTCCTGCACTATAAATTTGACTGTCTCGTGCCATTACTTATCGCACTCTACTGCCACTGTTGTTGCTGCGGTTTGTCGGTTATTTCGGTGAATTATCGAGCAACATTTAAGCATCGTTCATCATTTTCTTTTGATATCCTTCAACGATTACACGTTTTTTCCATCATAATTTTTATTCATGGTGAGATTTTTAAAATGTTTTAAATATGACTAACTACTTGATTTCAAGCATTAGAATTGCTATAATTAAAGAATACGCTATGACTAATAAACATGCTCAGTTAAAATAATTTTTTTCTCTTTTTTTTAAATTTTACTCATAACTATGCCTTTTTTTATATAAATTCGCTTTAGATAAGTAATTTTGTTTTTAATAAAATTTTCAGTAACTTCTACTTAAGAACAAATCTCTAGTAATATAGAAATGATATTTTTATTTTTAATAAATTAAAAGATTTTAGAATAATTTTATACTTCAGACTAAAAATAATATAACGAAAGAAAATTTTATTTTAAATTGAAAACTTAAAATTGGAGAATTTTGAAGAATATATCTAATTATATACTCCATATCACTTACAAATAAATTTAGAAATATTGAAAATATATCCTTTTTAATATTGTATTTTATAAGTAATAAAATTTCGTTAATATTAAGATTTCTTAGCAAATTGTTGTTATAAATCTCAGAATTTCATCTGATGCTTGTAATCAAATATATGGTTAACATTGCTGAAATTTTTAGTTTTTTTATTTCTAATCACTCTTTTTCATTTATTTCACTATAATAAGTAATTTCACTATAAAAGTAATTTTTAAAGGATATTAGCAAAAATATTAGTAAATGATATTTAATAAAAACAAATTTAATATATTTGCCAATTTTCTATATTTAAAATCAGCTATTAAGTTGATGTAAGATGATTGTAGGATTTGATGTGTAAAATAGTGTCATAAAAATTTATCCAAATTTATATTACACTCTGATAAATTTAAATTTATTAACTATTTAATTTTATATAGTTATTTGGAATTTGAGTTGATTGCAAAACATTTCATTTACATGCAATTTATTTTCAGAAATTTACTTTTGAATCACATAGTTTATAAGATGCTAATAATTTATTTTAATCTTGTTAATTATAACTGTACTCAACATACATCAAATTGTTTCACATTTTTCTTGAGCAGAATCATTGTGAGTTCACTTTGCATGTTATTATAATTAACGCGTCTAAGCATCTTTAAAGAAAGTTATAACTAATTGCTCTATTTTACGATATTTGTTTATATACAGCATTTAAATTAAAAGCAATTTAACTAAATGTGTATTTTACGATCAAAACACCTTCACACATTTGTCTCTTGCATGACGTGTTTTGAATAGAAATCCATTGGCGCTTTTGCGGATGATATTGTCCTTTGGAAGTCCCATACTGATTAGAGGAGATTTGAGAGAAACTCTAATCAAGTCCTTGAAGACATTCGGGATTTTGCAGAGAACCGTAAACTGTGTTTTAACCCAACTAAGTCTACTGTAGGCGTTTTCACAATCAATACAAAGCTGTATAATTTCCAACCCAACATCTTTATGAATGATCATGCGCTGACAATGGATAAACACCCTAAATACTTAGGATTTGTGTTTGACCCGGAAATTTTGGGCAACAAACATATTGATCACCTCGTGCTAAGGGCAAGAAAACGGATATACATCTTGAGGTACATCTCTGGTCAAAACTGGGGCTCAGACTTACTGCATAACTTACGAAACACCTATGTCTCATAAATTATGCCAGTTCTGGAATACGGCATTCCAATTTATTGTTGTGTGTCCGATAATAATCCCCAGAAACTAGAAAAGGTCCAGCTCAGCGCAACTCGGATCATCACCGGCTTAAGAAATTCCTGTCCCAGAAATATAATAGTTTTTAAGGCAGTTATTCAGCCGCTTAGCCTTAGGAGACACGCATACCTAACCAAATGTTACAATAAACTCAGTGCTCTGGGCTCTCATAATCGCACCTCAACCTATTTTAGGGGTTGGCGTTATAGTCAGAGACTCAAGAGAAATAGCCTCTTCAGCTAAAATAGCCAATCTGAGCACAGTTAAAAATAACGTGGAGCCACATCACCTGGAACAATGTCTTCACCCATCGGACGATCTAGATGGTGTCATTTTTCACCCGGATTTGCCGTAAATAATCGATCTGATATTCCCGACTACCTGAGGCAGGTGGCGCTTGAGAGAACCGAAGAAATAGCGAGCGAAGCCATACATGTTTATACGGATGTCAGTAACAATGAATTCAATCGTACTGGCAATGGAATTGACATTAACAGCAATATAATGTCTGAATAAGAGAAATCTTGAGTATAGCTCGGTGTTCCGTAGCGAGCTTATTGCCATAGAGGAAGCGCTGGACTCCCTGAATTCCTTTCCTCATGGAGCTGAGATTTGGGTTTTGTCTGATAGTAAAAGTGCAATGCAGCATTTGGCCAGATGGCAACAAGTGAGAGACAGGACTGAGGTTTCAATACTTCAAATGTTAAAACGGATGTCCGTATCGCATCATATTCACCTATAATGGATTCCTTCCTACGTGAATCTCGAGGGGACTGAGATTGCGAACACTTTGGCCAAAGCTGGTGTGGCTGAGGACGGTGTGCCGTCGGCAGCTCTCACATTTCAGGAGATTGACTCAAAGATTAAACACGAGAATAAAACCACTTGGATTGTCTCTCCTGAGCATCATTGGTACCGCTTCAGTGTCCATGTGCTTCCTTGGCTACTGGTCTTAATAGACAAGAACAAACGACTATTGCTAGTTTCAGAAGTAGCAATCTTAGTAACTTGAAATTCGTTGAGGGTATGAAGAAATTCGAAATTTGCTCCAAATATTGAAATGAACAGGCCTCTCCTGAACATATTCTTCAATGCCTTAGTCTCTCCGAGAGAGATCTGATGGAGAATCCTCTTATGGTGCTGGACATATTGAAGGTGTACGCGCTCAGGAATCTGGTCTAGCGCTGCTGACCTCGGTGGCATGCAACAACAACGATAGAAATCCAATTTTTCAGATTAAAATACTAATAAGTTTTGGTATATTGCTATGAAAGGTGACATTACTTATAAAGATGACAGAAAACGTTACAAATTGCCTTAATTCTTTATGTATGCTTTTACATTCTGACGAAACTTCTGAATATTTCTGACTAAATTTCTAAATAATTAATTTAACATGCAGTAAATATAAAATGTTTTTAAAATAATTATTCATTTTTATCAGCATAAAATCTTGTAATAAATTTTAATAAAATAGTTGATGAATTATGTATAAAATAATTATTTATTTTATAATAATTACTAATGCTTAATTTTTTTTATAATTTATCAACATATTTTGTAAAATTATTTATATCTGAAAATTAAATGACTTATTTTTAACATAAATATTTTGATTACATAGAAATTTAAATAGTTGTCAAAATACTAATTTTTTATTAATAAAGTGTCACTATTTTTATTAGTTAATGACAATGGTTTTTGATTGATTAATTTTATTGATTCAGTAGATTACTTCGTCAGCAATATTGCAGAATTACATACAATTATTTTATAAGACTTCAAATATTCAAATATTATATTAATAATTAAATTTAAATAGAAACGGTCGGAATGAAATTTTTATAAAAAATTCTATAACTCATTTTTTAAACTAAAATTTAATTAAAGCGTGTTTGAAAATTATTTTAAAGAAAGAATAATTAATTCTAAGTGTTCTATTACATGAATCATTATGTTATTCTTTGTCATAATTTTGACTTTGTAATGTTAGTTTCTTTAAATAAAAGAAACATCAATTGATTTTAGTAAAAAATGCCAAAGAATATCTTTGCTAATTATTGTAAAAACTCTTATCTAGTTAAAACCACCTGCTGTATTCATTCAAACAAAATTAAGTTATTAATCCTCTCCTGGCTTTCACGGGTAAGTAAACTCTAAAAATAAATTTATTTAATTCTCTTTATTAGATTTTTTCAAATATGACTCTGTTGTATTTAAAATCAAATGATGTAAAACATTTTAACCCGCATTATCGTTACACAATAAAATATCTAAAGGTTTCAAAAATATGTTTCGCACTGCTTTTACATTTTTATCTTGCTGTATCTTTGAAGAAATAAAATGACAAACTTATATACTAATTAACGCTATAATAAAAAAAATAAAATTGTAGATTAATTTACATATTAAGAAAATGATTTAAGTGATTATCTTAAATTTATATAATTGCAAACCTATCTGCATGAATTTCTCTTTTGTTATAAGTTTTTAATGTAAGTTTTATTGACACATATATTCTATAATTAAATATAATATATGAAAACCAAGACATTAAAAATTCACAGGCACTTTGTAGCAAAACTCTTATAGTAAAATGACATGGTTGTTTTAATGAAGGAAAAATATTGATTATTAATAATAAAATATATAAATTCTAATATTTTATAGATTATAAATAATTATAAAAAGTGATTAATATTAACCTCGATGCATAAATTTTGTTTCAATTAATTTAAAAAAATGAAGTTAATATTATTTGGCAGATTGAATACATAATTTATATTCTGCAAACATATATTGTATAATTTGATACAAAATTAATTTATATAATTTCTTAAGGATTATCATAAAATTAAAAATGCTTATAAAAATAACTGAAACTAATTCAACAGCCTATTTTGAAAATTACTATTTTAATTTTCAAAAAACATTTTTACCATAAAAAATTTGGTATGATGAAAATATATTTATTCTCCTATCTGTGCAACAATTTTAAAATATTTATATAAATACCAATGATCTAATTTATAATGATTCTTTCGTTTTAATGCTTCTGATTTTCAATCAACATATAATAATTATTCAAATAAAACTATCTCCTTAACTCCCTAAAACATTCATTCAAGTATTTTTGAAGCTAATAAGAATTTCTCAAGATATAGACAAAATTCAATTACTCTTTCCCAATTGCTCGACCGTAGAATAAGTAACAAGAATAACGTGTAGTCAGAACATATCGATGTGTTTTAAGAACACGTATTATGTATTTCTTCAGTAATTCCATTTTCCTTTTTATATTGATCGCAAATATCGTAATAAGTATCTAGTTTTTAGATTCACTTAAATATTAAAATATTTAGAATGTAGTTATTTTAAATTAAAATCGAGCAATAAATTATATGTATATTTTTAAAGTATAAGGATTTAAATACAGATACATTAATCTATTTAGCATAATTTTCCTACAACTTTTAATAGCGTTAAGGTAACAAGCACATTATTTTTGTTGAATCTGTTTCTAAAATCTTTAAAAGAAAATTTTTATCCTTATTTAAGACTCAAACTTGATGAATGCTTATATTTTCTATTATATCTGTATAGAAAAATCGAGAAAACAAGAAAAAAAATCTATCTAAATATGATGACATTTTCTTGAAGTGTGTTAATTGTTCTTATAAAAAATATGGTTTAATAAGCATACTAATGAAATATTTTCATCTAATTTTGCCCAGAAGAACAATCAAATGTTAAAAATAGTAAGATAATGAAAAAAGCATAGATTAGCAATCCTTAGTAATTTAATCAGACATTGTGTTTACTACTTGACAATTAATGTCCAGTAAGCATAATGGAGATTTTTTGCTCGTTTATAGAAATTCTAATCAGTAATCTTTCAGTTATTTTTTTTTCTTGTTCATTTCCATTTGCTGTAGTTGAAAATCATCAATATGCATTGTTTATTTAAGTCATGATATGTATTCTTATTAATAATTGTTTGCTCACTTTTAAAAATCATTTATTTATACTGTGAAGTTTTATAAAATAGTATCTGGAATATTTTGTGAATATGCTGTGCCATTGATGCTTTTAAAATATAACATTAATGTAATTGAACAGACTATATAAAAATATTACATTTTTAACGCATAATTAAAAGGAAATGAAGTATTTAAAAAACATTTTGAAGTTATTGCGATCAATGCTACAAAAAAGTTTTTTCACTAATAGAGATTATTTGCGATACATATTAACTTCAAAAACAGTTAACTTTAAGAATTGAACCAAATACTAATTAACATTTATGAAAATCTTAAGGAAAACATAACCTACTCTCATATTAATCATTTATGTTTATTTTTTATCTTAAAAATGCAAAACTAGCATTGTAATTTGTGTTTTTAATATTCAAACTTAAATGTGCTATTTTATTGATAAATTAAGTGCTTGTTTAATGATTTGAAAAATTATAAAATAACTGTTTTTTCTGTGTGCTTTTTTATTTTTCTGCAATTTCCCTTACAAATTAAATGTGTTTCATGATATGCATGTTTTTAATATAATTTAATTATAGATAATTAATTTTCAAATCATAGTTCTGTTCAAAAAGCACAGGTTTGAAATTAAAAAATATGGCATATATATATTTTTAGCTTAAATAAAAAATTACGTTAAAAATATGTAATTCATGTTGATAAATATTTTCGAAGGATAATCATCATTTTCCTGTTAATAATGAGGTTCTTATACCTTAAATTTCTTTTGTAAATTTTCAGAGCAGCTTTATTTAGTATAAGACTGTGTGTTAATATAGTATATATAACAATTTACATACATGTATTTTCTTAAGGCAGGGAATTTTTAAAAGTGACTAATGAAATTAATATATATTGATGGTTGGTCTTAATTTAATAAACGATAGATTTCCACTTATATTATTTTATTTAATTTAAAGCATATTTTAATCATCACGTTAATATAAAAATTGCTGGAATATATATATTTTTAAAGGAGGTTAATTTATACATAATACTGTTAAGAAAAATAAAAATTTGAATTTTATTAAAAATATTGATACATTTCTAAAAATATGCTTCACTATTTATTGTATTAGAGTGAGAAAATCGCAATAAATAGTGGAATGAATTTTTAGCCATGAATTTCGGCAGATAATAACTCTAATCAATTGAAGAGAACACTATATAGAAAATCGAATATATTATGCATGAATACACAATGTACACATGCAAATAAATAAATTATTACATAAAATGCATACATTTCAATGATAATAATAAAAAAAATATGATATTTTTATAAAATGTTTAATATTTAAAACAACAACACAACGTCGAAAAAATATTTTCTCTCAATTTTACAAATTTCTAAAAATTCAAATTCCGATATTAATTTAAAAATATCAAATATGCAATGTTTTTTATTCAGTGTTTTGTGAATTTCAGAAATGACCCTAATTTTTAATATTCAAATAAACAGCTGCAAGACATTTTTAATTTTATACGATATGAAGTCAATCGCTGTTTTATCTGCATTCAAAAAAGCTAAACTAATAAAAATACTTACATTTAATCACGTTCTTCAACCATTTAACGAGACTAAAAAAAAAATTATATAGACCATGAAATATTACTTTGAAAACAAAAAGTGCTTGGACTCATAAATAATTCATATAAATTAGATTGAAATTCAACACAGCATGGTATTGGGATCACAATCTACAAAGCAGAACTTGAATTCGATACCGGCGATTGTTGGACGATAGGCTTAGCGCTTCTACTACTAATATATACATTGGTTGGTTTGGTTTCTGTAAATCTTTATGGGACTCTCCTTTTGTGATACGCCATAATGACCCACTATTTATAAAAACTCCTTTAAACTAGGAGTGGATTATGGCTTTCAACAGTTTATGTTAGTTAAGTCATCCTTTCTGCTTTATCCATATAAATCTTACCAAAAAGTAATACATTAAATTGCATGCCATTTTAGAAGCCTCAAAACTTTTGTATAATAGAGTAAATAGAACTTAGGATTTTTAGAAGATATATGATTTAAGATGTATTTCGAATTTCACAATCGCTCTAAGTTTCCTTGTGGATAAATATGCAAAAGATTGACAGAAAACTATTTGCTTTCATTCATTTACCATTTCTGCATCCAACTGCTGTATCGCAGGAATACATTGAATGCTATGATTCTCCAATTTATAAATTAATGCTATTGGGACACACAATAAATAAGACATATCTCTTAATAGAATAATAAAAGTTGTACATTCATCTTATTTCATTTTCATTTCAAACAAGTGGATCTAATGCTTGGAAAACTGCCATACTGAAGGATTTTGGCATTCACATTTAATCCCTGATTGCAACAAATAAATCCCGTGCTTCTCTTATTAAAACATTACAGAATTTTTCACCATTTTGAAACAGTTCCTTTCTTTTAGAACCAGATTATAATTTTTATCTGGGTGACAAAACTGAAATAAAATGTTTAATTCTTCTTTTGAGGGAAATAATAATGATGTGTGGTCTTTTCGAAGCACATGTTAGATATAACACACCGCAATGCACAGAAGGTAGGTTTGCTCTTGTACCCTGTACACTTTATTTATTTTCAGCACCATCTTTCTTTAAATCCTTTATTAATTTTAAAATTTATCTTAATTATAGTTCTCTGATATCACATGATTTAAAACATGTCACTTTTTTATTATTTTATTTTTCATTTGTTTTCCAAATACTTGAGTAGTTTTTGGACAAATGAATACAGATTTACTCATCTTATAGAAACATTTAATTGTCTCTCAAAAAATATAGACATTTAAATAACCACTATAAGAATTAAAATAAAAATTTTACTATAATTAGTCAGAATTAAATGTTATATTATATTGACTTTCTGGTAGGTTACTATGATTTCAAATGGCAATATTATTTCTGGAAATTATTCTAATGATTACCTAAAATCTAATGCATAAAAATTAAATTTTACTATTCTAATGGGCTTTGTGTGAGCTTCAGTTTACTAGTTTAAAACTCCTTAATTTAAATTCGTATCAGAAATCAGGTAAAAATACATTAATGAGACAGCCATTAGTAAATTGAGCTTTAATTAGTAGTAATTAATAATGTTATTTAGATTACTTAACTCAGAACTTTTAGCAGTACAAAACTTCATTAAGTTATCATGTGTTATTATTATTGAATCTGAAAAAATTCTTTGTATACCTATTCTACGATTACTACGTATATAATGTATATTTAATTAATTCTATAAACTGGGAGTATTCCTGAAAAAAATGTTTCTAAAAATGAAATAAAATGAATAGAAAAATGAAGGTAAAGTCATACGGAACGAAGCTCATATTAATGCATTTCGAAAAAGAGTAATTTTAACAAAGGAAATAAATATAAACGTGATTAAAGGGGCTGTAAAAAGTTAAATAAATTTTTTTTAAATAATTAATTATAACATAAAATTATTAAAGTATTGTATTCAATTAAAAAAATTATGGTAAAAAACGGATTTTAAACATAAAATATGTTTAGTTTCATTATATTGCAATCATGCAAACACAATTTTTTCACTGATTTCTAAAAAAGTCTTTCAATGTTTTTCACTTGTTAATAAGCAGTTTATGGTTAAACTATATGATCCATAGCCTGAAGTTAGTTTTTATTGTTTGTATTTCTAACATAAATACCACTAAAGTTTCTTAATAATCAAGTGTATTTTGTTCTTAAATATTAATTTTATTAAAAGTTCAACATGATATTTGCGCATGTTAAAATTTATAATGTATTTATCAGAATTTACTTTTCCATTAGTAATGATATTTAAAAGGAAAATAATTAGATTGGTAAAATATTAGGAATTATAGAAAAACTTTATTATTGAAAATTTACAGTGTATTTTCAGAAATTAAATTTTGCAAAAAACATTCTCATATGTTACCTTTTGCGCCTAAACAACCTTATTATGCCCCAAAATAGCATTCATTGTGTACTTAACTTTTGCTTCTTTAATTCTATCCAATACATAATAGTTCTTACTGTAAATAACCTTTAAACGCTAATTTTCCTTTAATTTTTGGATTTCTCTCAGGATAAAAGAGGAATGAATTGTGTCAGAGCCCAATCAATATTAATTAATCATCACAAAAATCCTTATCTGCTTGAGACCACCTGCTCTTTTCATCTGAACAAAAATGATTTTAGATTCCTTTCCTTTTGTGGTATTCTTACTTGAATGCATTTTAAATCATTAAAATTTGTATTGTTATAAATCATTCCATTGTTGCTAATTTAATATTTTATAATGATTTCAAATTTAAATAGTAAAAGATTTAAATATGATTTTATGAGTAAATGGATTATATACATAATTATTAATCGAAACTATTTTTAAATAAATTGAACTGTTAATTAATTTTAGGAATTTTATTATTGGATGTAAGGAAATATGTAAATTTTAAACTTAACATACCATAAGTTACTTTTCTTTAAAAGACTAATTTTTATTAACTTCTTTTAAGGAGATGAATTTAGCTTATTTTGAAGTTGACTGAAAGCAGTTAGGGCTTTAATTATTAGAATTATAAATATATGGTTCATAATGTTCTATTGCGTACTAATTAAAACATAAGATTTATATTTTACTATTGTATGTTATTAACATTTTCAATAACATATTATTACTCTTATCTAATCGAATCACACTTTGCAGAAAATTTTAAATATTTTTGTATTCATGAATTTTTACTTCCTATTTGTTTTTATACAAGTATCTATATTTAAATTATGTGCAGTATGCTTTAATACTCTCGCATAAACTTCCAATACTTGAATAAGTTTAGATATGTAATAGACATAAATTCAAAAGCTTTACAGGAAAAATATTCTGAAAAATGTTACAACATTCATATAAAAGAAAGGAAAACCTAATTAGACATATATGAGTTTTTTATTTTATTTTGTTTATTTTACATAAAATAAAAATATTTAAAAAATAACAAATGACAACATTATACATAAATAATTAATCAAACATATAAACAAATGTAGTTCTTTGAGAAAAATATGTAGCAATGTAAAGTATATTTTAAAAAACATACTATAATAAATATTATTTTGATAATGTCAAAATATTTACATAAATTACCATTTCGAGTCATTAGTATATATTTCTCTTATGAATATAAATTTATATACTCTAAATTTCATCTTCGGAAATATGATTTTCTCCACTAATGAACGTCATTTCAAATTATAAGTATTTACTTTTCTTATAAATTTGAGTTTAAATACTCTAAATTTTATATTCAGAAATATGATATTCACTACTACTGAGGCTCATCTACTAAGCAAATATCAATATTTAATTTGATTTCTTAAATATTTGAATTTTGGTAATTTTCTGAAATGTGTTTATTAAATACTTTGTATAACATAATCATCAAATTGAGGCAATTGATTAATGGTCTGAAATACAAATTTAAGGCGTTAAAATTAATTGAGATTTATTTTAAATTTCAGTATAATTTATGTTTCATATTAACATAAATATATTTGAAAAATTTCATACATATATGTATTTTGAGAGTAAATGAATACTAAGATGATACAATTTTCTGTAAATTAGGAAATAGATGATGAACATTATTTTTTATATTTAATAATCTTTTATGTCAAAATATTTTGAAACTTGTATCAAGTTATTTGAATTAAAAAATGCAAATATTTTTTGTTTGTGCCACATTATTTTCAGCTACTTAGATTTTTTTAGGTTATTTGAAGAGTTATCAAGAAAATTGAGCGAAAACAAAATCTGATTTACTTTTGGATAAAACTCACCGTGTTCTACAAATTTGATTTGTTAAAAATAAAATTTAATCTTCTGTTTTGTAAGTAAAATTAGAATATATCTATGGAAATCTAATTTATGGTGAGTAAATACAAAATCATGCCTTAAGCAATTGATTTCAGAGCATAAATCAAACTCGAAATCATTGCCAAAATCATTTGAGTTTCTTCAAATGATTGCAAGAAACCTTCCAAGAATAGATATAATTCAATTATTGTTTCTGATTGGTCGACCATGAGACGATCCTTAAAATATCTGCATTCGGTATGCATTCCTGAATTCTTTCAACCTATTTCCATTTATGAGTTGATATTGATCATATTGCACTCAGATAAATCTTCTTTCTTCTTCTAAAGGATTTTATTCTCTAAGATACATTAATCAAATTTAAACAATGCGAAAGTATGTACTTATCATTTGTTTTAAGGCTTTAGTAATAATTTAACAGGGTAAAAGATCTAATTCATTACTGCAATATGTAACTAAAATAATGCTAAAAAATAAAAAAAGTTCTTAATAAATAAATTACGTGTGATGTAAGTGGAATTTAAAAATATTGACTAATTAATATTACAATTTTTGAGAAAAGTAAAAATTTTGAATAAGTATTATTTATGTGAAATGTTTATTTAAAAAAATATCATTTATGTGTATTTTTTTAAAAACACTATTTAAAATATAATAATCATATAACCTTTACAATTGTTGACAGTTGCAATTTAAAAATATTCAAAAATAGATATTCGAAATTTTGTTAATGTTTCTATATATCTGTCTAAACTGTCATAGATTTCGGGATAACAATTTCAAAAATCAAATATACCAACATTTATCATTAATTTTGAATTCATTGCTTTTGATTTATTGCTCCTAAACTCCTTATATAAGAGCTGCGAAGTGTTTTTTGTAAGATAGCTTATTTAAATATTTTAGTACCTAATTAATATTACGTAATATTATTGATAATTAATAGTTAAACTTCGAAATTTACTTTGGGATATCGCATATAGGACGTCCTTAGTGGGTAAATATAATGAGCATTTAGTTTATGGAATTTCGAAACCAAATGTTAATTACTCCCATTGTCGAGGAGTTAAATCATTATCTCACATTTAACGATAATTGTTTATGCTGGAGAGCATCATGTGCAGATTAAATTTGCGTTTATGGCCATTTTGTCGGAACCCACAATAGTGCATCGCGCTTAAGAATAAACCGTTTCTGCATCCTAAATATAATTATCAGAAACTCTGAATTAAGCCAATAGAGATTCTAAAGCAGTCTCTCCCCCACCCTCTCGAAATTGTATTTTATTTCCCAGTTTCCGGTGTGGGAGCTGTATATTTGCACTCTGCGAAATTTTCAGTGGTCTCGTTGTGAGTATTAGCAGTGATTAATGTGGAGAAGAGAGTAAAGCTCATTAGCATGACACGTCTATGCCATGTCGTTAATCACGGAACTCATAATATTTCAAAAGCCCTCGGGGGTTACTTGCATTGCGAGACAATGGTGAGTAAGCGATGGCCCAAGTCTGGCTTTCTTTTCTGCAGATGCTGGATTAGTAATTTGCTTGGTTTTGATGGATATATTTGCCTGGCTTAATATACTATTGATTTCGCTTACAATGTATTCGTGAAATAAATGAACACAAAATTTCTAAATTACAGAAAATCGTTCCCTGTGCGTATATTTTTCTCATTAATATTTCACATGTTTAGAAACTTTTTGGTATTTGCAAAACTTTAAGGTTTTTTGGCCTATAATAACAAATAAAAAATGTTCAAGCTAATTTCGTATATCCTTCTAAGTTTTAATTCAACATATCCTTCTGAATATGACTGTCCTATCTTGAAATTATATAAAATTAAAAGAAGTTGTTTGGATTATATTTGTTATTTTAAGCTCTTGAAAGATGATACGAGTATAACAACATTGAATATTTAATTTTTTTACAATGCGTTTCAATTGCTTAATGTCATTTAGGGAAATTGATAGTAAAACATTTACGTTAACAGTATTTTTGAAAATCATACTATTTATAAAAAACATTTTTTCTTAAACTTATAAATTTAGAGTTTTTAAAAGTACATCATTGACATTTAATTAATGCATCATTTAAAACATCTTTGCTAATTTATTAAAATACGAATAAAATAAAACATAACACCTACTACTTGGATAGTTATGAGTTATAATATTAGTTGTAGAAAGTGTTACTAGCTATTTTCTAAACTTGAAAAAAGAGAGTATTTACATAATCTAACTTAATTAATATATTTTGTACTAATTATTACACACAGTTATCATGTCACATAAAGAAACACTAATTAGAAAAATCTCTATGTTGCTTATGTTTTTTAATTTATGGGCGTATTGCTGACAAAAAATATTTTTCTTTTATAAAATTTGGAATTTTTCTAAAATAGCTAATCAATGTATGTTTTGTTTAGAATAAAAATAGCACAAAATTTGCAATAATATAAATTTTGGAAATTTTTAAATGCCAAATTCAGAATGCCATAAATCTGGTGTAAAAGCATAATGTAAAACCATACGCGACATTTTAATTTTTATATACAAGTATGAACAACAAAATATTTATTTCAATGTTAGTTTTAAACTACAATAATAATCATTTACTGATCTTAATATATATGTATATATACATATATATATATATATATATATATATATATATATATATATATATATATATATATATATATATATATATATATATATATATATATATATATATATATGTGTATAGAATTATTGATAAATTTATAAATTTAGACATCGATAGTCCGTAAATTTATTTTGCAAGACAATTATTTACTGACAAGAGTTTACAAGAACCAAATAAACTGTAGTCGTTTTATAGGTAAATAATAAAATCAAAAGAAGCTTCTTGATAAAAAATGATCAGAAGTGCCTAGATTTTTACTCATCGTTTCGTATAAAAGCTTAGGAAAAAATATATAACGTATCACCTGAAAATCTCGTTTCCTAACTTCTTCCCTTATGAAAACTACCACAGAGCCTAGAGATAAGATTATTCCAAGTGCAGCAGCTATAACAGTATCTCGCAGCTCAAACTTCTGATAAGGTAGTAAAAAGTATGGAGTAAAAATAAAAGAGATCGCCAGCCGCTTAATCCGCGGACGCAAGCATGATTGGTCGTTATCCCCCAGTATCTTGGTTTAACGGGAGGAAATGTGTGCGATGCTGCTTTATGAGACCTTGGATGTCTACTTGCAATCAAGGTAACGGTTCAGCATCGGAATTCAATCCTAAGAAACGCGGCCTTTTCTTTTTCCTTTTCTGTTTGCAAATGGTTATATGGGTGGGATTTCTTGGCATATTCTCTGGTCTAAATTTTATTCAAATAAACTCGAGTATTTCATTATGAAAGGAATTTTTATTAGGTGCTCTGTTTATAATTTTATGATCTTCATTAAGATTTTATTTTTAAGTTATAACATTATCTGGTTTAAAATCTTATTTCTTCTTGAATCTGCAGAACTAGTAATGAAAAAATAATTAAAAAAATATCTAGGGTTCTTTTTAAATTTTACATTTCAACCCCCATTTTTTTATAAAAATTTACAGCTTTTATTTCAATGTCTAGGTTTATTTATACATGTAAACGCTTATTAATAAGTTTTTAAATAAAAATATTTTTCTTTTTTGCATTTATACTAAAGGAAATATTTACTTTTAAATAATCGTAGAACGGATTAAATTTTGCTTTTTAGCATTGAATATTAAGAAATATTTTGATACCTTGTATGTATTTTCCAGTGGATAATTTTTATCCATATAATTTTAATCATATCTTAATCATTAAAACATAAATAACTGTTTCACAAACTACTTGAATTCAAAGAAGGCAGTAAATCAATTTAAAATAAATTCAAACAATATTAGTTATTTCAAAACAATATTAGTTATTTGATCATGCAATGCAAGCAAACAGTCATTGTCATTTAGTACCTATGAAATAACTGAACACATTTACATTATTAGCAAGTGCACAATATCTATAATATGATACCATATTTATTGTTGAATTTTTGCGTAAAGATTATTTTAAATATTATTAAATAGACTTTTCTAATCATATTACTTTAACTTTAAATCAAAATTTTGTCTATTTATTCTTGAAGGAATTACTCTTATAGCGACACACACACACACACACACACACACACACACACACACACACACACACACACACACACACACACATATATATATATATATATATATATATATATATATCACATATATATATATATATATATATATATATATATATACATACATATATATACGCATATATATATATACATATATATATATATATATATATATACAAGCTGACCCAGCCACGCGTTGCAGTGGCTGAGTTTTTATAATACACTGAATCAATTTTTTACTAATTCTTGGGTACAATCAAATTAATATTTTCTAAAAAAATTTAAAATAGGTTCATTCATATGAGATTAAAAGTAAAACGTTTCGCAAAAATTTAAAAGTAATAAGTTTGAAATTTTGAAATTAAGCACAAACCAACATATATTTTCCGAATTTACATATTGTTCATCTTATCTAAAATTAGAGTTTGTAATCAGTGACTTACTTACAAAATATACTATATAAATTAAAAACATCTAAAAATAAATTTTTATAAATGAGGTAGATAACATTGACATCGAACTATTATTTTTTCAATTTTAAATTATTAAAACTAAAAATTATCTAAGTACTATTTTGTGTACAAAATTCCTGGTTAACCTGTCTTTCGCTAACACGAAGAGATTTTTGATGGTTTTCCAGCACGTGAGCAGGCAACATATAGCTGTCCATGTGAGAAGCATGTGTTTTCCAAATCCAAACCGCAAATAGACATTGTTTGGCCTTGAGATTTATTCATGGTCATCGCAAAAGCTTAACAAATTGGAAATTGGAGCCTTTTAAACGGTATTGGAGATTCTGACGCTATCAGTGGAATACGTGGCAACAGGACGATATCTCCTTTAAATTTTCCCGTCAAAATTGTTGCTTCGAGAATTTTTTTGGTCATTTTTTGTATGATTAAGCGTGTACCGTTACATAATTGAGGTGGGTTTAAATTACGTAGAAGAATAATTGGTGAACCAATTTTCAATTGAAGATTGTGTGGTGGCATTCCTGGCATATCCAGAGAAATCAAAAATTCAGTTGGAAAGTTTACGGCTTCATTTTTATCAATAACTGTGTCGATTGATTTAAAAGACATCAAATCACAGGGCAACATTTGTTGTATATGGAAGTTAATTTCGTTCACATCAACGTTTCTTGCTGCCAAAATAGCACGATTACAGAGCCAATTATCAAATTACAAAATAAAAATAAAAAAATAAAAGGCTATCAAGAAATACTTATGTTGTTCGAGGTGGTATGAAAATTAGAGAAAAATAGTAATAAATAAAATTTTATTTTACTATTTATAATATTAAAAATATTCAAATTGAACACTGCAGAATATAATAACACAATACAAAATATAATTATAAAAATGATTCACGAAAAATTGTTACAGTATGATTATACATCATGAAAATATATGTAAATTCTATATTTAACCACGCGCTTGCGCGCGCACGTTAATTTTCTCGAAGATGGTATAATCTAGAAAAATAAACACGTCGCCATCTGCCGAATACCTATGCAGCTCAGATGCTAAACCGCCATCTATTAGAAAATTAGAGAACTAACCAATAAATAAACACTAATGTCGTATAATAAAAATTGAGATTAATAATTAAGAGATAAAAACTATTCTATCTTTTAAGTTGGACCATATTATAAATGGTTACAAAATTTTATCAAAATCCATTCAATAGTTTCGGAATTTATCAGGAACATACATCGTGACACGAAATTTATATATATATATATATATATATTATATATATATATATATATATATATATATATATATATATATATATATATATATATATATATATATATATATATATATACATATATATATATATATATATGTATGTATGTATGTATGTATGTATGTATGTATATACTGCATGTTCCTTAAAACATGAGCAAACTGTATACATTCCTTGGTGTATTGGGAGAAAACTGTATATCCCAATACTATCAAGGAATAAATTTTATAATAAATAATATGATAAAATAATTATATAAAACCTATTACAGCATAACTTTGTAAATGGCAGAAACAAACCATACGAAAATATATTTTTCTAATAATCATGAGTAAATATATTTTTCATTTCCATTTCAGTCATTTTTTTAAATTATTGGTATATTAGTTTTTATGTGATTTAGTTGAATTGCCTTGCATTTCTTATTATTACCTTTAAATTTGCTTAAATAAAGAATATAAAATGTAAATCATATACTAAATGGAAAAGAGTAATTTTGATTTAACTTAAATAAATTTTTGCAAGAAGTGAAATTTTAAGATATTATTTTGTAAGATTAATTTATATTTTATACTCAATATTATAGAAGTATGACCTGTAATTATTATTCCGTCATTGATTTAAATTGCAATTATTTTTGGAAAAAATTTTACCATCTGCATGCTTACTTCACCCATTAATTCATCTTAAATAAGACATTCGATAATAATTGTGTAATTTATAATGAGATTTGCTCTTAAACAAAGTTTTTAATCCTTTTTTTCTGCCTAGCAAGAACTTCGGAATGTATCACTGAATATTTGTTTCCTGTCACTAAGTGGTAACGCCTGAAGTGCTTGATGTGGAATGTTGATACTGATGTCAAGGAGAATACATGTATTCGTTACATATGAGGGAATTAATTTAATTATTTAGAAATATAACTGTTTCAATTACTTAGTCTTCAAAATATAATTAATGTATTTTTATTGCATAAAAAATTCTATCAAGAAAAAAAGCAATCATTTGTGGAATGTAAAGTTTTTATGAAATAAACATTTCAACATTAGTTTACTTTTTGATTTTACTATATATAAACATATTGTCTTTCTTTTGATGACTGTTAATTATTTTAAATTAATCTTAATTTTTATATGGAAAGTTTTCTTAACATAGGAAAGAGTAATTTTCCTCAAGTAAGTTATGAGATTTTAAAATTAACAATGATGTCAAAACATGTCATCTTTTCGACTCATGGAGTGACTAATTCATTACACTGATCATGTTCTCAATGTAAAAGAATCATAATTGAAACAAAAATTCATCACTTTAACAAAGATCTGTCCAATGGAAATTTCGAAAAGCAAGTTTTCTTGATTGTTAGAATAGGAATGCTTCTGAAGGAGGCTAATAGCTTACATTTGTTGATGTCTTCACTTCTAAATTTCAAAATTATGGAATGATTATCATCACATTAATGGTGCAGCTAATGAAAATAGATAGCCAATAACATAACTCAAAAGCATTTTAATCTCAAAAGTATACATAAAAACATAAATTCTATGCTTAAAACCTTCTACACAGAAAGCCAGTTTCAAAAAAAATTTTATTTTGTTTTCAGTTTTATTAGTTTATCTGAAAGTGGAAAAATAAGCATACAAATTATATTTAATAATTACTTTTTTTATTGATAAATATTTTACGTCTCACATTTTAAATATCTATAAAATATTTTTATTATTTATTATATTATAAAATGAAACATGCAAATTACAGTAATGAATTACCATAATTCAGCAAAACTCGAAATGTGATTAAGGAGCAATATCTTGCACTTGACATGTGAGGAACAGTTAATCATTTTCTAATTTGCATACTTCTTTAAATGTTTTTTGTCATTCTAATGAGAAGCAAACGAATTTATTTTTGCATGCTGATGAAGTGGTCGAAAGTCAAATATAAGCATCGCAATTTCGTGTGGTTCGAGTCTGAATAGTTAATGGAAAGAACAGCGAAGATGCGCACATTAAGATGCGAAGAATATGTAAAAGAAATAAGCACACAAGTACGAAACTATTTCCAATCTAATCTAACTACGTTTCCGCTTTGTGAAAATTAACGTGTGAATTATTTATTAGGTATTCCATGAATGTTTTAGAAGTTTTTTTAGAAAATTTATCGACATGAAATTGAATTTCACTTCTAATGTGCTCCCTTTGCACTGACATTTAATTCAAGAAATGGTTTTATTTTATTTTCTATTGTTATTAACTTTTGCGCTTTATTGCATTCTTTGGAGTTTGTGAGAATAGATTAACTTGTTTTCCTTTTTTTATCATTTATTTTTAGTTTAATGAAATATGCTTTGGTAAGAAAGAAACAAAAGTCAAATTTTCCATCATAAAGGACTAATGTGATAAACATTTAATGCAAAAATAGCTCTTGTTGTGGCGTTAATTTTAATAACAATTTCAAAATATGTCGTTGGCAGAAAACTACTCATCAACTTTTGGTTTTAAATGTATATCGGGACTTTATTAATGAGTTTTTTTTAATGTAAATAAAAGTAAACGGAAAATTAAAACTTTATGAGTCACGCAAAAAGATTTACAGAAATATTCATCGGATGTAAAAATAATATTGGTAAGATATATTTCATACAGTTCGATATTTAATTTAATTAAAGCACAGTTCTCAACATTTGTGAAAACATAAATTATTTGACATATTGACACACACAACACACACACACACACACACACACACACACATATATATATATATATATATATATATATATATATATATATATATATATATATATATATATATATATATATATATATATATATATATATATATATATACTACAAATGAAAATATAATAGATGTGTAAATCTTAGGATAATCACTAATGTTTCTACACATTTTTTCCTGCACATAGCCATTATGTTCATTGTTTATTAACATTTCGTCTACATTTGCTAAATGCTAAACTTTGCTGAAAACAAAATTTATTGAAAATTAAATTTGTTAATTTTTACATGACTAAAAATGCTAAATTTTTTAAACCTTTATCAGTATCTGTGATGAATTCTTATAACATTTAATATATTTTCGATTTATTATTCAATTTAAAAATACATTACTTTTTTAAAAATTTTTATAAATGGTAGGACTTAGAAAAATAGTATTATTTAATAGTAGGAAATGAAGCCTTACCTCCTTATCGTTGATATACCAGTGCAGTTCCGCAGGAGGCTGTGATCTAGATGCCGTGCAGTTGACATCAACGATTTCTCCAACTTGGTACTCACTTTTACCTCCTGATATTGTTGGTCCATCCTTCATAGTATCTATTAAAAAAAGATTATTTTTTATTTATGTAAATCTTATTAAAATACTCTTTGTAAATAAAAATCACTAAAAGTTATTATAAAAATTTAGTGCAACAATGAATTTTGACAAGATATTGTATTTGATTAAATTGTTTTTGTTATAGAGAATCTCGTACATCGTTTTGATTAGTGAAAGTTTTAGGAATTCTGCCCCTGCAAAGTATGATTGTTATATTATAAATTAAAACATACCAGTGCAAGAAGTTATATATGAAGAATAAATAATTACTATTTATTCGTAGCTTATAATAAAGGAGAATAATTTATCTAAAATAAGCAACACCTTTATAGTTTAATCAATGTAATCAATGCTTTATGTATAAAATAATACAAATAGAAACAATTATTACTATAACTTTCGAGATGTCAATATTATCATCTAACAGATAACTTTAAATAGCTGAAGGTGATCCAATGGTAGGATTATGATCTCCTTGGTGATAGATTTCGGTTTTGTATTCCAGATATTGTTGAGTAAAAGCAGTACTGCGCTTCTGCTTTTATTTGCACATCTCTTAGCCGAGCTGGCAGCCGAATGGTTAGCGCTCTTGCCTTCGGTTCAACAGTTCGTGGGTTCGAATCCCACCTTGGGCATGGATGTTTGTAGTGGTTCGGAATCCACTTTAAGCCGTAAGTCCCGGTCTAATTAGCCCTCGTGTGCAAAAAATGACCGTTGAGCGACAAACAAACCAAACCAAACCAAACCTTGCACATCTCTTAAGAAAAATGTTTGAAAATTTAAGGAGTTTTCTTTCTGGGTGTAAATGAGATTTACAATCTATGAAACATCCTCCTAGAATGTAACAAAAATCATTGCCTTCGAATGCTTATGATTTGTCTCACTTTCTTCCTTTTAGTTTCTGATAGGTTTTCAAAATTTTATTTATGAAAAATATAAAGATCAAAAATAAATATATTATTTACTTTGAGTTATCTTCTTGAATGTTCAAATCTATTCATGCTAAATTTAACAGTCATATTAAAAAGTCAAATATTATTTTTTAATTAAAAGAATATAAAACTGTTTTTAATATGTATTTGGTTATTGGATCTTAAAATGATTTACAACCAGTTAATTACTTAATAATCAATTAGAGTGGTGTTTCTCAGCCTTTCAATATTCGCCGACGAATTTGTAATCATATTTTCATCGCCCCCACACACATAATGTATCAATAATAATATCTTTTGAGTATTTTTGCACTAAACCTTCAATATGACCATAATTTTAAACCTTGTAAATGACTTATAATATTGAAATTTAATGACATTTGAGAACAGCTATCTTCAGAAATGATAAAACGAGAATTCGATTTTTTTATTACTCCTTGCTCAGCCATGTAGTATATTCTAGCCGTTTAGCGAAAAATTTCGATTTCGACAGGATGCTGTGACCAGCATTTGCAAAGGAGAGCAAATGTTTCCTCATAGTATAACGAAAGTTTGATAACGCCAGTTTCTAACGCATCAGTTTCATTTCAGTCGCTCTTAGCCGCTTTCGAATCAATGGTGAATATGCATGCGTTATAGATGTTTTCTCGTGTTAATTTCAGTTCAACTATTAAATATTAACGACGACAAATGCAGAAACATGGATAATATTTAAGCAAGTGAAAGCGAGTATTAGACGAATATCCAAAGAGTGCACAAGTGACCATGATTCCGAAAATAAAATAAAAAATTATTTTCAAGAATACTTAAATTTGTTTTTTACTAGTATTGAAATGAATGAAGAAGAAAAGCTCCTGTGTATCATTTGCTCAAAAATATTGGAAGCAGGCAGCATGAAACCTAATAAATTAAAATGGAATTTGGAAAATGCTATGATAGTGAATACGTTGAGAAACCCAGCGAATATTCTTTAAATTAAAATTTAACTAATATAGGATATATATATATATATATATATATATATATATATATATATATATATGAGGTGGTTGAGCATTGTTTTTATATATATAAACAATGCTCAACCACCAATTTTAGCCCAAAAAACCATATATATTGAATTTGGAATAACAAGTAAATATCAGTGAAATTATAAATTTAAATATTTCTTATGAGACATATAAAAATTTAACTTCTCTAAAAAAGCGTAAAAAGCAAGGCTTGCTGAGAAAGAAGATTATGTTTTTTATGACATTATCCAACAACATGTGCCTAATCCAAAACATGATATTATTGTATCATATAATTGGAGAAAACTGATCACACGATGTAAATTCACAGTACAGTTCAAAGTAATTATCATTGGTATCTGCATGTAACAATGCTTATCTAGTCAATGTCCTGATGAATTCAAAATTGTTGAGTCTCAGATATTATCAAATCAGAAGCAGATATACTCGAAAATAAATTTCAAAAGCTGTTTTAAATAAAATAGTTGACTTAAATTTAAATGAACGTTAAGATAAAATATGTTAAATAAAAATTATAGTAATGGTCTTTTAATACCGAAAAACGTTTACTTAAAATATGCCTTACTTTTTATATATATTAGTTTATATACATACCTATTTTGAATGACGAGACATAGTAAGTTAAAAATGTAATTCAAACATTGTTTAATCATTGACAGAAAAAATAATGCTGTTTTTCTAGCCGAGATTTAAATTTATAGTGGTAAAAGTTTTATAGTTTATAGTTTTAGAGTGTAAGTGTGGTTTATAGTTTTAAAAAACTTAAATTTGTAATGGAATATTTCAAATTTTTGTTTTATTTTTACTTCAATAATCTATAATTTATAATACATTAATGGTTTAAATGTATTGTTAACTTGATATTATTGTTTTTAACTTGAAATTAAACATTTTATAGAAATAAGTATTGAAAGCAATTAAAATCTTGATAAGGGCGATGTTATAATTTTCTTATTTAATTTTTCTAATCGAATAGGGAATCAAATATTGATGCTTAAAAATTTAAACATGCAAAATAAAATATTCCTTTCAAATATAATAAGATTAATAATGTTAAATAAATAATCCAAATTATATGGATGATAAAATACCAACCATATTTAAAGATAAATCTGCCAAAACATTCTCCCTGAGTCCACAGTAATTGCTATGCAATGTCTAATATTCGTTCTTGTCATGAGAGGTAATCACTAAAAGAAAGTTTGTAGTGAAAAATTCTATTTTAACTGTTACAATTAACGCAAGTTTAAAAAATATCAACTTTTATGCATTCAAAAAATTTTCTATATTACATTATTTGGAGTATAATCTCATTTAACATTTTCCTTAAGGTAGAGCATTTTTAGTTAAATATTTATTTATCTTTCATTTTTACTTATTTCTATAAAATTGTATAATACAGGCGATCGATTTCATTTCTTAACGAAGTATAAGCGATAATTCCAAGAAAAAAAGCGTTCTCTTTCAACCGGCAGCTCTTTTCCTTTTAGCGCGAAAAATCATTAACCACATCAGAAAGAATTTGTAAAACATGAAATGATCTTATTCAGAAATAACACTTTTACGCTTTTCGTCTGATGCTATTTTTTTACTATTTTTGCTAATTGCTGAAAGAAAATGCATAATTATTTGCCATTATGTTAAAGAAAAAATAATGAAAAGAAAAGCAGAGCTAAAAAAGTGCGGTTTTGTCTTTTCCTCCAGGCAAAATAGTATTTTGGAAGGTTAATTTAATACTTTCAGTTCTTTTTATTAGTGTTTTTTTTTTCCTGAAGCTTTCTTGTCGGTAAAATCAGGATGATATTTCTCATTAGTCAGAAAATATTTGCTATGAAACCCCATTAGAAAAATATTCTTCCAATTATTTTTTTAATTGAATGTTAGCTCGACCACCTCCATATGCCATAAAATGCTTGAAAAAAAGCTAACTTTCTTCAATTGTTTGTAAATTTTTATTCAAATTCGCATTATGTAAAAAATGTATACACTGTTTTTTGTTACTCTATCCTTATAATATTTAAGGTGCATCAAAGTATTAATTCAATTTTTCTATAAGCTATGTCAAACAACTCTTAAATAAAAAAATTTTTTGAATGTATAATAGACATAAAAAGAATTATTCTTATTCGAAGAAATTAATACATTGTTAAATTCATATTTTCTTTTATTATTAGCTTCATTATCAAAAGATCTCAAATTTTTATTTTTTTTAAATCTGTTTAAAGAAATTACTTTTTTATATTTTAAAATTAAAAATGTACCATCTCTTCAGTTGTTTGCAAAATTATTTTATGTGTGTAAGCAATGTTTTTTTAAATTAAATAATCTTAGATATTTCTTTTAAGGAATACATTTTCTTGAAAATTAAAACCTCCTACTTCATTATATATAATAATAAAAAGTTTTTTTTATCTTATACTACAAAATTTACTGTATATAGGTGAAGATAAGACATGATTTTTACAGTACAGTATTAGTAACAAATACTGCAATTGATAAAATAAAATTAATGTCAATTGCAATTCAGCAATGATAAAAATTCATCTATTACCACAATCACCACCTTATTACCATTTTTATAAATTTCTAAGTAAAGAACGAGTTAAATACACATTAAATATTTATGAAAAGTTTCAGGGTATAATCATTCAAGTTTCTTTTGATTCGGTAAAGTAAACTATATTAATTAATCAATTATTTAACATTGCAAATTCCAACGGACTACCAATAATAAATATTCAAGGCACCACAAAGGTTAAAGCCTTACAGCTAGTGTTCTTAGTAAAGTATCATATATATATATATATATATATATATATATATATATATATATATATATATATATATATATATATATATATATATATATATATATATATATATATATATATATATATATCACATGGAACGTTTTGAGGGGAAGATACCATCCCTATCCATTAGTAGTATAGTAGTAATGGTTGATATTTAGTTGTTTCAACGGAGGAAACCCGAAAAATTTCACACCATTTGGGATACATGTGTAAAAAAAAGGTAAAAAAATAAACATCCATCTCCAAATGTTAAGCAATGACTGTGATTAAATTCCATTTCTTCTATTCAGAAATGTGGCTTACTATCACTCTCTCATAAGGCCTAATGCTTTTAAATATTTATTTTAACAATATTTCAAACTATCAAACAATTCAAACAAGAAAATTAACGTAAGCTAAACAAATAAGCCAAATAATCTTCGTCAGTGATATCTAAGCATTAAAGTAAATTAACCTAGATAATAAAATAATTTGAAGAAATGCGATTAATCAACTGTTCTTATCTTCTAAGATGTTTTTCAGAACAATTAATCTTTAAATAATTGTACATTTAATTACCAAGGCTCTTATTTAAATTGAAATGCATTATTATTGCATTTAACTTTAAATCTATACAAATGCTTCAGTTATATTTTTATAAGTCAATTTTTTGAATTTTAAAAGCAATGGATTTTTCTGCTGTACAGCAATGGATTTTTCATTCATATCATTGAGGTAGTTTTTGTTTTCCACCAGAAGAAAGAACCCTAATTATCAGAAGAAAGGAATCGTATGTAAAACTATTTAATTATCTTTATTAACATTTAAATTTGATCTCACAGAAAATACTCACAGAAATACTCACAGATTAATACTCACAGAAAAGTTTGGATACTTATAATTAGTCTTTTATCACTCATTAATATAATAGTGACCATATTAAATTACATTAATATGGTTGATAAATATATTTTTGCAATAACATTTATCAACTGCAGTAATATCGTCAGAGAAGTGTCAACCATATTATTTTGCAATAGTTAATGGATACTTTTCGTGTGTATCTTAGATAAACATATTTATAATGCTCCTATTCAAAAGGCTTGCTATAGCCATAATCATTCCTGACTATTTATCAGCTTACATGAATGAAGTAATTGAATTTTGAGCAAAATCATTAATTGTAAAAGTCTTCATTGATAATTTACTTTTCAGTGCATAATATTACATTTAGCATATTAGGTATCATAATCAATTGCGATATGAATAATAATATGAAGTACTCTAGAGTTGTACGTATAAATTGTAAAAGGGAAAAGGTATCGCAGATTGACTTTCCTCTGAAAACTAGCAAAGTTCTTGTGTAATTATTGCTAAACAGACGTTTAAGTGAAACTGTCAATGCACTGAACGTTACATGGAAGCAAAGCAAAAAAATTATGAACTTCTACTTTAGTAAAATTAATAAATAAATAGTTTATAATGATATATTAAATTTCTACATGGTCAGTTTCACTCCTTCCATAGACAGTAAGCAATAATGCTGATTAAAAATTAGAAACACTATCTTGTAATTGAGCCATAACCTGACTTGTTATATCACTAAATATATTTCCTGCGCAAAGATAACTTTTTTCTGTTTCTTTGTAACATTTCGAGAACATTTTACAGTGATTGCGTTTTAAAGATACTAAATTTCATGGAATCAACTTAACAGAAACTGCTTGTAGTAGGCGTTTTCATAAAAAAATTATGTGATTAACAAATTATATCATCTTTTCTCAATCTCAAGGCAATTATCAACATATGTACAAAAATGTAAACAAATATTTACATAATGTTTATGATTACATAATAACTATTATATTATTTACATAATTTTATAGGAACAATTAAGGTATGATATAAAAAATAAACATTTGCGGTAAAATGTACTTCAAGATCTTTTGTAAGATATATTTAGGTTAAATTTCAAAATGTTTTTCTAAGCCCGTTCTTAAGCGTTCAAAATTTTTTAATGTTTCTTAATTGTGTCAAATATAAATGTAAAATATTTTATTACCTTCACCGCGAGTTGATTTTGGTCTATGTAAAACTTGCTCCATTGATATTTCTTCAGGCATTGAACGGAAATGAATATAAATAGTTTATTGTGCTTTTGTTAATTTTTCATGAATCAAATTATAGTGAAAAATATTTTGAAATGGTATTTAAAAGAGAAATAGTGTAAATTCTCAATTGAATCAATAATTAATTATTTATTGGATCATCGCAATTAACACTTTAAAGATTTCTCCTAATATAATTAAACCAAATATTTTTTAAAATACGAAGAAATTGTATTTTTAATATTTCTTAATTGAAGCCCAAAATATTTACAGCTTTTATGAAAATAAAAGCTAACGTACACATGATGACTAAGTTCTAAAGAAATACATTTTGGTTACCTTGACTTCTTAAATATTCTTTTAGATTGGTTCAAAAAAATCAAAGCTTTAAACAAAGAAATTCATTTTAAATTAATGTTGTCATATTTACTAGAGAAAAATTACAAAATTTATTGTGAGACAATTTCTGGAAAATAAATTATCATCATGTTTGATAAATCTATTTGTTTGCCCTCTTTTTCCCAGTTGTTTAGGCGTATGCATTAACACTTATCTTGAATGCTATATTTTAGTAACGCAGACATTTTTCTTAAGCCATAAGTTGTTACCAAATTTAAGAAAAAAATTACAGTAAAAAGTTTACATGCGTTTTCTTATGGTATGTTTTACCTAACATTTAAGCTCTGTCGATACTATAAAGCATTTAAATCAATAATCTATGCATACAAATTCTTATAATATTGATTTTAGTAACTAATAAGTGCGATCAACTTAATGTGGTAAGAAAGTTTTAATTTAAAGAAACTAAACTTGTTTATTATATTTCATTATATAGAATAAAAAAGCCAGATCTGAATAAGGAAAAAATTAAAGAAATTTTAAATCTACTGTTTAATTTCATGTGGTGAGAAAATTATATGATTGGTATCTAACAATCAGTAACATCCACGATGAAAATACTCCTAAGAAAACAAGTGATTCATTCTTTCAAAATGATTCATGAGTATTAGAAATTGTCATTGTGCACTGTTGTTTCCACTCTTAATATGCTAAGAATGATGTTATTCTTTAAATTTAACAACATCTTACTCATAGCAAAATAAATATCGACATTTTCCTTTATTCCTTATTATTTATGGCATTTTCTATTTTACTACGTTTTACCCAATATAATGGAAGAAGGAGATTTGAGAGATTAATAGAAAATAAAAATCACAATCAAAAATATATTAGCAATGCAGCATGAAATGAAAAAAATAACTCCTAATATATTTCTGTGTATTTCAATAGTTGAATGTATTTGTGGTTAAATTATAATAATTTGTAATTCAGAAAATATGTTGTTGCAATATGTCAGTAGATATTACAAATTTTTAAGTATTTATTAAAATAAATTTTAAAATATAATTAAAAGGTAACACGAAAATTGTAACAATTATGTTATAATAATATTAGTTAATAATATTAATTATAATAATATTAATTATAAAGAAAAAATGAGAAGATTTATATTTTATGTAACACATGTTATCATATTTCATTGGATTTCCATTAAAAATATTTTTCAGCACTAACTTTTTCTTCTCATAGTTTGCTTAACATATTATTTTATTATATTACAATCATTATAATTTTTTCACATCACAGTCGTCAATGTCACACAGTTTTTTTTAAATAATTGATTCTTAAAATTTAATAGTTTTTCATAAGTTTTAGTGTTTTGAATTATATTAAGCTATTTAAGTTTCATACAAAATGAATTACTTATACTAGTTTTCTTTTACCATATTGGCAGCAAAAATTAAATTTATATATTTTTCAACATAATATTACGATCAGAAATTACATTCTTTTTGTTTAGAGTTGTATAAATGTATATATGAACTAGAATATTTAATAAATATTTCTTTTCTTTTATTATTTTTTCTATTTCTAAGTGTATTTATCCTACTACATGTTTATTAATTTATAAATAAATAATCTACCACATTGTGTAATTTCGTTTAATATTTAAGAGTCAATAATTAGTTTTTGCTAATATATTACTTTTAATATTTGTTCTATTTGCACTATTTTTTTATCATTTTTTCCATTATTCGTCGACATGATTTCTAACAGCAGTGCTCAATTTATTACCATCTATTTTTATAATCCACTTTATTTTGTTTGTTTTTTTATTTATCTTATAAACAAGACTTCCATTCAGAATAGAAAAAAAGCTTTTTAAAAAATAATATAATTTTGAATTCGAAAACATAATTACGAGAGAAAAAGTTTTTAGAATACATTTACGTTTGGTTATTTAAGTGAAAACAAATGATTGATAAAGTAAACTTTTTCTACTCTAATAATCAAATTTACGAGTGCATACTTCTTAAAATAAATTGGTTGTGATATCTGATTCCATCTAAATAATTGAATACTTTTTTAAATGACAGAAAATGTAATACCACTAGTTTCGGAACTCATTTATTATCCCTTTATTTGTAAACATTATTTACAAACCTAGAAAAGAAAGAGTTTATTTGCAGAAAAATAGTGCACTTTTTTTAAGTTTTAAAATTATGAAAAGTTTGAAAAAGTTAGTAATTGGTTTTCCTTAAAACAAAACAATTTATTATTCTCGGGATTTGATATAGAATTTTAGAAGAAGCAGAAATATGATTTTCAAATGAAGCAAGTAAAAAAAAACTTTTTTTTTGAAAAAATAAGTTCAAAAATACTTTATTGTTTTGATAATTTATCTATTTTAGAGAATAATTGCGTTATACCATGTAAAAATTAAATCAAGTTTTATAAATCTAAACTCATAAATTTATATTGATAATATGTATGAAAAATTATGCTAAATACTATTTCACATAATATAATTATTGTCTTATTAAATAATATATACTCTTATTCAAATATTGCATATATAAATCAAATACAGTACGATCTTAATAATTTAAAATGATGAAATTATTTTTTAATGTTTTATCATTTAAAAATTAAAGTTTAAACTTTTGCATCATGGAATGAAATTAAAATTAATTTAAATATTTAATTCAAGCATATCCTTTTTTTATTAGTAAAATTTACTTTCCACATTCGAAAAAAGAAAATAGATTTTTTTTACTAAATAATGAGAAAGGATTCAATTATACATATTATTAATATTAATAATTTTTATAAATGTACTTTCAAATAAAAATAAATATTAAGATGATTAAGTATTTTAAAGCCTAATCTAATTTTTAATATTATGCCAAAGAATATCGAAAATTCATACTGATTATAAACACACACACACATACATACATATATATACAAGCTGACCCAGCCACGCGTTGCAGTGGCTGAGTTTTTATAATACATTGAATCAATTTTTTACTAATTCTTGGGTATAATCAAATTAATATTTTTTAAAAAATTTTATAGGTTCATTCATATGAGATTAAAAATAAAACGTTTCGCAAAAATTTAAAAGTCATAGGTAAAGTGTCAAAATTTTGCAATTAAGCACAAATCAACATATACTTTCTGAATTTACATTTTATTAATCTTATATTAAATTATAGTTTGTAATCAGTGACTTACTCTTATAAAATATACTATATAAATTAAAAACATCTAAAAATAAATTGTTATGAATGAGGTAGATAACATTGACATCGAACTATTATTTTTTCAATTTTAAATTATTAAAATTAAAATTATTTAAGTACTATTTTGTGTACAACATTCCTGGTTAACCTGTCTTTCGCTAACACGAAGAGATTTGATGGTTTTCCTACACGTGAGCAGGCAACATATAGCTGTCCATGTGAGAAACATGTGTTTTCCAAATCCAAACCACAAATAGACATTGTTTGGCCTTGAGATTTATTTATGGTCATCACAAAAGCTAAACAAATCGGAAATTGGAGCCTTTTAAATGGTGTTGGAGATTCTGACGCTATCAGTGGAATACGAGGAAACAGGACGATATCTCCTTTAAATTTTTCCGTCAAAATTGTTGCTTAGAAAATATTTTCTGTCATTTCTTTTATGACTAAGCGTGTACCGTTACATAATTGAGGTGGGTTTAAATTACGTAGAAGAATAATTGGTGAACCAATTTTCAATTGAAGATTATCTGGTGGCATTCCTGGCATATACAGAGAATTCAAAAATTCAGTTGGAATTCAGCTTCGTTTTCATCAATAACTGTGTCGATTGATTTAAGCGACATCAAATCACCGGGCAACATCTGTTGTATATTGAAGTTAATTTCGTTCGCATCAAAGTTTCTTGCTGCCAAAATAGCACGATTACAGAGCCAATTATCAAATTATTAAAGAAATATAAAAAAATAAAAGTCTATAAAGAAATACTTACATGTTTTCGAGGTGGTATGAAAATTATTAGAGAAAATCAGTAATAAATAAAATTTTATTTTACTATTTATAATATTAAAAATATTCAAATTGGACACTACACAATAATAACACAATACAAAGTATAATTATAAAAAGGATTCACGAAAAATTGTTACAGTATGATTATACATCATGAAAATATATGTAAATTCTATTTTCAACCACGCGCTTGTGCTCGCACGCTAATTTACTCTGGGAGATACTATATTCTAGAAAAATAAACACGTCGCCATCTGCCGAATACCTGTGCAACTTAGATGCTAAATCACCAACTATTTGGAATTTACAGAACTAACTGATAAATAAACACTAATATCGTATAATAAATATTGAGATCAATAATTAAGAGATAAAAACTATTCTATCTTTTAAGTTGGGCTACATTATAAATGGTTACAAAATTTTATCAAAATCGGTTCAGTAATTTTGGAGTTTATCGCGAACATACATCATGACACACGAAATTTTTATGTATATAGAATTGCTGACCCATCCACGCTTTTCTGCGGCTGAGTAATTATAATACATTAAATGAATTTTTACTAAATCTTTGGTACAATCAAATTAATATTTTCTAAAAAATTTAAAATAGGTTCATTCTTATGAGATTAAAAATAAAACGTTTCACCAAAATTTAAAAGTAATAGGTAAAGTATCGAAATTTTGAAATTAAGCACAAATCAACATATACTTTCTGAATTTACATTTTATTCATCTTATATTAAATTATAGTTTGTAATCAGTGACTTACTCTTATAAAATATACTATATAAATTAAAAACATCTAAAAATAAATTGTTATAAATGAGGTAGATAACATTGACATAGAACTATTATTTTTTTCAATTTTAAATTATTAAAACTAAAAATTTTTTCCGCGGCATTATACTGAAATAAAAAAAATTAAAAAAATTTATCATTTGAATAAATAAATTAGATCAAAATGTACTGCTGAATAAATTAATAACTATCAAATTTTAAAATAAAAATAAATAAAAGGCTATCGAGAAATACTTACCTGTTTTCGAGGTGGTATGAAAAATTAGTAGAGAAAAACAGTAATAAATAAAATTTTATTTTACTATTTATAATATTAAAAATATTCAAACTGAACACTGCACAATAATAACACAATACAAAGTATAATTATGAAAATGATTCACGAAAAATTGTTATAGTATGATTATACATCATGAAAATATATGTAAATTCTATATTTAACCACGCGCTTGCGCGCGCACGCTAATTTTCTCGAAGATGGTATAATCTAGAAAAATAAACACGTCGCCATCTGCCGAATACCTGTGCAACTTAGATGCTAAACCGCCATCTATTAGGAACTTACAGAACTAACCAATAAATAAACACTAATGTCGTATAATAAATATTGAGATCAATAATTAAGAGATAAAAACTATTCTATCTTTTAAGTTGGACCATATTATAAATGATTACAAAATTTTATCAAAATTCGTTCAGTAGTTTCGGAGTTTATCGGGAACATACATCGTGACACGAAATTTTTATATATATATACAAGATTTTGTAATTTCAATCATTTGATCTTTGTATAACGTGTCATATGACAAGTTTTGCGGAGATACTTCCTATCTTGGTATTGCATTTTGAGCATGACCAATATCAATGTATAATTTTAAACCTATATACCGACTTAATTAGACTTTCAGGACAAAAGTATTTACAGGTTGTTAAATATAAAAATAAGCTAAGTTGGGATTCCGAGGAATTTTCTCAGAACTTAATTTCAGTTTGTTTTCGGTAGCTACAATGGATTTTTAATGTCATGTTAACGCTATAAAAAAAACTGTTATTGATTATGATCCAAGCTGGAGGATTAAAGGTCCTATTACATAAAGATACGGTCCGGTATAAAAATACATAAATGCAATATGTATCTATATGTAGCCGTAACGACCTTGATGGAAAGGGAATAGTTGTCTTTAGTAGACTGCAATGAGTTTTATTCTCGACTTAACCGAAGGTCTGTTTTATTCATTAATGGTTGCCGAGATATATAAATTACAATGCAAATTAATTGGGACAAACATATTTTTCAAGAAAATTATTTCTTTGTATGGTATATTCTGTATAAAACCGGAGTCTATTGCATATTCTTACAACCCGGGATTGCTCTTGATTGATATGAACCGGTTTGACCATGTGATCGTGACCTGTCAAATATTTTACCATTCAGTTGCTGTAAAAAATGGGTGATTGTGCAAATTGTTTGAATCTGAAGAGTAAAAATGGACATCACTCCCATGAAAAGGATATATATATATATATATATATATATATATATATATATATATATATATATATATATATATATATATATATATATATATATATATATATAAAGCAAAGAATATACATTTGAATATAAAGTAATAAATACAATACTGAAAATATAATGTAATAAAATAGGAACTACAATACACATTATATGAAATCTAGCCAGCGCAAAAGCAGCTAAAGAAAGATTTGCCTATATAAATAAGATAAAACATGAAAAATATTGAAACCAGAAATATAAAATTGGAAAATTACTAAAGTATATGATGCAAATTACAAGAAGAAGGCATAGGGATCACGTCTTCATCAGGAGGGAGCTGGCCAGCTATGCAAAATGAACACTCTTTTCTGACATGCTCGAAGGACAAATGTCTAAATATTTTCGAGCAATTTCCCCGAAGAGTGTTCGTAGTAAAAGAACTTAGTTAAAGAATTAGAATAAATATATAGACAGAAAAGATAAATATATATGCAGAAAAGTAAAATGACTCATAATAGATTAAAATACTCACAATTGATGAAACATAAGTACAGTAGAAAAAATTAATACTGTAGAAAAATACAGAAAATACATACAGTAAAAAAGTACATAATACATGTGCCAGCAAATCAGAATGAATTTATATATAAGAATAGAAGGAAGTAGCCAAAAGTAAATTTGAAATTAGAATAAAGAAATACTGTCAAAAATAATTAAATTCAAAAAGTTAAAGTGGTTTAGAAATATGTATTGTCTGAAGTAATTAAATTCAAAACGTTAAAGTGGTTTAGAAACAAGTATTAAAGGGTATAAATGTAGGTGTTTTCAGGATTCTTGCAAGAACTTCATCGCTTGGGTGACCCTTCTGTAATTATAAAAACTACGCATTACTTCAATCTTACAAGCGATTCCCTCTATTTTATACATATTTTAAAATAAAATAAACTGGTTTCAATATTCTGCATGTTTTATCTATATATATATATATATATACATATATATATATATATATATATATATATATATATATATATATATATATATATATATATATATATATATATATATATATATATATATATATATATATATATATATATATATATATATATATATATATATATATATATATATATATATATATATATATATATATATATATATATATATATACATAGTCAAGAAAAAGTCCAATGCATATGAAATTATTCGCTAAATCTATCAAACCAAAACTTCAAAAAAGTTTTTAAAATTGTGAGTTGAAGAATATGATGATTTTAAACAATGCATAGCTTACGGTTACGGTCACTATGAGAAAATTTCATATGTTGTGAATGACAGCATGCATTTTTTTGCGCAAATTTATTAGTGCGTCGCAAAACAATAAATAGCATTGGAATATACCTGTGTAAGGTATTTTGAAAGTATTATAAAGTACTAATGTCAACACAGAGAAAAAGAACTGTAATGTACATAGTATAAGTCACTAAGATAGTTGAATCCAAATAAGACACAGAATGCCATATAAAATAAATTATGGAAAAACATTTAAAAACAATAACAGAAGGCGTCTTTAATCAAGAAAGTGCTCAAATATTTTAAAAAAATTGACGTTTACATAAAAACAATGAGGTGAATTTATAAAACAACACTATTTATCTAAATAAGAATATGCTGAAGAAGTAATGTTAGTAATCTATTAATTATATATTCATTTAATTTGTAGATAATAAGCAAAATAAGTTCTGAAACAATGAATAAAATTTCTAGTAATTATTGAAATTTTGTTTCAATGCTATAAAAAATCTTCCTATTGTTTGGAAAAATAATTGTCGGTCATTGAAATAATTCACCGACAATTATTTCTAAAGACCATCATGGATTTTACATGGATTTTATTACTTAGTATTTAGAAATAAAAAATACGTATAAAAGATTTTATTCTTCTACGATTAATTAAGTTAACACAATAATATAAGTTTTAGAAATATTTTAAATAAACGTATTAAAATTTAATAAATATACAAGCTTAAAATTTACAGTATATATAACGAAAGTGTATTAACAATAAAAAATATTAATTAAAGTACTCATATTTAGAGCTGGTTTTCTTACAGAGTGTGGAGAGTTAAACTTCAATGATAGTTTCAAATTAAATAAATGAAATGAAAAAAAACTTCACTTAACTTACAAAGTAAATAATTTATTGAAACACTGTTCTACTTAAATTTCTAAATCAAAGAGATAATATCATGTTAATTTTTCAAACACTGTTCGAATATATTTATTAATAATTAAGTTTTTTTGAAGACAGTTAAATTATTTAGCGAAAAGAAAATCATTAGTCTTAGAATTTATCAGAAATTTGTTTCACATTGCTGTTGGTATATTATAAATAAAACTATTTTTTAACATTTAAAAATGTTTCCTTAAATGAAACGTATTTTTATGGAAAAAGCATGTTAAAGAAAGGTTTTGGAAGAAAATATTATTTCGAGATTTTAAGCAAAATTATCAAATGTCATTTTACTTTTAAGGATTTTGGATATTGATTCTGAACCATTTTGGGCTTTTAATATTACAGGTAATGCTGCCTAAAAATTTTATATTTTGGCTTTAATTATTTAAAGGATTTTTTAAGAATAAATTTGATTAAAACAGCTTATTGCAAAAAGAATTTTCATTGTGAATGTTGAGTTTAATATCGTGTTTTATTAAATATTACTTTAAAATAAAAAATAAAATCTAAGTTTTATGAACTAAATTGTTTTATCAATTATCCTCTAACAACATTTAGTTATAATTCTATCTTGTCTTACGAAAATAAGTCAATTAAATCTTTGTCAACAGCAATCCGTATTTCAAACCACGTTTTCTGTGAATAACTATGTGAAGAATCGTTGGGGGAAATCCGTTCATAAGCTGTCTTGGCGGCCATCCTACAAACAAACAAGTTGATTGACGAACATCCTGAGATGATGACAAGAAAATTGTTTATTCTCTTATCTGGGTCATGCAATATTCGCTCGAGTTGAAGATCTGTGAAAGAATGGGAATATAATCCGCTTAAATCCCCATGTTGTGCGTGAAAAGGTGATTGTTTCTCAAGATCTATTCAGTATTTTTATCTTTCTCAGAGAAGCTCTTCACCAAACCAGCTGCAGGGGACGATACCATTTTTCTCTGCAAAAGAATTAGAAAATAAGATTCGCGAAAATTTAAAATACAGTCAGGATCTGTTATTAATATACCTTTTAGATGGTAGATATTCTAAAATAATTGAATTTTATGGGCGTATGCTTGATAAAATGTTACTTGAAGTATAAACGAGTGTAAAATTGATTAAAAATTCCTGTGATTCATAATTTTATGTTTCACTGTAGAACACATTTTGTATGAGAAATTGTAACAACATGTAGAGAAATATTTCATTTTTGATTTCCATAATTCTTCTTTTTCAATCAAAAATATTATTAATGTGATGGTTATTTTCCTCAAGTAACTGAACTATCCATTAAAACCAGATTATAAAGATTTTTGAGTTATCTTACAATACCCACTTTGATAAAAGTTTTGGTTTTAAGCAACGTGAGAAGAATCAAAAGAAACTCTAAAGAATTTGTCTCGATAAGTGTAGACAATATAAAGAAGACATGACATTTTCTTTTCTTGTTGCCTTATAAATGCTTTATTGTATCTTTCAGTCACAAATTCTTGAGGACTACCTCTCTGTCCACTTGGAAAGAAAACTAATCTATTCTTAGTGATTCAGCATCAAATTCTTTTTAAGACATAATAGAAACAACAGTGGTATTTATTTACTGAAACTCTATTGTTGTAAATTTATTGATTGCAATGCGTATGTTCGTTCCTTTTTCTTTGGTTACATGGACTACAAATGCAAAATACAGAAATAAAATCTTTAACTAATTTAAAATTTAATTTATACGCAATAGATTAAAAAAATATCAAGACTACAAAATAACTTGCAGCAATTTAAGATAATATATTGTATACTTTTATTCCTATTTATATTTATTTCCAGAGATCTGTAATCCAATCTACGTTCATCGATATGAATATACACACAAGTTTTATTACTTGAACGTTTCACATTAAAACTACTTTTGAGGTGTAGGAGTTGCTGCTGCTATATATTTACGTATTTTCAGTTATTTTTCACTTCTTCATATTTCAATAAAATATCATTTTTATATCTAAGCTTCCTATTTATGTGACTTTAATGATTGAAATATATAAGTTCCAGTAAAATTGTAGGAATCTATTAAGAAATATTGATTTTGATTTTAAAACTAGTTGTCAAGTGATTTTATTCTTATAATCTATCATCAGTAGTACAACAAATTTAATACTAATGTGAATAATATCAATGGAACAAGTTTACTGTTTTTAAAAGCATTTTAACTAAACAAAACAGGATGTAAATGAATGATAAATTTATAATTTTAATAAGAAACTTGTGAGAATATGACCGTTTACGCTACAAGTTTGTTAATGGGAACAATCTTATGAAGAACTAGCTAGAAGTGGTTTTAAATGACAAAATGACAAACATATTTGTTGGTAAATAAATTGAATATTACAAATTTTTTAAGAGAATTAATTTCAAAATATAATGAACAGTTCATGATCTTACAATTCATATATCTTACCCCAATTTTCTTTTTAATTTTTTTTTCATTTTATAAAGGTAAATAAACAGGATTTGCAATAAGTATAAAAAATGAATGAGCGAAAAATAGATAGGATCAAACTGCAAGAAATGCAAATATCCATCTTTTCCAACATAAATATTTTTATCTGTAATATATCTGTAATATGTAAATATAAATTCCATATTTTAAAAAATCTATAAAAATTAACTAACTAAATTATTCTCCAATTATTATTTAAACTAAAGGAGCAAAAATGTCAATTTAGGTTGCATAAATGGTATAACAAATATCATGACGTAAAATTATAAAGCAGATTTAAAACAAAGATGCTATCTCTTTCAACACACCACATATTTCAGTTTTAAGTAGCTCGTTATGTCTTCATGCCATTTCTGAAAATTTGTAGGGGCACAGAAAGGAAGACTCATTCCGTGAAATTTATGTCGGTCCTTTCTTCACTTAAGGCTTGCCTTTTGTTTTGACTCTAATTGAATCAAATAATTTATTTCGTCGCATGTTGGATCTTCTCCAAAAAACTTAAAGATCAGCCATTCATCTTGAACGGGGTGACCGGAGAACATCATCAAAGTGTAGTTGAAGTGTTTTATTAGATTTTTTCCAAGCGCTTTCAACTTGTTAGATAGCATAAATCGTGACACGGTGAAATGAATTGTGTAACATTGTAATTTCTATTAAATGATTAAACAGAATACCTTTATTTTCGGAAGTAAAAAATAGCAGGATGTTTACTGAGATGTTATATCACTCCTATTGTTAACTTTAATTGTAGTCTTGTGACACTTAATGTAGTTTTTCTGATGTATTGCTTAGAATATAATTGTAATTGTGATTTAATTTTCAGCCGATATAGATTATACGGTTTGTTACAGATTATTATAAAATTTAGTCGTATTTAAAACAATGTAGTGAATTTGACATGTATACTTTAGTATATTTTACAGATGCGATACATATTTACATATATAAGGCAAGGAGAGTATTAAATAATTTTAATATAATACAAATAGTAACTTTGATAGTTCACGTTGAATAAAATGTCCATAATTTTAAGGTAATAAAAATTTGAAGAAAACTCCTTCACTTTTAATTTAACGTTCGTAACATGAAAAACCAGAAAAGATATATTAAAGCAATAATTATGATTTTAGGAGCCAATTGCTTCACTTTCAGTTGATGAATTATGTTATTCAATATGTATTTTAAGACATGAATTAAAATTATAAACACTCTGTAGTTTACTAGAATTCATGACTGATTCTATTATCAAAATATATAAACAAAATGAACCCAAAAATGTGTGGCTGATATTACTGAATTGTCAAGGAATTGATGTGAAATTGATTTCTAGGGAAGTGGATATTGGATGTTAATTTAAATATAAAAGTAAATTGTTTGTGTAGTAAATTATGGCAAACATATTAAATAAATAGCTCGTTAATAGAGATTTGACAATTCTACATATCTTCAAAAAAATTTTATTGAATAATTAACAAAAAGTTTCTTAAGACGTGTAAAATGATGTAAGTTGTAAGATGAGCAAAATGGCTGGAATCTAATGTTGTATATGATGAACTCTGATTGAGTTTGGAAACAAAATATTATGTAAAAAGAAAAGGATACATGTGTGAAGTAATTGATTTTGGAAAATATATTAAAGACTAAGTGAATTGATGTTATGTAGTGAAATCACAAGAATTAAAGATAGATGTTTGAACCTGTAAGTTATTAAAAATAGAAGTTTGATTTGACACGTTAAGACTTCTGTTAGTAATTTTTGCTACTGTATGTAATGATTTCTTTCTTTTGATTCAAGTTTATTCTATTTCCTTTGCTATCCATCTTGTATCAAATATTCTGTGTGTGAAGTGTTCTGAATATCAAACACTTCAGACCGAAACGATGCTATAAGATCTATATGACTAAGAACTATATTTGAAGATTAGGCTTTTTCAGAAGGAGAATAGCATTACTGAAAATCCTAATTTCATCATCATTGTATTCTTACAAAGCAAATATGAATACGTCTTAATTGTTAGAAAAGAATTGAAAAATCGTATACTGTGTGAAAAATGAATCATTATTTCAAAATAACATACTTTTTGTTATTAATACGTCATTAAAAATTGCAGCTTTAAAGTATTTGTTCTTAAGGAATTTCATTTTTTTTCATATTTATAGTGTTTTTTTCTGTCCTTTTAAATAAACAAATTTTCAAAATAATTTTGAGCTTCATTTTTTGGCTGTGTTTTTGCATATGTATTTTCCATTTTATTACGTCGCGTTTATGTCAAACAATAAACTGGTTTACATTATTGCTTATGCTGGTAATTGGTTTTGGAAATATTTTATATAAAATTAGTTTACTGCTGCAAAAAATTATAATAAATAAATATCATATGTACTTTAAAGAATGAATGTCAAGTAACAATAGTTCGGTGATAAATGAATTCAAAACTGGAATAATTCATTTACAGATTATTATAAAATTGAGCTATACATTGTTCAAAATTTATCTTTACATAAATTTATGTGTGCATAATTTTTCTTAATTGAGCTTTTAACTAATCACTTGTGTATAATTTTCTTATTTATGATTTGAATGATTATATTTCTTATACTTTCTTATAATTCAGATGTAATATTTCTTATAATTCAGATGGTAAGTTAAAAGATGGCAATAATAGAATGTTGTGAATTAACATTTCCTATTTCAACAAATTTGGATCCCATTTTAAGAGATTTGGAGAGAAAAAGCAGAATTGCAACATTGAATATCACTCTTCTTTTACTAGTGATTGTAAAGCAACATTGAACCTTCTATTTCGAATAGCACTGTATCCAATTCTTTCAATTCAAAAACTCTTATTTATGCAATGGCCGTATGAATTTGTTACTGACAAGAGTGAAAAGAGGAACCAAGACTGTGCAAATAGCATATTGTTTCTACAAAATGTTAGTTGATTCTCTTATTAGAAATCTTATTAAATCTCTGAAATCTTATCAGACCAAATCATTTCTTTCAGAACTATCCTTTGTACTCTTTCGAAGTCAAACAACAATTTTTATCTCAGTGGTGTACAATATAACATATAAACAAATAAAACGGCAGCTACAACAAACGTATAAACAAACAATATAACAGTTAAACCGACTAATATATAACAGTTTCTTCTTTAAAAAATCTGTCTATCAAATATGTAATTCCTGATCCAAGCACATTATTTAAAATGCTATTATTTCAGCCTGTTGACAAATTTAAATGAATACTATAAAACTTCCCCAAAAAGTTTTATTCTGAAATATTAATTACTAACGTAACTTAATCAAATGACATTAGCATGACAAATTTTGTACAGCTATAGTACAGTTATTTTGGCATTCATATATTTTTATTTACTAAAATAATTTTTGCACACTTTTTGATTGTGAAACAATAGTAAATTCCTAGTCTTATGAGCATAAAGCATGATTACTTAAATAGCTTTGATGAATAGTTAAAAATCAAAATTGAAATTAATTCAACAACAATTTTTTGTTTTTATTTAAATGTATAGCATTCAAAAATAAAAGATATGCTATAATTTTACATCATTACTCACAATTAAAAGCAACTATTTAACTTGATCAGTTATAAATTTTATTTACCTTTTTTAGTTAGATGCCATATCAAATTATATCAGAAATTGAAATATATTTACTTAATATATTTTTCTGCATAAAACATATTATACTATAAGTAGTATAATTTTATGCCTTATATATTTATGCACTAGAGACATGGCTAATTTTAAAATATAAACTATTTAACACAATTTTAGTCTCGTAATTATTTGAATGCATTACTTTGACAAACACTCCGATCCTCATTATTATTACTACAATGAAAATAATAATTTATTATATAATTTCAGAAGTCAAGATAATTATTTAATGTTATTCATACGTTATTAACCTTATTATGATTTATCTTTCAATTCTTCTCAATGAATTACTTCTGAAATATTTCCAATGAATCAAAAATTATTTCTGTTTTAAATTCATACTCTACTTCAAATTAATTTTCACATGAGTGCAAGCTTTTGAATCTGTTTTCTCAGTTGCATGCTTTTTAATAAACAGTAATAACACAGTTAATAAAACTTTTAATGAAATAACATAATTATTTTCTTTGTTGTTGGATGAATTACACACTTTCAGAGAGTAAATTCAATTTTTTGATTTTGCTACATAATATTTTTAAGCTAGTTTATTTATGAAAGTACCAAAATTTCTTAGGAAATTTTCAAGAATACATAATATATAAGAATATATGACTTGAATGTGCAAACATATGTTCTTTTGTGTACTATTTCTACAGTTTAAGGTACAATTTTTCAAATGTAATATTTTTCACAAAGAATAGTACAATTTCAGAAAACCTCAACAGAGACTACTGTTATTTCTCAGGAAGTTAGTTAGAAAGTTTATTGAAGCAGAACATCAAGTACTAGTATAAACGAAAAGAATTGGAATACAATTTTGTCAAAAAGAATTCTGATAAAATAGCTTTCAGATTCAGAGCATTCCTTTGAAAAATAAAATGCAAATCATTACCAAATGTTTATTTTAAATAAGAAAGAAATGAATTGCTTAGCATGCTTTCAAGTGAAATTCTAATTTCTAAAATGGCTGATAAATAAATGGTTTACATTTTAATTGAATTTAAGATATATTCATAAAATACTTATATTTCATTTTTAATGTGAATCAAATAATATGCCTGTAGAAAATAAATATTCGGATGAATACTTTAAAATGATATTTCTAAATTGATTAATGACAAATATTAAATAAAAAAATGTTAATGTAAAATTAATTTATCCTTTAAAATGCCTAATGAGAAATATTTTATTTTTATTTTCTTACATAAGTATATTTTTCATTAATGTAAATATATTTAATTTAATTTTAACTAAATTTCAAGAACCTGACACATTATTCATCAAAAGTTAAAAATGTAACAAACCGACGAAATTTATAATTGAATCTCACTGTCAATGCCTCAGATTCTCAAAAACACTATTAAAGATTGAAAATCATATATTCATCAATTGTTTCATAAGAATGCTTCATAATTATCAGTAAACTTTTAAGTATATTCTGCCGATATTGTCGCACTTTTATATGCAAGAATGTTTAAGCATCTTATAAATGTTTTATTATTATGTAAAAAGTAAAATATATTTTAAACTATTAATTATTTTACTAGGCAAAAAGTTTTTAGTACTTTTATTGATTTCCATATGTAGCTCACTTATATGTTCTGAAGGCGAAGAATAATGCCCTAATAATAGATTTAAAACAATTAAAATTATATTTCAACTATTTTGGATTTACATAAAATAACATATGTGTTTTACAGTTGCAATTTCAAAATAGCTTAAAATATGTGTTTTTAATCATAAAAAGAGCTTACAGAGTTACTTCATCTAAAAAAACTTCTTAATAATGCACTTATTAAAGCATATAAGGTAACTTAATATTATTAATTTTTATGTTCAGACCAATAGCAAATCACTTTCATTCGAAAATAAATTTAATACAATGTTTCATTTAACACATGTAATTTAAAAAGTTCTTTTAGAATACATTCGTTAATATTTATTACTTAAAATTTACACCTTTCCATATAGTAAAAGTTATTTTGAAAAAGATTTCAATCTCAATTTCTTAAATTTGTTCAATTAAGTAAATGGAGAAAATTTACTTATTCTTTATCTTAAAAGTTTCTTTGTTTTTTTATAAAAGTGTTGATTTTTAACCTAAAATACTTGAAGTTTAGAAAAAGTCCGAAAAGAACAATATAAAAAAAATCAATGATATATTTAAAAAAAACTATCTTATCCTCTGATTATAATCTTAAGAGTAAAAAAATTAGACTTATGTATTTATGTGTAAATTAAGTTTTAAAACACCAAATTTTATTGTGCTACATTTATGTGCAATAAATAACTTTAAATGGATCAAACATATTTAATATCCGGATAAAAATGGAAAGCAAAATATTCATACTGGGAATAAATTTCCAATATAAATTTACCCATATGTTTGCTTTAAATTTAAATGTGATAATTAAGTACATAAATTTATTCGTCATAAAAATTTAATAAATAGTTTTGCAATTGCAAAAGTTTAAAAAATATATGAACATAATAACTTATTGTATATTCAGTAACTGATTAGTAGGTATAAAAAATATACAATGCATTAAGAAGCTTATAAGACAGTCCTCCCTTGATTCATACTATATTCAATCCACCTCTTATCACTGACGAATAAAGCTCGACTGACTTTCAGCACTTTAATTAATTACATTTACTTCCTATTATTAATGCTTATTTTTTATAGGCATAAAAATATTGAAAATTTTGCAAAAATGCATGCCGTTTACTTTCACACTGTGCAACATTATTACAATGAATTTTTAAGCGAACATAAGCCGCCCAACTTGTCTAGTGGTCAGCGTTCCTGACTGCGGATAGGAAGGTCCTGGGTTCGAATTCCGGTTTGGCGCACCCTACAATGCCAGCCTTGCTGGTACACGACAAAAACAAAAACAAGCTAACATAAATTCGGGATTTGTGGATTATGAAAGATATCGCACTATAGATATACTTGCACGTCCTAAAATTTTTCAAAAAGGAAGAATCACTTGAACAGAAAATTAAATTAGCACTTTCGGATTATACTTCCAATTGTTTTGAAGGTAATGAAAAATTCAAAACAATTTATTTTAGGTTGACGAAAGGGTTTAAAATATTTATGTGAAAACAATTGAGTGAAAGTATAATCCACAAAGTGCCTCCCTTTCAGAATTATAAATAATATCAGCAAAGAAACAGATAGATATTTGAAAATAAAAATATGAAAGTAGATGATATACTTTTATTTAGAGAAGAGAATAACCCAACAAATAAATCACGTATGAGTAGAAGAATTAAAATTTAACAAGAACAGATGAGAAAGTAAATGTAGTTGATGAGAAAATGCAATCTAATATTTTTAAATGAAGAATTTGGAAAATGTGCCTGTTTTTTATTGACAGATGAGATTTTAGAATTTTCACCATCATTATGCAAACATTATATATATATATATATATATATATATATATATATATATATATATATATATATATATATATATATATATATAATATATATATATATATATATATATATATATATATATATATATATATATATATATATATATATATATATATATATATATATATATATATATATATATATATATATATATATATATATATATATATATATATATATATATATATAAAATTTATCTCCTAATTTTGTTACTTTTACTAATTTGTATACAGATAAACAATGTTGCTTTGTGTATTATATGAAAACATATTGTACCGAGCTCCACGGGTTCGTGTCGATTGAGAGTTGAATAAAGCAACCACTTAATGAACACGAGACTTTTATTCGTAAAAAAAACTTCACTAGATAAACGAAATTCCCGCTGTAACAATCACAATTATACAGCTACAATTCGTCAGATACAATAAGAAATAGCTTCCAATCACAGGTCTCAAATACCTCAGACAGAGAACAACTAGCAGTCACAACTAATCGTCTTCACTCACTGACTGTCTTCACAAAACTGACTCTTCCATGTCGGGCTGCGGTATTTATACCTGACTTGGCGGAGAAATCTACCAATTTCGCCAAGGTTCTGGAAGCTTCTAGGCTATCTCGAAAAATATTGGTCCTAGAGCTTAGGTGATGGATGTTTCCAGAAGTATCGATTTCTCACCAAGTCGCCAAAAATCTCGCCAAAAGTCGCCAAGTCGCCAAGAATCTCGCCAATTGTCACCAAGTCGCCAAATCATTAGGAAATCCGCTTTTAAACTACAACACGTGTAAATACCGCAATTTTTGCCCAAAATGTGAGAATTTCTGATCTGTCTGAGATATTTTAAGACAAATATAATCATTATTTACAAATTTGTAACATTGCCCCCTCTCAAGGATTGCACGTCCCGGGCAGTACAATCCCCTGATAGGAGGCCAAATTTAATATAAAAGAATTTACATTTCAAGAGGATACAGAGCACATTACATACACAAGCAACTAAAAATACAAGAAAATAGAAAATATTAAAATTATCTATACTATTTACAAACAGACCATGGTCTACTGATTTTTACTCTACATTACGATAAGGAGCTAATCTATCATAATGTACTACCTTTGGTTTTGAAGAAGATGATTTTCTTATACGAACCACGACGTCGTTTAGTCTTTTTAGGACTGTGTAGGGACCTTCCCAGTTGGCTTGCAACTTTGGAGAAAGTCCTTTACGTCGAATCGGGTTCCACAACCAAACTTTGTCACCTTCTTGAAATTCATGTCCCGTCGCTCTTGTGTCATACCTTGTCTTCATTCTTTCGGTCGTCAGGTTGATTCGGTCTCGAGCGAAGTTATGGACATCTTCAAGACGTGCCTGAAGGTCTCGAAGGTATTCCTCTGGCGATGAAGATGTATCCGGTGGACGACCAAACTGAAGATCACAAGGGAGACGAAGTTCGCGACCAAAGAGCATCTGTGAAGGAGTATATCCGGTAGTCTCATGGACAGCACTGCGATATGCAAGCAGAAACAGCGGTAGCTTCAAATCCCAATCTTGCTGATTTCTGGAAACCATAAGGGAGAGGTTATTCAAGATGGTTCTGTTAAACCTCTCTACCATGCCATCCGATTGTGGGTGTAGTGGCGTGGTCTGCGTCTTGTCTATTCCGAGAATTTGACACATTCCTTTAAACACAACAGAGGTGAAATTTGTCCCTTGATCAGAATGAATTTGTAAGGGTGTGCCGAATCTGGAAACCCATTGTTGCACTAAAACCTCGGCTACTGTAGTCGCCTCTTGATCGGGGATTGCAAACGCTTCAGGCCACTTAGTAAAGTAGTCCATGACAACTAGTATGTATTTGTTGCCATTTGAGGATCGTGGTAAAGGACCCAAAATGTCCAATGCTATCCTCTCAAAAGGTGCTCCTACGTTGTACCGCTGCAACCTTCCTCGGCTACGTTTCTTCGGTCCTTTACGTGCCGCACAGTCATCACAAGATTGGCACCATTTCTCTACATCTTGTCTCGTTTTGCTCCAATAGAAGCGTTCTCGAACTTTCTGTAGAGTTTTCATTACTCCGAAGTGGCCTCCAGTTGAGCTACTGTGCAATTCTTTCAAAACATCTGAAATTCTTGATTTTGGAAGAACAAGCTGCCATTTGAAATTACGTCCATCATCGGACTCCCATTTCCTGTATAAGACACCATTTCTTATATGGAGTGAGTCCCAAAGAGCCCAATATTGCTTAGTAGCAGGACTGTAGGTGGAGATATCCTGCCAACTTGGTCTCATACTAGAAGATTCTTTCAATTCAAGAATTGGATTTATATCTGGGTCTTCTTTTTGGGCTTCCCTAAGTCCTTCATCACTCCATGGGTCTGGTTTTGATGGAGGTGAAACAGTAACTTGGCGTACCGAAGTATTTATCAGCTGATAGTTCTTCTCTACTCTAGAACAGTATCGGCAGCTTTCATTACACGGCTTCCTTGATAGTGCATCAGCATTTCCATGAAGAGTTCCTTTGCGATGACGTATTTCAAAGTCAAACTCCTGGAGTCGTTGAATCCATCTGGCTACCTGTCCTTCTGGATTTTTAAAATTTAAAAGCCAGGTTAAGGATGCGTGATCGGTCCGGAGCAAGAACTTTCTTCCATAGAGATAATGGTGGAAATGTTCTATGGCTTTGACGATTGCCAGCAATTCCTTCCTGGTTGTACAATAATTCCGCTCTGGTTTCGATAGACATTTACTCCAATAAGCAATGACATATTCTTTATCATCAATTTCCTGCGACAAAACAGCTCCGATATTTTCATTGCTGGCATCCGTATCTAAAATGAATAATTTTCCGGGCTGGGGATATGCAAGAACGGGTGAAGATGTCAACGCCTCCTTCAGTTGTTTAAAAGCTTTCTCACATTCATCTGTCCATAGAAATCTCTGTTTAACTTCTGTCAACTTGTGAAGGGGTCTAGCAATACGTGAAAAACCCTTAACAAATTTCCTGTAATACGTGCATAGTCCAAGAAAACTTCTTAATTGGTGGACATCTTTTGGACGACTCCAATCCTTAACTGCAGATATCTTTTCAGGATCTGTTCTTACACCTTCAGCAGAGATAATGTGTCCCAGATAGCTTACTTCACGTCGGAATAAATTACATTTGCAAGGATTCAGCTTCAGGTTGGCCATTTTTAATTTTTCCAGCACCTTTCGGATGTTTCTTAAATGGTCTTCGAATGTGCGCCCTACAATAATGATATCGTCCAAATATACTAAACAGGCTTCGTAGGAAAGTCCTCGTAATACTGTCTCCATCAGGCGCTCAAACGTTGCAGGTGCATTGCAAAGCCCAAATGGCATAACCTTGAACTGCCAAAGTCCTTGTCCTGTGGTGAATGCAGTCTTTTCTCGATCCTCAGGATGTATCTCTACTTGCCAATAACCACTCTTGAGATCCAAAGTCGAAAACCATTGTTTTCCGGATAAAGCATCAAGTGTATCGTCAATCCTAGGAAGAGGGTAACTATCTTTTTTAGTGATGTTGTTTAACCGACGATAGTCAACGCAGAATCGAGTAGAACCATCTTTCTTCCGTACTAAAACAATAGGCGAAGCCCAAGGACTCTCTGATGGCTCAATAATGTCATTCTGCTGCATTTCCATCAGAAGATTGTCCACCTCTTCCTGCTTAGCGAATGGCAATCTTCTAGGATGTTGTTTAATGGGTGGATGATTTCCTGTATTGATTCGGTGCTGCGTCAATTTGGTTCGCCCAACATCATCTGATTTCTTGGAAAAGAGATCTCCGAATTCTAATAATAAATTTCTTGCAGCATTCCTCTGTTTATCATCTAACTCTGCTCTCTGTAGGAGTTCATTAATTAGAGTGTCAGGAGGCTCAGATAGTGTGGCTTGACAATTTCGGTTAATACAGGTCACTGGAGTGCAAGTCGCTAGCACTTCTCCTTCTTTTATAAGTTTTACCTTATTACTTAGATTAGCAACTCTTACCGGGATTACATTTCGTGAAAGGTCGACGAGTGAAGAAGCCACTAGTACTCCTTTAACGCTATTGTCGGAATCTGGATATTCAGTCAATCCATAATGAAAATTATTATCTTCTGAAAGAGCTCCGCAAACTATTGTCTCAGTTCTTGGTGGTAATGTTGTTTCACTCTTCGCAGTTATATGATGGACTGTTTTAATATCTGAATATTTCGTCTTAAAAATCGCTATGTCTTCAGAACATGAGTGTAGTTCATTATTTTTAAAATCTAACTTGAAATGGTTTTCTTTGAGAAAGTCCAATCCGAGAATAAATTCGTCATTTATATCAGCGACATATGCCATATGATGGTACACGGCATTACCAAATGCAATGTTTAGATTTATTTTTCCATGCACTTTAATCTTGTCACCTGTCACAGTTTGGAGGGTAATGCAGGGCGGCGTCCAGATGAGTTTGTCACCAAGTTTGCGAGCCAAATCTGTCCTAATGATAGTTACGTTGGCTCCAGTATCGATTATCATTCTGCAGGGAACTTCGTTGACATGTCCCATAACGAAAAGTCCGTTGTCGCCGCTACTTACGGAAGAAATATGAAACAATTTGAAATGGGGCTTCTGACGAAGATCATTTCCATCATCTTTTCGTTTTGGGCAGTCTCTCTGAACGTGTCCGACTGCACCGCAAGTCCAACACTGAATTTTCGTGTTTCTGCCACCTTTACTCATTTCTAAGTTACGGAATTTTCGCCGCAGATCTTCGATTTGCTTTCTGAGATCATAGTCCTTATCAGTAGTAGAGACGGCTCTGATTGAGTGCCGGTCTTTACGCGCGGCCTGCTGGGCAGCCTCTATCTTATGTGCGTAGACTAGGGCAGATCCAATATCTTTGACATCGGCGAGTCTAAGTGTTTTCTGTATCTCCGGATCCCGCACACTATCGATGAAGTGATGGAGAGCCAGATCTTGACGTGTCTCAGCTGGGCAGTCCGAAAATGCTAGATGGGAAAGTCGCTGAATATCGGCAGCCAATTCTTGCAGACTTTCACCCGCTTTTTGATAGCGGGACTTTAACTGTAGTCTGCTATATTCTTTAGTGCACTTATCTCCAAACCGCAGCTCAAGCGCACTCGATAGGGCTTGGAAATCGTGCCTCTGCTCCTCCGGAAGCGTCTCGAGGATGTCAGCCGCGTCTCCTCTTAAAGAAGCCGCCAGGTGAAAAGCTTGGGCTCGGGGATTCCATCCATTAGCTTCCGCTACCATCATAAACTGGGTCTTGTATACTTGCCAGGATGATTTCCCATCAAATGTTGAGAGTTTAATATTGGCTAGGGAAGGCACAAATGCCACGTTGGGTTCCTCATGTCTGTTTGACATTTGTTTCTTCAAGCTTTCAATCTCCTTATTGATATTGTCTAATGCTTCTTCCACGTTTTCTTCTATCTCCAGAACTTTAGTTTCAACTGAAGTTACCTTATCGTCCATTGCATTCATCTTCTCCTGAATGATGTTGGAGAATTCTTCTTTAACATTTACAATGTCCTTCTTAAGTTCCTTTTTAAGCTCCTCCTGTCCAGATTTTATCTCTTTCATCATCTCGGTTTTAATCTCTTCTTGTCCAGCTTTCATCTCTTCTTGTCTAGCTTTCATCTCTTCTTGTCCAGCTTTCATCTCTTCTTGTCCAGCTTTCATATCCTCCTGTACAGATTTTATCTCTTTCATCATCTCGGTTTTAATCTCTTCTTGTCCAGCTTTCATCTCTTCTTGCCCAGCTTTCATCTCAGCCATCTGCTCCGCTAATTTTTCGAGAAGATTTTTCATTAAATCCATATCCATTTTTCTTGTGACACGCTGCATCAACTCTTCAACCCCGACTTCTGACACCAGTTGTACCGAGCTCCACGGGTTCGTGTCGATTGAGAGTTGAATAAAGCAACCACTTAATGAACACAAGACTTTTATTCGTAAAAAAAACTTCACTAGATAAACGAAATTCCCGCTGTAACAATCACAATTATACAGCTACAATTCGTCAGATACAATAAGAAATAGCTTCCAATCACAGGTCTCAAATACCTCAGACAGAGAACAACTAGCAGTCACAACTAATCGTCTTCACTCACTGACTGTCTTCACAAAACTGTACTCTTCCATGTCGGGCTGCGGTATTTATACCTGACTTGGCGGAGAAATCTACCAATTTCGCCAAGGTTCTGGAAGCTTCTAGGCTATCTCGAAAAATATTGGTCCTAGAGCTTAGGTGATGGATGTTTCCAGAAGTATCGATTTCTCGCCAAGTCGCCAAAAATCTCGCCAACAGTCGCCAAGTCGCCAAGAATCTCGCCAATTGTCGCCAAGTCGCCAAATCATTAGGAAATCCGCTTTTAAACTACAACACGTCTAAATACCGCAATTTTTGCCCAAAATGTGAGAATTTCTGATCTGTCTGAGATATTTTAAGACAAATATAATCATTATTTACAAATTTGTAACAATATATGCTTTACTTACTCCTTCATATTTACTATGCTTTTCTAAACAAGTATGAATATTACATAGTATAGGCAATTTGTTTATAATAATTTGCCAATGAAAGATGGGCAAGATATTAGGACAACCGGATAAATTTTAATGTAAACTTCATCTTAAATTTTATTATTCATTCCGGTTCATGACGAGAATGGAACTCAACAGTTCACTTATTTGAAGAATTTTGCTTAACGGGTATCTCTCTCCTATGATGAGCAATTCGCATAACGAGCAAACAAAAGTTAAAAGAAAAACTTCTTAACTTGTGGCAAGGAGAGGGGAAGTCTAAGATTAGACCTTTGAATATCAGTCTGCTGAGCACTCGTTTCAGTAGCACATTTTCTAAAACCTGCATTATATTTTCTTATATTTACATGAATAAAAATTAATTAAATTAATTTTTAAGAAGATAACCAAAAGTACATTTGTAATTTTTTCTTAAGAAAGTTTAATGAGTCCTTGCAAAACATGTCCCCCCAAATAAGTCGTATGAAAACAGCCACAAGAAAAGAAAAATACCCATATAAATGAATAATCAAATCATTGAAAATTGACAATATTATTTTAACGTGGTTGATATAAGAGGCACATACATTCAGTTTAGATCAATGATTAGCATTCCCCAAAAACAAGGACAAGATCAAAAAGACAGATGATTCACAGAGAGTAACATGATTATCTACGCAACGGTTATGTTTTTGTAAGCGTCGCAACTGTTACATTTCTTCTCATGTGGATAAACGAATGAAAAAGAAAATCCAATGAAAAACTTATAGTGAGAACATCATTTGTGAGAAGGGGGAAAGTATTTTCCTCTTCATCATTAAGAAGACGCTAGAATCATTAGCGGCAGAATAAGTATTTAAGGGAAGCCGTTTTAACTCGAGATGTTCTAGTGAAGAACAGGCATACATAGAATTAAGAGACATGATGAAACAGCATGTTCCCACACAAAAGCAGCAGAAAATTTCATCAACGATTTCATAAAGCTCGTAGACTCCGAGAATTACTTGCTGCAATAGGTTTTTAATCACCTCGAAACAAACCTCATCTGCAAAAAAGATGCCAAAGCAAACATGTATAACTGCAGAGGATTTCCTAAGATCACATTTCTACAATCTTAGGAAATACTATCTCTTATTATACTAATTTGTGCTAAGGCAAGGAGTTTTTTAAAAATTAAGTTACTGCTTGTTTACCATTTAGGATTTCCATAAGCATTCAATGAATGAGAAATCCAGCAGAGAAAAACTCTACATGTGACATGGAGATCCAACAGGAGGACTTAAATAAGAGTGATATATGATACTTATACTAGGTGGATCTAGGAAATGCTGGGTCCTTCTGTGAAATAATAGTTGCTTGAGATGAATCTGCCAATCCATTTCTTGCTTGTTATGTTTAAGCTCCTGCCCATTCTTACTGAAGAATTTAAATTTATTAAAATTCATCTCCTGCCTCCCAAAACTACTCTTTTACTCTAGACTATGGACCAGCAAGTCATTTCTAATTTAAAGACTAAAACATTATTGAACATTGTTTTCAGGTGCCTAAAGAAACTAACCTTACTCTCAGAGAGTTCTCAAAGAATCATACTTACATCGTTACCTACCTTAAGATGATCTACAAGGAAATATTACTTCCTCTTTGAAGGAGATTTGCGTCTGAGAGAGTTGTTGAATGTGATTTTAAGAGGTTCAAGGCATTAATTCTGGAACCGGTTGTCAAAGTTTGGCCACAATCATGGATTGAAATTGGATAATCCTAGTATCGAAGAGCTAGTGGAAGACCATAGCCGATATTTGACTACTGAAGTTTTGGAGGAAAGTTTGTCAGAGGTGGAGGTAACATAAAAACCAACAATTGTCTAATGAAATAAGATAAATGCTCAAAACATGGGGAACTTGCAGTCGTTCATTAAGAAGCATCACCCTAATAATGAAGTGACTATGCTACAAATATATTTAATGATAATGTGGTCACTTTGTGGCCAAATTTTGAAGCTTTGGCAAAATCAAATGCGTTTGGACATCTTTTTATTAAAAAAAGAATAATTATTTAAATAATGTTTTCATTTTCTTTAGAAAATTGAATTGGCATTTCATTTGGGTTCGTTCCAGGTAAGATTAAAATATGAAGTTGTGAGCCACTCTCCTTAACAATATGTAACTAATTTTCTTTGAATGAACATAATACATAACATTCTGTGAGTAGTTTTCGACATGAAAAATATTATCATATTATACATTAATTTATATGAGAATAATTGTATCGTATGACATTTGTTTTTGAGTAAGTTTCTGGAAGGAATTGTGCTTGTTAAGTGAATTTTCACTGTACTTGCTCCTATTATTATTATTCCTTATTTGTTATTGTTATAAATAAAATCAGAAAAGTTTACAAATATTTCACTTATTAAAATACAATATTACTACATTGGATTTATAACTTACACTACGTTTATTAAATAATGTGTATTTGATGTTCAATAGAAAAGGGGAAAAGTTAAAATAACATCTAGGAAAAATTAAAGAAAGAAGCATGAAGATAGAATGTAAAATTATGTGACCATACCTCTTATAGATTACGGTGTATTATAGTTTTTTGTACATAGTATGAGTAACGTTAACGCCATTTTATTATTTTTCAATATAAACTTAAAAATCCCAGTAATTTGAATATGACAACGTGTTCTATTTAACATGAAATTAAATTTAATTGGTATTACTAAAACATAAACAGATTTAAAAAATGTAAAACGACATCACATAATATTATTAAGAGTATCTAAGATTTTTTATGGTTTATTATTCTATTTTAATTGAATACGTTATATAAATATTTTTAAATTCAATCAAAAATGATTTTAACAAAAATTTTTTAATAGTTCATGATTTATAAGAAAATATATTCGTTAAAACTTGGATATGATTGCCATTAATTTGTTTAATTAATAATTAATTAAAAATTTGCATAAATTTGTCGTAAATTTTTTCATCCTTTAGAAGTTTTTAATTTAATGTCTGCAATATATTTCAAGTTATAAAACAGTAAAATAAATCTCAAATTTAGAAGCTGTAGAAAAATTTCAAATTAACAATATTTATTTTTAATAAAAAACAATAATAATACCCATAAATAGAAAGTGCTGAAACAATATATATGTTGTTAGTTACAATAGTGAAAAAATAATATTATACAATAGTGAAATAGTTATACAATAGTGAAAAAATAATATTACTATAGTATTTGTTGTATTTGCTTGCTTTCTTAAATATAATTAAAATTATACATATTATCCTTAGATTAATCATGGATTCATTGCACAAATGAAACTAAATTTAATAATATAATTGAATTTCTAATATAATATTACACAAATACTTTTAATAATCCCCAAAGTTGTGATTAATCTGTGAATAATATAAGGATTTATTCATAGTTTCCTTTGGCAAAGAATTTTAATTGAAATTTCAGTATTATCGTACGTAGTATCCATATGGATATTTTGTTTTGTGCATATTTTCCTAAGCATCTCATCAATTTTAAAAGAAGATGAGATATAAGTAAAGTTCCTGTTAAGCACAAGTACAAACTTTGGTAGTAACAAACGGGCCCAAATCCTTCGCAACGACAAGCTGGAAACTGAAACTGAGTTTAATATTTTATTAGACAACGACAATTAATCCTCCCTTACTTCAAATGAAAGAGAAGGAGGAGAATCAACTGAACTCCTAAATTCTCTCCAGCATTTTAAATAATTCCCTTGTTTTGAAAGTTTTCGCCACTCTACTTAAAATGGTCATCTGTTAAGACGTTACTCGCGCAACAAGTTCCGAAGCATAAATCAATCGTGATGTTGAAGTTTCTCATTTAATTCAAAAAGGGAAATTTTAATAACTGATTGAGATATTCATTAATTGTTAAGAAATTGATGTATCTGAAAGAAATGCTCTCAAGTAATCCCATATAGAACATAAAAATCATAATTTACAAAATTTTGTCTATGTAAAACTAAAAACATTTATTAAATGTAAAATGTGTCATTGTGTTTAAAAATTTAAGTACAATTAAGAATGTATATAAGTTTACAGAACAATGATTGAAGTATACTTAATATTTATTTCATATTGTAATGGGGAAAATAAAATTTTTATTTTTAAGAATTATTATATCTCATTACATTTTTTTATGAAATTTTAACATTATTATCTTATTTTAAAGTGATTTTTGTGTGTGCATATATTTCTATATGTACATTCATTTACTGTCTAATACTTAACTATATATAAGTCTATATATATATATATATATATATATATATATATATATATATATATATATATATATATATATATATTTGTTTATATGTTCTATTTGTAAAAATGTTCAATCACATTTTTCTTGCTCAATTTACCCAGAATAATATGTAAAGTTCTTCAATATGCCGTGAAGCCTTTTCAGGAAACAATTACACTTTTTTGTAACAGCATTCATATGGACAATATCAATAGGAAAAGCAAATTTATTGTGACTCGCTACTTCATAAATTAAATTTGTTTGGGAATGGGGTAATATTTGGTGTGCGTGTATAAAACATCTGTGGATATGAAAGTTCTTCTCGTGCAGTAAATATATGTTACTTAAATTTAGTGTGGATTATTTACTAATTATTTCTTTCCCTTCTCATGAGCTTTATACTTTAGAATTAGGATCATTTGATCAATTTATAATTTACAAAGCAGTTCCTGTCCTTACTCCCATAGTCTATCACTTACATTTATCTAGGCTATGAATAGTCTTGATTTTAATTGCTGTTTTGTGACTTGAAATATCTGCAAATATCCATTTATAAGTTTAGCATTTACATTTCTCCCATAAGTCATTTGTGCTCTAATCATGGTGATTGATTTTAGCAGCTTTATTTGTATTTTGTTCCATAAGGGCGAATGTCAGTTTTAAGTATCAATTGTCTTGTGGATAAAAAATAGAAAGTAGCTTAAATTACTTGAAACTGATGTGTATTAGAATTATATTAAGACCGGATCAAGTATTATAACAAAAGATGATCCTATTTCAATCACTTTACATGAATGAACTAAAGGTCAAACAATTTATTATCAAACCATACTGTAAATATCAGGTAAGCTGAAAATTGTTGTTTTCCTATTTCTTAAACATACTCCCTGTAGTTTCTCTTTAAAATAGTTTCCATAGAATAGTAGTACGTATTTATGTGTTTCAAGAAAATAAACTCTAAAATGTTTCGCGCAGCATCCCAGCAGATGTTCATATATATAGTTGAAGTGCAAAGTGATCTTTGATTATCCCAAATTAGATGGTATCGAATCCAGAAGCTTTTAGTTTTCAGACCCAATTCTAGCATAGAACATGCTGAAATTCAGTTTAAAATACTTTTAATTTTCAGTAAAACTAAATTTTATAATTAAATATTAGTACATTTTTATTGTTATTTATCTATAGTTAAATGTAAAAATATATAAAAAACAGGAGTTTAAAAAAACTTTGATTTATAGTATGAAGAACTGAGAATATATACATAAAAAATATACTTTTTGAAAGAAATTAGCATGTGGGATTCACGCAACATTTTCAGAAATTTTTGTAACATAATAAATTTATTGTATGTGATGTTATATTTTATTTATTTATTATTTCTTTTAGTTATCTTACAATATTTCAATACAGAAATCTCTATTCCTTAATATAATGTAAAGAAATATCTATAATCTTAATTTCTTATTAGAATAACTTATACAGGAAAAATATATTTTCTTAATGTATATAAATATTTTTTGCTAGAACAATAACAATTATAATTAATATTTTCAAGAGAAAGTATAATAAATATAATAAGAGAAAGTATAATAAATAATAAGAGAAAGTATAATAAATAATAAAGTATAACTTCTGAAGTTTCAGATATGGAAGAAACACCTGCTAAAAAGTTAGCATATTTCATTTCTCAATAGTTCTTCTTTTAAGTATTTGAAATTTTACAGCAAACTGAAAACTAATAAGTAAATTTCTTTCTAAAATATATTAATTTTTTATAATTGTAGATTTATTATGTTATTAGTAATTAGTAAGCTAAATAATGTGTAAGAAAATATGCAATAAAAATTTTTGTTTATCATTTTCAGTATAAAGAAACAACATGTGCATTATTCAAGACTACGCAGTAAATTCATGGTTAGAATGTTGTCACTTTCAGAGCTCAGAAAATCCAAGTAGCAAGTGAGCAAACTTGGCAAGAAAATCTTGTTAGGCTTGTCAGCTTCAAAACTTGAAAATGACAAGCGGAACAAAACTTCAGAAATAAGAAATAAAGAAAAACATCTTGCCAAGTAAGACATTCGCAGAATGTGAATGAGCATGTGGGACTTAGTAGAGATTTTAGATTATAAAAATACAACTGCATTAAAATGTATTAACTTATTCTTATATACAATATAGATTATTATAGTTTTTCTTATAGTTAATAATAATAGAAAAAATTTCTTTATAAAAATTAGGTGTTTTAGAAAAAATATTTCGTAATATCAAAATTTAACATGTCTTCTTTCATAATAAATTTTGAATGGTTTCACAAAAAAATATTTGTAACTTATTTTAACTATTTAATTCACGAAAAGAAGTCGATTGAAAAGAAGTTTGATTTACGACGAAAGTCTTTTAAAATGATACCTTTTTTTAGTTTTAAATGTTTTTAGTTTCGTTAGTTTTCCCTTTTTTTAGTTTCGGAAAGAGTCTTTTTATTATTAATATTCAATTATGATCTATATTAATTATTTTTGCATATGTAAAATGAAACCGTAAAAATTACGTAAAATAATTTTGCTTTCATTTAATTAAGCTGCGTCTTCCATTTTTATATGCACATATATACAACATAATGATAGTGAATGTATATATTTATTTTAACATTATTCATAGAATTAATTAAAGCTTTTAACTTATGTAAATAAATCTATTACATTAAATTAAGGGAACGATAGTCTCAAACAAAAGTCTTTGATAATCTTTTTTACAAAATAAAAATTTTTATCAAATTATTTCCTGTTACTGAGGAAAAATACTTAAACATACTCTTGAAAAAATTATTATATGCGTTAATTATTAAGTAAAAGAAAGGATAATAATTTTGGATTTGGCAATTTAACGTTTAGTTTTTATTAGAAAATTATTAATAATTTCAAGAAAAAAAAATTTACTTTTAGAAATTTTAGCAAGCACAATACATTTTCGTTTACATTTTACACATTATGCCTATTTGCCGTTTATCTAATTTAGTTCCTTAAATAAATATGTATACTATAATATCTTGACACACACACAACAAAGAATGTATCATAAAATCCTTCCTGATGTAAACGAAACTTCAGATTAACAAACTAAATTTAAATATACCTCATTTTTACATTTTAGTCTTATATTTATTTATTTATTTAACATTATTGTGGTAAATGGGAAAATATTACGCTAAATATTATGTACCAAGAACTGTATATTATACTTAATTTAATAATTCATTAGAGGCTTAAAAATGTTTATTTATGTAATCTAAATACATTTTATGCAACTCCTTAAAAATTAATAATAGCAGCACAGTTTACATTAAAATAATTTTTAGTTTATCCCTTTATCCAAAAATAAATCGAAAATTAAGGTAAATTATGGAGCATTATTTGGACTATTATTAATACTTAATTTTACTCTATTATTAGGCATTTAATTACATCTCATGTAAAAACAAAATTTTAATTCAATATTTACCCTAGAAAGCATAAATATTTACTCAGCGCATATAATAACAATGATAATTTAATGAAAAATTAATAACGCAAAAAATATTTATAATTTCATTTCAATTTATATTAAAACTTATGTTCAGCGAGCGAAAAATATTGTTATGAAAAATATAGTTAAAAAATATTTTGTTAATATAAAAGTTTTAATATGTACTTATTTAAAGACAAATATCGATACATTTCAACAGTAATAAATTTTCTCCTATTTGTTTAAACTTAAAACATGTTTGATAAAATTATGGTTTAAATAAATGATATTTAAAACCTTGCCAAGCTTTAAATATCTTTTAAATAAATAAAATAAATAATTTACTAAATAATTTTAATATTGCGTTGAATAAAAGAGAAAATCAAACTTCATGCATATATTTGATTCTATATTGTGATTTTAATCTTTCTCATGTTTTCTTATTACCATGAGATAATGTGCGAAGAATTATTTAAAAAAGTGAATTTGATAAGAAATGTGTATTTCTAATTAATACTTTAAAGAATATCAATATCTTTTCTAATGCAATAATATTGAATAAAACAAAATTTTTTATAACTCTTTTTCCAATAAAAATAGCAGTTTAATTTAGAAAAGATAAAATTCTAGCATTATGTTGAGAAAATTTGATTTATTTTTAAAAGTTGGATAAAATACACATTTCTATATCTGAGAAACTCTCGAATTTTAAAATGTGAAACAGAAAAACAAGAAAACTCACGTAACGTTTGTATAAGAAAGCAAAAAAGTAACACACTAAAAAATTATTTTTCCAAGTTTTGCTGGAGAGTATCCAAAATAAAAGAAAACCCATAGTTTTGTTTTTAGATCATAAGTCGATAAAATAGTCCAAAAAGAATTGAGACTAGAACAATACTCAGCTTTCTAAGCATTCTTCTTTGCAATAAGCAATAACACTTGCACAATCTGTAGGAACATAAGTCAACTTCAAATTTTCACTTTATCTAGCATTTTTATACATTATGAGTGCTCTAAATATCAAAATTATGTATTTTGATGCAGTTTATCTTGCTTGAAATCATAAAAAGTTAAGTTTTAAAGAAATATTATTCCAATAGGAGAAAACAAATCTTTTTTCCGCTAAGAGTAGTTTTAATTCATTCAAATGAATGTGAAAGATCATAGTTTTTCATAGTAAAACTAAAATATATGTATATAGATACAATTCTAAATAACTTCAATTAGTTATTTTTCTTAAAATTCATTTGAATAAACTTTATTCTAATGTTACATACTCATCTGCACTAAATTTAAATAACAAAATAAAATTATATTTCATAATTTAAAAATTATATACGTTTAAGATAAAAGTAATGTATTATCCGGGGTTTAAATAACGGAAATTTTCTTTTGAAAGCCTGTCAGTTATTAATTTTCTTAATTTTTAGTTCGCAATAACATATATATATTATATATATCTATCTATGCATCTATATATATATATATACATACATATATATATATATATATATATATATATATATATATATATATATATATATATATATATATATATATATATATATATATATATATATATATATATATATATATATATATATATATATATATATATATATATATATATATATATATATATATATATATATATATATATATATATATATATATATATATATATATATATATATATATATAATTGTATCATGAATAAAATAAGGCTAAGCGAATTCACTGGCAACAAAAGTATGAAAGTTCAAAATTTCTATTTTAATGTGTTTTATTATGTAATGTTAAATTTCTATATCTAATATGAGAAAAATTCAAATTATTAAAATGAAAACGTTTGAGTCTCAATATTTTTTAAATAAAATTGAATCCTAAATAATATAATCACATCTTAGATTATTTGAATTTCCTTTTTAAATTCAAAATTCAAGTATTTCAAATATAAGTTATGATATTAAACACAAAAATAAGAATATTAAATCATTTTTGTTGTTTAAACTGTTTGATTATGATTAGAGTTTTTATATAAATATTATTAAATCATTAAAATTTTTGTTAAGAATTAATTTCTCCATAATTGATGCTCTGATAATAAAAAAATCCTCAAACCTCCCTCAAAAAAATCAATGTTATTTGAATAGCTGCTTTATTTTCAAAATAAAGTAAGTAAAATTTTTTTAAAAGAATGGGCGTAAGATATATGTTAGTTATAGGCATAATGTATAATGCATGCTTTAATATTGCAAATGTTTATCATTTTATTCTAAAATATTTCTATATAATAATTTACTGCTTCTCAGGCTTTTGGCAAAAATCAAAATGTAGTATACAATAAAATATTAATAACTTATAAATATCTGTCAAAAATACTGAAATTTTGAGAAATGTTGTGTATAATGAAAAGAGGGTAATAATTAATTGCAAACCCTCCTCTATTAGAATTATTGATGTCAGAAATATATTGGAACTGTAAAATTTATACATATATAGTGAAACTTGAAATTCCTTAAAGAACTAATTAAATACACTTTGCATGAATAGTTCACGTTGCTTAAATTTTATATCTTATATATATCTTATTTATATCTTAATTTGTAAACATCTAAATATAATTCTTTTCAGATAAAACTTTTAAAAGAAAAGGACTGGCAATTTCAAATGTGATGCTCTTTTTCTACAAGGAGATTGATTTTAGAAACAAGAAAATTCAGTATTTATGACTCTATTACAGTCAGAGACCTTCAAGATACATTTATTAGAAATAATGTTTATAATTAAAGTAAAAGTGCAATTTATATCTTCTGATATGATAATTTAATTTTAAAAAGTTGAAAATTACATAAGATCTTTCTGTAGTCCTAAAATATTATGTACAAAATTAACTTTTATGCATTATTCTTAAACGTTCTAAAATATTCATAATCTTTCAGTTATATTTATAAATTTATTTTGCAAACTGAATTCACATAGAGGAAATATCTTATTTATAGTATAATATGTTTAGAAATAAAGGTGTAAAATGCTTATGTTGAAAAATATTGAACATAGACATTTCAGAGTAATTTTATTTATGTACTCAATAATAAAATTTTACAAGGCACAATTTAGTTTCTATATCCGCCTTTGAAAGCCTGACACATGTATCAATAAGATAGTAAAAATCTTCCAACACTTTTGGAAGTATGTCTGCATCAACATATCTCTGTTGTTGTTGTTGCTTATCCCCGACTGGCGTGACAGTACCATCACACCAGCCCCATGAATCCAAAAATAGTCAGTCTCTAAAGCACCATCTCTGGTTTCAAATCCATCAATAATATCTCTAAGCTGTTGTTATGAGTGTTGTCATTTCGGCATGTATTGTTTCAATGGAATAAATGCTATCTTCTTTGAAATATTCGACAAAAAGCAAAACTTAAAAGACCTAGTGAATTTTAAGTTTGCTGATGCTTAAGTAATTTATCTTATTCCCAAACAACCAAGGTACTGAGGAAGAGTGAGATTTCTTGAAAAAAGTCAGATATTTTTTGTCTTAGTGTCGTATTGATGTCTTGTTGTAAATGAAGCCAGCTGAATTAGTTTTTGATAACGGGAAAAGGCAGTTTTTAAAGCATATCGAAATATGTGATTCTCGTGACAGCATTTTCTATAAATGGGATACAGATGGCATTTTCTTTAAAGCTGTAAAAAATTATTATTTTAAAAGAGGTTCTAGCATGCTGTGAAATTTCATGAGGCTGCTCCCTTTTTCATATTCTGACATTGTAGTTCATATTGAAGCTGACATGAATAGTCACTTTATGTAAATCAGCAAACATCTTACCAAATTATCATCTTGCTACAAAATCTTAAAAATGAATTTATGAAAGTCCACGAGATTTTTGCAATTTGCCTGAAGTGCTTGATAATGTTAGATATTATATGCTTTCAAAAATAAAGTCGGCTTAAAATCATTCAGACAGATATTGAAAATGTAAAATTCTCTATCAGAGTGACAAAAAATTAAGTGTGAAACTACAAGATGACCTCCACATTCTTGGGTGATTCACGAAAATAGCCTTAATATCCCTTTAACTAAATAATTCTCTTTTTTTTTAATAATTGATACGCTCTGCTTATTCTCTACTCATATTCCACAAGAAGAATCAGAATCAGAGCTATGTTGTTACGAAATCAGAGTTGAAAAGGAGCATATATAACAAAAATATTTCAATTGCACAGTTATTATTTTAACAAACATCGTCGTTAGGAAAAATCATCGTCAATATTATTTGTTCTCTACCATGAACATTATTCCTTCTACTGATATATTTTTGATTAAAATTTTTATGACATTTTTTAATATTTGTATTGTTAAGAATATTTTGAAATTAAGTTATTTTAAAATTAAGTAAGTAGCTTGTAATATTTATTCATTGTTGGAAAAACCGTGTTAAGTGTGTCTCAACATTTGTCATGAACTCTTCGAGCTAAATAAGACCTAAGTTTCCATATGTGAAAGAAACGGTGAATTTAAGGACTTTTATAATTTGCAGGGAACTGTTTACTACTAAAAATGCCATGCTATGTTTATAAGGATTTCTAGAAAAAATCCCATAATTTTGGAAAGAAAAATGAATTCAAAAGTTAATAGTTTGGTACTTAGTACAAAATTTACCACATAGTATAAAAATGAATTTATCAAAAGCATATAAAAAAGAGGTTATCCTTTTAGAAGATATGAAATGTTTTTTTAAAAAATAAAAAATAGCGATTTGGAACATTAAACAGAGTTAGCAAATACAGATGATTACTCAGTGAAAAAATTATGCTAATATATTCTTGCAAGATTCAAACTTATGACACAATATACAGTGATGTACAAATTACTTATAATAGCTCATTTGGTTCATGCCATATTATTCTACGAAATCATGTACTATTAATTGATAATGGACGTAAAATTTATTTGGAAAACAAAAATAAAAATAAGAGATGAATTTATTTATAAATTTTCAGTTTTGTAAAAAAAGTACTTAAAGATTTAAAATACTTAAAATTTAAAAATATTTTAAATACTGACACATACTTTCAATCCAATGAAAGAAAATATTTCTACCTCTATAAGAAGAAACCACAAGAAGTCTTCATACGGCTTGAATATTCTAATAATCCTGTATATATATTTATATATATATATATATATATATATATATATATATATATATATATATATATATATATATATATATATATATATATATATATATATATATATATATATATATATATATATATATATATATATATATATATATATATATATATATATATATATATATATATATATATATATATATATATATATATATATATATATATATATATATATATATATATATATATATATATATATATATATATTAAATTTTCAAATAAACTTACCAAATTTAAATATTTTTCTTCTCAATCAAACCAAACGGTACATGTTATATTCAAATGGCTTGAATTAGCACAAATGTTTTTTTGTTTACAATAAAAAATTTATTAGAAACTCTAAAAAATATCTCATGATGTCGATTTCATTATTTGTGATACATTTTTCTTATGAATGAATAAAAGGCCTTAGTATTTGAGAAAAATGAAGAAAAATGCATCTTTATTTTTAAAAATAGAATACACATCGTTAAGAAGCACGTTCAGAAAAATTATCTAAATTAAAAAAATATAGTTTAAAATCACACATTTTATCTAATTAAAGATGTGTTACAAATTAAGAAATGAAATAAGTTTTCTGTATTCCCTTCGATTAATGATTAGCATGATTGCATTTTTCTGAAATACTTTTTATAAGAATAATTAGAAAAAATGTAATATAAAATTACTTTTCTTAAAAAAACTTTTTTAATATTTCGAATAATATTTTAATGTGAAATATAATAATTATATGATGCGAATGACCACATATTCTAACCGATAGTGTTTTTATGGGGTATTAAATTAAAGTGCATTCAACATTAATTATAATTATATAAGATTATAATTTAAAATGTAATACGTAATAGCAATATCATTTAGTTTTTGTTGAAACGATTTATTGTAACTATTTATAACTCATTCATGATATACATTGGAAAGTATGTTTTACGAAAACGAAAACAATATTTAAACACACTAAAACAAATTAGTTTCTTCATTAGGAAGAAACTGGTAACGATGTCAAAAAGCGCTCATTAAAATTACACATAAATTATGTTGAACATCATAAAAATAAAACGCATTCTGAATATGTTTAAAAATATCCTGCCTAATTGATTCACATATTCCCTTTCTATATTAAATCCCTTACTTTACAAATCCTTAAAGCAGACTAAATGGACTTTTTTGCTTACTCTATAACCTTATTCTCAAACGTAAGAAATGCATAAAAAACTTCACCACCTTGAGTATCTCCACTTTTAAAAGTACTTCTTAAAAGGCATCTACTGAATATTAATTGCGAACATCAGTCCACTTTTTCCTAAATTGTCACGGGACCACCCCATAAGCTATGGACTGTCACAACTTGATAGAGACGAATGGCTTTACTACATCTTATCTCGGTACTTATCGTCGGGTTAGGATCTCTCTTGCGATTGAACACTGCAGAGTGATGCAAACACTAGGCATCAAGCAATAAGATAAAATTGTGATTTAATGTTTTTGGGGATATTTTACTTTTCATTTCCTTTGATGTTGTTGCATTTGGGTGATGCATCTATGCTATATATTGTAGTTGCTCACATAATCTGCTTAAAATGATGTATTAGTTATTCGATTCTATATTAAGTTCTTTTTCCAAAAAAATTGATTTTGCATTGATATCTGTATTATGTTATTTTGGAAATATGGATATGTGTGATCATTACATTCACGATTTAAATACATCCTTTTATTAGCTTTTGAAGATTTTATAAATTTATTATAACAAAATTTGCACATACGTAACATATAATTTATTTCAACATTTTAAGTTTACATGTTGGAAATGTAATGACGTTACTCAAACAAGACTCGTTACAAATGGAATCATTAAAATGATTTGCTTTTGTAACTTACAATAATTTTAAAAAATGAATATCTAAACATGATATATCATTATATATATTTAAAGTTAAAATATTTTTAATGTTGAAAATATTTTAGTACAGCAGCCAAAATAGCTTCACTATTGCACATTGTTTATTGCCTAATCCATTGAAATTGCCTTAGATTTTTAAATGTTGAATTTTTATTATTTCAAACTTATTCTTTCATTGTCATAACATTGTATACAAAATTGCACAATTATAAAAGTAAATAATTATAAAAGTAACACTGCAACTGTGAATATGTTTTATTCCTAACCAATTCATAATGTATGCAAAACAAATACTTGAAAAAGAGGAAAAGAAGAAAAATTTTTAAATATTGTATTAAGAAACTTTTATTAAATGTAATAAATAATATTTTAAATAAAATTTATAAATACTCCTTGTTTCAATATATGTATGTATGTATGTATGTATATATATATATATATATATATATATATATATATATATATATATATTATGTATACATACTCATAATATATTACGTGCAAAATAATTTCCTTTATTTTCTTCACAAAATTTCATTAAATAAATACTATAAAAGCCGTATTAAAAATATGATTTTATTAAGATATATAAAATGAAAATTCCCCATTTTCTTAAAGTTTAAGCTTTAACTTATACTTTTATTCCGTTATTTAAATTAATTCGCAAAATGTTCTAAAAATAATTACAAAGAATAAATCCTAATAACTAGAATCAAATTTTATAACAACACTTTAAAATTAATTATCATTCAATGTAAATTTTCATATTTAATGAATTTGTAATGTTTACATTTTCGATAAATCTACTCATTATACATGCATAAAAACACAACCTCTGATTTTATACGAATCAAAATTTAAAGAAATATTTTGTCCAAAGATTCAATATCTTTCCTTAAAAGTTTTATTCACATTAAAAATATGAGAGAAATTTTATTTATAGAAATGAAAACGAGCGATAAAATATTTAATTAATACTTTCTTCTTACATCTTGATATTGCTTATGAAATTCGTCTTTATCTTCGTGTTCATTTTACTAAAGCAGTAGAAGACATTTGTTTGATAATGCATAAAAAGAGTTTAGTTTCTTTAAGATAATCATTGAGTATGGCACATTCTTCAACAGCGTAAACATCTTCATTAGCTGGTTCTGTTTATCTTTTCAGTTTGGAACTTTATATTTTATCAAAAATGTACTGCATTTGCTAAAAGACTGAGTTTCTCTTTTGTCATCGGCCAATTTTATAAATACTTCTTTTACAAGGCGTGTTAAAATCTGCAAAGGAAAAATTTGAGAACTCGTTAGAGTGAGTTTGCACGGCATTGCAAAACTACTGAAATTTTAAAAGAACCGTGAAAATATAGATGTTTTTTATGAAAAATGTTCCCCTCCTACATTGTTTGTATTGAACTATTCCCCATTTCTTATTGCATAGAAGGTGCAATTTTTCGGTTAAAATTGTATGAAATAAAATGCTGATAATATTTTTATGAAAATCTTTCAAAGCATTCCATTAACAGAATTATCATTAAGCTGTACTTCCTATGTAATATGTAAGTAATATAAGATAAAAAGTTATATTGGTTATGAAATAGTTTCCAATATATGTAAATATTTAATATTACTTTATCAAAACTGTATTAACATTAAAATGTTTAATTAGCATGTAAATGTATTTTAATATTCAGAACATTTTTTAAGGAACACATGAATAAAAATATGCAATTATCCTGCAATGAACACAAATGTTTTCCATGTATGCTTTTTAATATATTTTTATTCCAATTTACGAAAATTAATTATATTAAACTTATCTAAAGAAGTTGCTTTCCACACTTGTTTCTTCATTCAAATAACATGAGAAAACATGTAGGTTTAAAATTAATGTCATGGCTAGAAAAAATATGATTGTATATAGAAGAAATACATCTAAAATATATGTGAGCGTAGGCTTATTTCTCTTTGGTATTAGATGCAGCTATTTCGGAAAAAGAAAATAATTTTTGCTATGTAAGTAAATTTGCTTTAACTAATGATATTACTTTTGAGAATTCAAAGTCGTGCACTGGTTAGTTATACAAAATGCATGCTTTTATTTGCATATTCTAAACTAACAGAGGAAGCGATTTTAAGTACGTAATGTTTCCCTTAATTCTAAAAATGAAATAAATGTAAATCAATACTTGAAGTACAAAGAAGTTACCTGTTTACATGTATACATTTTAATAAGCTTGATATTTAACACACATATTTTATGCTATATAAAATTTATTCTATAATGTGAATTAATTCAATTGCCGAACATTTTCTGCTATCGGTTACACAATTAATTATTTCCTAATTTTTATAAACATAAAAATTAAGAACAAATAAAAGTTATAACCCTCATTTTAAAATTCTTAAGATTTGCATATTATAAATTTTCTGCTGTAGTAGATTTAACTAATACGAAAATATATTTTAATATTACAATATTATTTTAATATAACATAAATCAGTTAAATTTTAGTTTACATTTGTTCTTTAATTTAATAATTATTTGGAAAATTTAAGAATAACTTGTATTTAAGAATAACTTGTAACTTATATAAGGATACATTATATATGATGATGCATATATATTCTAAATACTCTCTTATAAAATACGTAGTTAATATATAATAACGATATTTCAGCAAGATAACAATAGCTTAAATATCTTTAAAAATGAGATCATTTGAATTGTGAATATTGAAATGACACTTTTCGCCAAATATTAATTAATTAATTAAAAAATAATTTTAAAGGGATATTAGGCCAGTGATCGTAGACATAGCATTTTATTAAACTATGTATCAGAAATTTAAATCTATAATTAAAAATTAAGTCATAAAAATGTCTCTTCCAATATATTACCAAACACCGTAAACTAATATTAAATATAAAATTTAGTTTTTAAAATATTTGTGTTTTCCACAAATGTAGTTAAAATTATTATTCGCATATTCATTATACACTGAATTTTCATTTTAAGTGAACATATTTATTATTGGCAGTTATAAAATTAGATCACATTTATTTCATGATTAAACATTACCCAATTTAGCCCAGAAAGAAAGAAATATTTTAAAATAGAATAAAATTTTATTTTAAAAACATTAAACACAAAGAGATATTGAAAATACCATAGTACTGAATTTCAATACTAATAAAATGTATGTTTATTTATAATTTTGATAAATTTAATATAAAAGATAAATTTTTTTTTCAAAATTTATAATACATTTCTATATTATGTTTGACATCATATGTATACAAAATTCTATACTTTCTACTTTACAGTTTAGAAATGTAAAAGTTACATCAGAATTATATCATGGTTTTCATGAAAGAATACAAGGCATTTTCTTTTAAATGCATATTGTTCAATAATATAGAAAATCAATAATACTTATCAACTATTTTTCAATACATAATGTTTTCGAAACGTTTCTTGTTTATGTGTATTAGCACAAAATACAAAATTTAAATTCAGAAACACAGAGAGAAATCTAAATTATTTTTAAAATTGCTTTTTATTTTGTAATAAATTTAATTTTTTAATTTTTTTAAATTAAATTTCTTAAAGTTTTTTAAAATTTAAAAATGTTTTTAAATTCTAATTTTTTTTAATTAAAATTTTTAATTTTGTTTTAAATTTTTGTTTTGTAATAAAACATAAACAATAAATAAAAATATCATAATTTATTTTCAGATTTTTATACTAAATTCCGGGTTCTAAACCAAATTAATTTTTGTAAGCTTAATAATTGGAAACTTTTCTTGAGTTTAAAATGAAAAAAATTGGATTAAAGAAAAATTCTGATGAAATTTTATATGTTTTTTTTTAATTGAATAAATATTAAGTTTTGAATTGTTTGTTTTGTTTGAATATTAAGTTTGAATTGAAACTTCTTTTAACATTGATAATATGTTAAAAGAAGTCATTATATTTTAAGATTTATTTATTATTTAACAAAGAAATATAAAGCTAAATGAATAATTTTTATTCTACTTTAATAATCATAGAAAAAATAGAGATTAATTAAAATCACAATATTCTATAGATTTTATTAAATTCTTAATATTATAAAAGATGTGTTATTACGTTATAATTAGAATTCTTATTACTCATTACGTTGACAGAAAATTATTCTTTTGCATGATTGATGTATCAATGTTTTTTTTTTCTTTGATGTAGTCTTAAATATACAAAACATAGATTAAAAAACATACTTTTGTTTTCTAACAATATTTCTATTGAAGATCATCAATTCAAAAGTCATTTATTCTCAATACCATAGTTTATAAACGAAGTCTGTTGATTTCTTCCTAACAAAGATTCTGTACTTGTGCCTCTAAAACTGCCATATATGCTTACATTATAGCAAAATATATTGGTATTTAAAAATGATCATTTAATAAAAACTATCAATTATATCAAGCATTACGTTCAAACATGCATTAAAGACTTCTAATTCTCTTTCAGTATTAAATCATGATATTTATGGTTTCTAGATGCAATGTTTTCTTTCGTTAGAAACTAAATTGACCATAAAATGACGTTAAGGAAAGATTAAAAAACTGATAACAAATGTCAAGCGTGTATCCAAGCAAATTCTCATGACGATGTTACTATTTATAACTAACTAACTAAATAAATAAATAAATAAATAATATATATATATATATATATATATATATATATATATATATATATATATATATATATATATATATATATATATATATATATACATTGGTTATCAGTTCTCTAGGGTGTTATATAAGCGAGACCGATTAATATCTGACAAGATGTGAGAGAAATATACAAGAAAATATCATAGTAAAAAGAATAAAATCTCTGTAGAGAAAGCAAGATAAGAAAATAAAAATGGAGTGAAATGATGACAATTACTTACATGTTTTGGGAATTTAGCAGTCATATTGAATCAAGAGTCTATTTATTGTGTCTTGAAACAAATCTTATCTTAATTTTTATTTGTTTCTTCATTGAAGAAGAAGTCATTTGATACTTACAAAAAAATAAATTGTTAAATACCTTTGTAAAAATGGACTTCACGTCTAAAAGAATTTTAAGTTCAAGTTTAAATTCTATATGGAATATAAGTATTTCTTCTGATTAAGTTTGTAACAAAAATAAAATTTTGTTATAAAATTTTATAATTATTTTATCTACAATTATCTGGACGATTTCAAAAATTCAAAATTTGTTTTCAGCTATAATCGAAAAAATGATGAAATTATGTAATTTTTATTTAAAAACCACAATTCAGTTTTTAAAAATTATATGCATTATTTAACAGGCACATTTCTAAAATAAATAAAAACATTTTGTATGTTTTATATAGCAACTGAAATATATCATGGAACTGATGGATAGTTGTAAATATTTCCTTGCAAACACCAACATAATTTTTAATATTGTTTTCTTCATGATATTTTAGCAAATTTATTGATTTTTATCTTGATAAACTATTATAAAAGAAAAAAACTTTTTTATGCATTAAATATATGCATCCGTAATCAAAGCAATATAATCTTTTCAATTTTATTTAAAATTCTATGTTAAAACATTTTGTATAGCACGTCAAACATAAAATCAAATAAATCTGAACAGAAAATTAAAAACATATTTGCAGTTACAGCAGAAATAAAGAGATAATAAATATTTAAAGTATTCAGATTAAAATTAATTTAAAGTTTTGAAATTGTGAGTTTACGAAAACCTTCCGGTAAAATAATAACCTTTAATTGATCTTTAAAAATATGAATATATAATTTACATATAATACAAAAATACAGTAAAGTGAGCAAAAATAATAATAGACATTATTTGCAAGTAACAACAATTTACGGAAATTCGTATTTTTCCCAATTAAATTTACCGTGTGATAAATGATTTTTGTTCTTTATCATTAAAGCCAGATTTTTATTCTTACGCTCACATTTCTTTTGAAAGAAATAAGATAAGTGATGAAACAATTGTTGTATTTATTTCATAAGAGACATGTAAAATAAAAAAGTGATTTAAAAAGTTAGTTCATACAAAATGGTATAATTTAAATTATTTGAATGATAGATTTATATATACAGCATTCTCTTTAAGTAAATGTACTGTAGTTTGTTGAATATAAAAATGTTAATGACTTCTTCCATTTTAACTATCACAATTTTTTCATGACAACTTATTTGAAGAATTACTTCATTTGATGTCAGCTGATTTTTATCAAGTTGAATCAGAAATTATAACAGTAGACAGCTCTGAATAATATTGATGTAGAGTTTTATGTTCACTTTATATTACAGGTTGTAATTTGGCACATGGAGATAAATAAGTGAAGTAAATTTTTTAGTATCAGTTTCAATCTTAAGTCAACTGTTGATTGATTATATTATGGGATACAGAATGGGATACTTATTAGACTGAAACCAACTATGACTAAGAGTATATATAATGCAGAGTTTTACATAACATATTATAAAAAAACATTTAATAATGAAATATGTAAATTTTATGAAAGATTTTTTGCATTTTAAATTTTGGTTATTTTAGAGATCATTCTTTATTTCAAATAGCTGTTTTTACAAAATTAAACGTAATTTAAATTTTTAATTTTTTTAACAATGGAAAGATTTAAAAGATATAAAAAGTGTAAAATGTCTCATTCTATTTTCATATTTTTTTAAACAATATAATTCTTCCAAGAGTATTTGAAATACGTTATCTATTTTAAATTTCAGTATTTGAAACACCATAGCCATATTATTTAAAAGAAATAAAAGATGCATTATATTAGAAATATAATATTTTACTTAATAGTGTTGAATACAGGGTTAAATTTAACATCTCAAATGTGAAATTTGTTTCAAGCTACAGTTTGTAAAACAAAGGAAATTTATGAATGTATCACCACATTCAATGTTAAATATTTAGATGCTATAGATATTGTTTAGTAATGAAATAAGCTGAGTGATAAAAACACATAATCATATTTTTCATGCAAAATTGAATGCTTACTTGGATAAAAATGGATAAAAACTGAATGCTTACTTGGACTTTATAATATAAAGTTTTTCTAATAATGATAAAAAAAAATTGATTGACTGCATTAAGAAAACATGATGAGAATGTTAGTCAAATAAGTAATAAAATTTAAAAGAATGTTATTAAATATAAAAACAGGAGACTTTTGATGAGCAGAAAAATAAATGAGGAGTACAGAAAATATAAGAAAAAATTATATTCTTTCTAAAATTAATTAATTAGAAATAAAATAAATATTCCGTTGGAGGAATAAATTCTTCTTTAAGTTTTATTTCAAAAGGTTTTGTGATACATGCTTTTAATTTATTTTCATAATATTTAGTTTTTTATGATAAACTTCCTAATGGGCTTGGTGAAAAAATTAATACATTTTTATCATATTTTTTGTGTATATTGTTTTAGTCCACGTACTTTGACCTTATTAAAAACTAATTAATAACTGTATACAATATTAGTAAAAATATTTATTTTCTGAACTGTATAAAGAAGCTAAATATAATATAGATATACTACCCTCTTAACGATTAGGCATTATTTTTCTTAAACTTGAGTTTTTGGAAAATATTAATGCGAAAATTAATGTAATGTCTACAGGTATTGGAATTTGATTATCACAGCGAAATAAATACTAGGAACACTTTTTAGAACTTATTAAAAAATTACCTTTTTATCACAATTTTACTTAATTAAAAATGTAAAGTTATACATTAAAACAGGTCACATTGAATGTTAATTTCTGACTTGTATTTATAATCATAGTAATCATATAATCAAACTTATTTAACATTATTTCACAAACCTTATCAGGAAAACACTTTGTTAAAACAGAACAAGGTAATATATCTTACTACTTTACATATTTTTGACATAAAATAGCATGCTTCTTCCTACATCTCAGATGTTAAAAGTATTTGAAGGTTAGAGTTTTTTTTTTTTCATTATAGAATTCTATGCATGTTCGAACACACCTTAATCAATAAGTTCAATTTTTCAACATCGCTGCTTTAAAAAGCTGCATTTTCTTTAAAAATTTATATTTAAAAACATGAATCTTTCTTCATTTTGTACAGTAAAACAAACACTCAAGAAGAAAATTTTTTAAATTCTAAACTCCACTCACAAAGTTTTATCCATAAAAGTGCATCTCTTTTATAGGGATCATGTTCGGCTCCTGAATATTAATTGTTGTATATTATTCAGTTGGCTTTTACCTAAATTGTCATGGGACCCTCCATAAGCTATGGTCTGCCATAGCTTGATAGAGACGAATGACTTTCCCACATTTTATCCAGATACTTGCCGAGGAGCTAGAGCCTATGTAACGATTCAACAATGGTTTATTTTGTAGGTTCTAAACTTAAAGGCATAGGATCAAATACAGGATTAAATGTCTCAATAGAATGTCTATGTTTTAAATTGTAATGTTATATTTGTTATTTGAATATTTTCACATTGGAAAAGGCAATTTAAAGCAACTTTAGTTTTGTTACTGAAAATTTGCTTCATTAGCTATTTTACCGGTATAGTTTATAGTTTTTATAAGAATATATAAGGAGTTTTTTTAAAAAATCCATGATACTTTAGAGAATATATATGCTTTTCCTTTGATACAGCATGGTTAATGTAATTATTTAATCTGAATATCACTAAGATTAAATGTATTATAGTATGCTGCCAAATTTTCGGCATGCGATGAATTGAAATATTTGAATTTGTGAAGTGAAATTTTTTACGTATTGTTTTGTAATATTTTTGTCAGATTTTATGAATTCCTTTAAATATATGTAGGAACAAATTTTAATAAAAAATTGTTATTTATATATCAAAGTAAAACTATTGTAATTTTTTAAACATTAAAATAATTTCATTTAATGTTTAAAAAATTACAATAACTTTATTAAAAATTTTTCATTTAAGTAACAAATTTAAAATTAAAACTAAGACATATAACTTTTTTAGTCCTCAAATATAAATAATCATTTTTACATGTGCAATAAACTCCAATCATAAATTATTTCAATAAAATGAAATTTAAAATAATTATTCTTATTAAAAAAAAACATTCTTCTGTTATTTATCATTTAAATATTCTCTACATTACTAAAATTACATTCCCTCGAATTTTTTCTGAATTTAGATAAATTAGATATTTGCGTACGAAATTTATTTTACACATATTTTTGACCATCAGACTCGTATTTAGTTATTCTGTATATTAAAGTTTATTTTTTTAATATTAAGTAATAAGTTATAATAAAATGTCCGTTATTTACTTTTTTAGTTTATTTATTCTAAAGTTTTTAATTTAAATTTTCAATAATAATAAAGTTATTATTTGCTTTATTTCCTAAATTACGTAGAAAGAGAATGCAAATACAATTTTTAACCGCAAGCCATGGATTATCTTATAATCGAAGGTTTACATAACATTTAACTTCCATAACGTTTTTGCTTTATGGGGGATATTTATATATTTTGAACCATATTAGTATGATGTCTTGATTAATGGAAATCACCCCCTTCAAAAAAATTCAAGTCCACTTACCAGCTGGTATTTAAGCAGAAACGAAACACCTATCTTTCATAATTATACAGTGATTTAAAGTATATACTTCGAAACTGTATTGCTTTTTCGAACACACATATATATATATACACACACACACACACACACACACACACACACACACACATATATATATATATATATATATATCATTCTATTCATGAATTCATGAATATGTAAACATAAAGAGTTTATAAAGTTTTACAGCCCATACGTAAGTACCAAATATATAAACAAATAAAGATTGAGGAACATTTGCAAAGATAGCACACCAAATTTAATTCAAAAGTATTTAAAGTGAAAGTTCGCATGCAGTGAATTAAAAAAAATTATTATTTTACTTTTAGTGGATTTAAAAACATTGGATTTCTATATAATATAATAATAATTATGTATCCCATTGAGATATTCTTTAAATTAAAATATCAATTGAATTACAAAATATCAAATAATAATCTATAATATTTCTTCATATAATTGTTAAAATCAGTGACTTCTTGGACAAATAAAGATGAAAGGGTTACAATTTTATAGAAATAATTCATTACAACTATTATATATTTACAGTCCATCTTTTATGAAAAGATGAGTTAATGTATTTAATTAATAATTAGTTTGTTAATTTTTAAATATTTAATTGGCTTCAGTATATTGAGCATATTAAAAAATGATAGGTTTTACTAATCAGGAATTTTATTTTTTAAGAAACTTAATATTTCTCAAAATAAGACTGATCCATATTTTAATTTAGTCCATATCTCAACAAAGAATTATATATTAAGAATTAGCCTTAATTTTACTGAATTAAATATATTTAATACTTTTCTTAAGTGCTTAGATATCCACTTCGCAACAACATCCAAGTTTATAAAATATACAAAATAAAAACAATTGTGTATTATTCATATTTTAGTTTTAGGTATAACTGAAATATTTAGTGTACATTCTGTATAGTATATTTATTTTCATTAAATTTAGAATAATAAAAAATTGATACACAATATAAGAATATAAAGTTATCACACTGGGTTTTGTCCCACAAAGAATACATATGAAATAAATTCACTACAAATAGTTCGTATACTCGCACTAATAAAAACACACTGAAATAAAAAAACACATTAAATCCTTCAGATACTAATCAGATGTATATTATGTTTCTTTCATCATAATAAGAAGAACTTTTTTTCAAAGATTACATTTTCTTCAATATAACCATACATAGTAATCTTCTTATACCTCAAGTTGGATAAATTGCATCAGAAACTTGAATATTATTTCTTTCTGTAGAGCCCAGAACAACTAATAAGTGATTGATAGCAACGAAAACACGCTTATAATCATTACTAACCAAGTTATTAAGGTGCTGGTTCAGCGGTTACTTTTAGTTTCACAGCTAATATTCTTCTATAATCTTATATTTCGAGCTGATAAATGAAAAGAAGTAGAAAAATAAAATATTACACTGATGATTGCCTTATCTTCCATACTTTATGAAGAGTTAATATGATGTAAAAGCCCAAAACATTTCAAATGAAATTATTTTTTATCATATTTTTTCATATTCATCTTAATAGCGAACAAGTACTTTAAGTGTTGATTTAATAAATAATTTAGTTATCAATAAAAGGAACTCAAGCAAGGAGTTAACTTATTGCAAAATAACTAGATTGAAATTAAATAAATTTTTGTCGGCATGCTTTAAAAATTTGTAATAAGTATCCAACAATCGAAATAAAATCAAAGTAATCTATATGGTTGGAAACAATTTTTGTGCTGAAATGAAATATTATTTACTGTTTATGAATTCATCCTACATTTAACATATGACACACCAAAATTTCTTTAATTTTCCTTTAAGTTTTCCTTAAACTTTACTATTTATAGGCTGTATTTATTAGAATCTATATTCAAATTCTAGATTGAACTAGTAAGTATATTTGTGGATATAATGGATAAAAATTTTACCTACGGATCAAGAGACTTTTTTGTGTCCAAATCTAGAGTGCTTGAGAAAGAACAAAGAAGGAGAATTAGAGAGCATTCATTGACGAGGACACCATACAAGAGGAACAAGAGGGTATACTGTTTGTTTTTTTTTTCAAAACGGCGAGATACATTACAGGCAGAAAGTTGGATTTTCCTTTTAGGTTTACATCCATGTTTCATTGGGGATTCGAACCCGATCCCACTCGGTGAAAGCCAAGCTGGGCTTCCATCAAGAGATTTGATTAACATAATCAAACTGGCATTCCTCTCTTAAACCATGGAAAGAATAGTCACAAGAATGCATTAAAGTGTTTTATACTTTTTAGGATTAGACACTTGGATCCATATTATTTAAGTAACATATTTTATTGAATAGATATTCATATGTTCTACTTTAACGGAAAATTGCACTAAATCTGATAGATTTCACATTTTATGAAACTATATTATTTCAAAAAGAATGGGACAGAGAATATAAATATGAGATGAAGAGCAATATCATTTTATCAAAAGATAATTCATAAACTTTTTATGGGGTACTAATGAGACTGCTGAGCACTTTCCATACATATTTACAACAATATTTTCCATACTTAAAATATAAAAATAATGATGATAAATTCATAGTGACAAAGTTTATACGAATAGATAAGAAAAAAATCTTATGATATGCAAGCACTTTATGTGTATATTTTTACTTTCAAAAAACAAGCATACTTGTGACATATATGCAAAATATATTTTTAAAAAGTATTAGTAAAAATAATATTTAATAAAATGCATAAATTTCATTTGATTCAAGTATTCTGGAAAATATTGTATCAAATTCATTGTTTCGAAGAATTTTATGATAATTGTAATAAATTTAAATATATTTTTACACAAATGCAATAAGAAATAGGTATTAAAATTTAGTTTTTTTTCAAAATAATTTACAATAACATTAAAAACACACGAATAGAATACAATTACAATGAATAATAACAAAATGTATTGGGGAGAATGTTTTTATAATTTATTGAAATTATTTTATTCTTTATAATGTACTGAGAGTAAATAAACTTCAGATAAATATTTGAAACCGTTTTCATAATAGAAACTTATAAACAGATAAGAAATTACATTAAGCAAATAAATCAAAAATTAGAAAATTTTTTATTTTTATAAATTTTGCAACCTAAAATAATACTAAAAGAAAATGATTTTTAGGTTATAATATATTTATACATGATTAAATATAGTTAAAAATCAAATTGCTTAACAAAGAAATTTAGTTTATACTAAATATATTATTATTTTAATTAGTTTTTTATTAATTGATTATAAAAACATAAATATCAGTGTTAAAAATAAATAACAAAATTTCTTCTGTTTACTGTTCCTTTAAAAATCATACGAACCAATATGGATGTATAATTAAAATAATTGTTTCACCCTAGAATAAATTTTCTTAACTCTTCCCTTTCTAAAAAATAAAAAGTCAAAGCTATATAAAAAGTATCGGAACTAATTTTAAGCCGGTAAAAAATCATTAATACAAATTTGCTTGAGGCTATGTAAACGTACATAAAAAATTTTCTTTTTTCATCTTCAGTTTCTTTAGATAAAGTAGAAATTCTTCCTTTTTTCGATCGATATAAAGAATAATTTGATATCTCTTTTTTCTCTCAGCTTAGGTAGTAAAACGAATATTAATATTTAATAAAAAAATTTTTTATAGTTTTGATTTATTCTAAATTTAGAAAAAAAGGAACATTATAAAATTACTATGTTGATTTATTATTTTACCCCTGTGGGGAAATTTTATATATTGAAACTTTTACTCACATATTTCATATCTCAATGAATATTCATCACATATGAATCTCATATTCTATATCTACTACTATATATGCAGCAAAATGTTGTTTAGCTTATAACCAAATTATTTACAATAAATATAAATAAAAATACTCTTAAAATATAAATTTTATGAATTTATGAGCTCTATATTTATAGTGAGATATGTATGAAATTTTTATTAGATTCATAACAAAGAAGATATTTCATTGATATTTATAAAAAATGTTATTTTCTGTAGAATATGTATATACATGCTTATTTCATCACTACAAACAATCTGTATTTTTGCCTACATTATAGGTATTGGATACTTTAAATCTTTTTGTCATTTAAGCTTTGTTTTAAATGCAGAAATATATTATTTCCATGATGTTTAAGTTATTTTCTACAAACTTATCGTTACTTAAATTATTTCCTGGAAAAATATTTCCGAATAATTAAGTAATTTAGAATATTCCACATATTTTTTCTCAAACCAGCAGTAAAATTAAAAGAACGTGTTTCAAAATATTGTGTGAAATGTAAGATAAATGTACTTGCAATACATTTATGTATGTCATTTATTAATGCTTATTACGACTCTGCGGTATTTTTTAAAATTTACAAAGTTACATTTTTAAGGTCTTTATAATTTTTTGTAAAATATTAATGAATAGAAATATAAAATTATAATGCATAAAGATGCATTTTTATTTTGCAAAGGAATAAACAGTTTATGTTGAGCAACTATTTAATGCACTTTTTAGTTTCAATTTCCACATACTTAACGTATGATCTTGATATATATTAATTTATCAAGTTTTGTAATAATTGCGTTTTTTCATTAAAAAATAAAACTTTTAAACGTTAATTTAATCTATATTATTTTAAATATCTTTTTTATTTATAAATAGCCTTCTTTTTTAAAACACTTAAAATTTGAATTTTAAAATAAAGTTTAACAGTTCGTAAATTTGGTGATAGAGCAAATTTTACTAATTTACAATTACATAGTCTATTTTACAAACACAGAATATGTTTTTTATCATAAGTTGTTTTAAAATAGAATTTCAAAATTGAAATAATATAGTCATTGCCAAAATGCATAAATTCACATTTTTCTAACTATTCATATCTTTCTAAATTAAATTATAGGCAGATAAGTAACAAATATATTCTTGTGGCTGGAGTGACCAGTATGACATTGTCAGGTTGTAAACAACCAAGCTTTTTCTATTGTTTTTAAAGGACAGTTTGGTAAGAAGCCGCCAATATCATTCCATTATCTTAGTAATCGTTGCCTGAAGTGAATGTCATTACGCTTACAGTATCTTAGCAGAGCTTCCAGTTGGCTTGGCTAAGTGGTAGAGTCTCTTTAAACTCAGGCTAAGTGAATTTTATTTCTGAAGATTTAAAACCACTACTCACGCAGGTAGAATACTCTCTAACTTAGACACGTTTATAAAAATCAGGAAATCGAAAAGAATTCAGCTAAAGATGTAGAAATGACTTCTCCTCTCTCAAAGATAGAAATGACTACCAGCCCATCTTCGTGTAGTGTAAAGCCGAAAGCTGTTGATAATATAAGTGCCTCTTTAGATTAGATAAAATGACAAATTTATACAATAAAAGTTTTTAATAAGGCACTGCATGTCAAAGATACCATAAGACTGAAGAAACGGACTTCATATTGAACATAAATGTGATGGTTTTTCCTTTCTTTGATTGACTACTTTAGGAAATGTTGATACAAAAGAACTACACTTCAACACAAAAATAAGCATTTCTGTCTTCTTAAACAAAGTGAGAGAACTTTATAGATAAAGCTAGGCTATTTCAGATTTGGAACTTGGTACAAAATACTTTTAGCAAAGGTGCTTCGACCGACAAATCCAATTTACAACTAAAAAAAAATTATATTATTATAGATATAACTTTAATAAAATAATTATAATTTTAGTATAATACATATAGCTTTTCTAAAAATAGACAAAATAACAGTTTTAGGACCTGTAAAATTGTTTCCATTTAATTTGAATTGAGAAACATTAAAAATAATCCATTTTACATTATTTCAAATACAATTAATACAATTAATTTATATAGTTATAAAAACTTGCCTAAAAAGGATTGCAAAAATTATATCGATTTAATATTTACTCCACTGAAATATTTACGAGAAAATTATTACATTTACAGATCAATCCTATTTAAATTGAATGGAAATTGCTTCAGAACAAATAATATAATATCATTAAAATTGTAATTTTTTTCATAAATTATAATTATAATATGAATATAGATTTATTTATCATTCTCAGCACATTAATAATCAAAAATATTAATTAAGCTCAAATATCAGCATTTTCAGTTAACTTTTATGAAAGAAATTTTAGCCTAACTTTTTTGCAAATCAAAATTAAAAAAGAAATATGAACATTTGTTTTTTGAAATGATATTTAAATCTCCAAAGACAAAAAATTGCTAAGAACTACATGTTACTTTGTATCAAAAAATACCTTCCAATATGCTAATGATGAATAAAATTATTTCTTAATTATTCTCAAATGAGTGTTTTGTTTCCCTTAAAAATTCAAAGTAATTTTAAGAAGAAAAAAATGCTAAAATTGATTAATCCGCAAACTTAAATAAATATCATTTCAATTAATTACTTAAGCAGACAATTTTTATTTTAATTAAATGTGTTAATCCTTTATAGGAATTTTTTTGTTTCTTCAGAAAATACTTTTACAAACAAAATAAAGTCTTAGTGGAAAAATATGTAATCTTTTGTAAATAAAAAATTACTATAAATGAATTCTAAATACTAATTAAAAATAAAGAATTTTATCACTCACTTATTTTTACTTTCTATTTATGAGTAACAATGTTGAGCCTATCTTTAATGTTTTTTAAGAAATTTATTGCATTTATTAAAACATAGATCAAACTAGAATTACTATTTATATCAAAGGAAATTTTTAACTCATATAGGTAAAATAATAAAAATGTTGTGTATTGTATTTTGAAGTTAGGTATGCTATTCATTCATGAAATAAATAAAAACACCTAAATTAAGTTATTTATGGAATCAGATATTAAGTAATATGAATACTCAAATTCATGAATATATTACCAAAATGCTTCATAATGCAATTTTTTTAAATATAATTTGAAAAATTTTCCAAGGGAGCATTTAATATTTTTTTTATTTTTTAAATTTGTAAACCATACTTAAAAAATTAAAACATTATTAAAATAAGTAAAATTTACATTAAAAAGTTTCAAAGTATCTTTTTAGGCTTTTTATCACATTTAATAAATTTAAATTCATTTTTCTTAATTCTTAAAAATCTTCAAAGAGATAGAAGAATAAATAATTAATTGCTGGATAAATCATCTTAAAAATTCATCCAAGCAATTTAACTATTCTATGTATTAAATATTACGTATGCAATTTAAAAAATTCCAAATGTTAACTTCCAGAGAAAACATTTTAGCAATATTCACTTGAAATATAATACCATATTCATTTATTCAAACATTTTAAATAATAACAGCTCGTTAGTTTTACTTAAAAAATACTATCTACTCATTCTAATTATGATTTGCTTAAAATTATTATATTTCGTTAATAGCTTGAAACAATAGATTAATAATGTAAGAAATTTTATAGAGTGTTATGTATTTATGAAAATAATAGTACTTAAATTTACGTAATTAAGAATATTAAGTAAATGAATAAACGCAGACTATATAAAGGTTGTAAGTAAATTATATTTAGAATACTGAGGAATTTTGTATTCACTCAAAGTACAATTCATGAAGTAACTTCATTATATTAAAGTATTTTATTTCTTTGTATTCGAAGATCATTTATTTAAGTAAAGTTTTGATGAATTGAAAAAATTCTCGGAGAGATCCTTTGATTGGATCATTTTAGAATCCTGAAAAATTGGAAAAGAAAATTAGGATATTTTATACTGCACTTTTAAAGAATTTTTTAATGATATAAATAAATTTAGATAAATTTGAAATATTTATGTATACTTATGTCTAATAAAAATAGAAATTTCCACCAAGTATCATTTTTCAATGCATTTTTGTAAATATTTTAAAAGTAAAGTGTTAAGTGACAGTGGCTTTGCTGTGAAATTTTTTATCGTGAAGAGAAATTCGGTAACTGAAAGCTATCTGAATATAGTAGGAGAAGTTGAACGTTTGTCTATCAATGTTAGTTTTGTAGACATTGAATTAATGTTTTGTTTCAATAATATGAGATAAAATCTTAGAAAAATCACGTCAGATGATAACCTTTTCTCATTAATTTTATTTTTACTTTGGCTACATTTTATTGTAATACTTGCATTTGACAGTAAAAGTTCATTTACTTTGATAAAGTAGTTAATCAAATTTTATTATATTTCATATTTAATATATATATTTTTATATCAATTCTTCTTTGCTCGTATCTCAAATTCTTTTTGTTCATTTGCTTTGAACTTTTTGATTTAATTACCAGTTTCAAAAGTTTAACTAATTTTGCAAATATGTTTTAAGTTAAAATTGAGGACAGAAAAAACTAAATTTTGTTCATTATATTCCTGAATATTGCCTAGATACATGAATGCAAATAATAATTTTAAAGATATAGATCACTAAGGACAATCAGAATAAACTATACTAAGCATATTGAGAATCAGACGTGTAAACTACAAAATCTAAAACCAATGAAAATGCTCCATAGCAACAAATGCTTTATTTCTTTCCGTTTAAAAACATTTATTTAAGTGAACTTGTAGTACCAGGAAAGAAATAATCGGAGAAAGCCCAGAAAGGGGAAAACTTTAAGTTTCTAAATGAATGGTTGGAAAAAAATTAAGAAACATCATAATAATTCTTTAAGACTATTTCGATAAAAATATAAAAAAGGGATGTAAATTTCAAATAAATTTTTGAAATAAAACATAAATTAATTCTTTGATATTTCACATTCGTTAGACGTTATTTCAGATAATCAGATAAAGATATTTCATATTCTGCGACTGTATAAATTTTATTCTTCAAATAAATTTTAAAATAATTATACTATGTAAAATATTTTAAAGTTATTTATTGGAAAAGAAAATAAGTAATAATAAATTTTCCTATCAGTAAAAAAACGAGAATATGCTAACAATGGATGTGAAGACAGAAATGCATCCAATTTTAAGCTTATATTTATTAAGCTTATGAATTACTATATTTTAAGCTCATATAACATTCACTATATAACTCATAGTTTGCATCAGTTTTAAGTGAATCAAATCCAGAGAGCGAAATATCAAAAAAGTGGTTTAAAATAACTGAATATAAATAACATAGAACCATTTGAAAATATAATAAAGAAAACGATAGATCTTATATTTCAACAACGAAGTAACCAACACTATTTAGTTAAATTAAATAGTGGTTCGTTGAATGAAATAGTATTGTAATTGCAATTAATGTGAAAATTCTAAAGTTTCAACAAATTTTTAACACTAAATTAAGTAACTAAACTTTTTTTACTCATGATCTGTAGACTCATATAAAGAAGAAAAAAATACAAAGGATTCTTTCACTTTCTACCCGTTAATCAAAATAGTTTCATCATATATAAGATATATTAAATACTTTATTTTTTAAATATGTTAAAAAAGAATCTATTAACACACAAAATAACATTTTTACTAAAATCAATCACCATACTTAAATTTTGTAGAAAATTACAAAAAAATTTTAACTGTGCAAAAATATTTGATAAATACTACATTATAATACAATAATCATTTAAATCAACAGTGAAAAAATTTGTGTTCGAATATAACGAAAATTCTTGAATATCATAAATTGATAAATTTTAGTTTATTGAATTATGCTATCTGAGGTTTTGATATGAAAAATATTCTTTCATTTAAAAGAGCTGTTATAATTAATCTTAAAAATAGTTACTAAAACATACAGGAATTCAAATGACAACTTAATGTATCGTATTTCATCAATATTTCTTATAATATACGTTCGCAACACTGGTATCTAAATATTATTTATTTAAGCAGCAAAACTTTTTTAGATATTTTGATTAAACGAATGTGGTATCCGAGATTTAGATTTGAAAAAGCCCCGATGATTCTTCACAAGGAAAATATTTATTCTTGAATCTCATGCAATGTCATAAATAATAGCTTTTGGTGTTCAAAATCACATTGAAAAGTCTCAGAAACTTCTAAAGAACAATTTTTGTTTCTTATATTCATATCCATTATAATAATTATAAGGATTATATCTAAATAATGATTATTTGAAAAGCGAAATTTTTGCCGATTATTTTTATATTAAATGAAGGAGTCCGTTATTTAGATTTAAATAGAAATGTCGATGAATGAATGCACAGAAAATGTTATTTTTGCAATGATATAACTAATGGTTACCTTTGTTCAAAAATTTGACAAAAAACTTATAGGGCATATTAATACCGACTTATTACATTGATTTTATTAAATCTATGTGTACTAAAATTTAAAAAGCGCAAATTAATCTTTTTTCTATTAAGCAATATTATCCTAGGTTTAGTTATGAAAAATATCATATTGATTCTGTATATTCAATGCCCTTGTCTTTCATCAATATCATAACATTTCAGACAAAGCCATAAATAATGATTTCCAGTATTCAGGTCTTATTAAATATCCACTATTGCTTCTAAATGACAACTTATTGTATTCTTTTTTATTAATATTTATTATAATATTCATATGGATCATTAATATTCAAGTAAACTTTATTTAAAGAGCAATAATTTATTAAATTTTCTGATGTAAAGTGATGGTATTCCAGGACCATATATAAAAAATGTATGATTTATATATTGCAACATTGGCAACATTTTTCTACCATCAGACTATAACATACTAGTCGTTATCATTTCTCAAAGATCACACTAATGAAACTTTAGGATTTCTAAATAAATTTATCATCCTTCTGTGCATTGTTTAAAAAAATTTGGGACGAGTTCAAGTAGTTCGATGTATTAAATGCTTGTTTGTGGGACTTAAATATATGAAAATATCTGTGATATTATATACACTGACAATTTTCTTCTACCTCCAGCTAGTGACTGCAGAGTTAATGTTATTGAGTTACAATGAAATGATACATTTAAAAAATAGATTTAGATGAAAAAGGTAACACTGGGTCTTTAATACAAAATTTATTCAAGACAAAAATTAGCCTAAAAATCAAAGAATACACTCACATGATAATTTAACATTTTATCATTTTTTCTTTGATATTACTCTTCCATTGCCTCATAATTTCAGGTAAAGATTAACCACCAGATAACAATCTGATTAAGTAAGAGAAAACAATTTAGCTTCACCAACAGCGTTAAAAAAGTTATTTATCAAATTTTTGGTTCATGACACTAAAACTAATAATTTTGTTGAAAATATAGGAAATGAATACAATACATACATTTTTATATTTTGACACTGATAAAAAGTGAATGATGTTTTTTGTATGGCAGTTAATTGTAACAACCATTTTGTATATCAGTATTTTTAATTCTAATTCTAAAATTTTGATAAAAAACATTAAAAATAATAAATGATTTATCAAATTTAATTTTTTATAGTATTAATTTTAATTAAAAAATTGATTCATTAATGGAGTCGTTCAAAAATTCCTGCATTTGGGGAATGGCATTGCTCTTTCTACTAAGCAGATCTCAAATTTTGTAAGAGATACAATTAATCAATAACTTTTAAAAACATTTAATAATATTTGTCTTTTTCTAAATTCAAATCTTAAAAGATTTATAGCATACAAGAAAAATTACAAAACTGAAAGAAAGTGAGAGTATAATATAAATCAAAGATTTAAATAAACGTAGTTGAAATTCTCATATTTTAGCATTCCTCCAGTCATCAAACCACTCAACGCTGTGATAGAATGTGATTATAAAATCTGTAATATGACAAAAAATAAATCGAACGATAGCATTTATTCTAGGCTATTTTATTTTTAATTGTAATTGATTTTAAATATCATTTAGATTAACCAACATAATAATAAAATATATTTTATATGAATAATCTTTTAAGAACTTAAGATGAATTTGAAACTGTTATGTTAAAAAAAACTTTATGCACCTTTCTCAATTAATAATAATTTCATCTAGAAGTTCATTCATTTGGGTCTTTGCTTTTGAATTAAAATATGCTACTTTGCAATAAAATTTCATGCTTAATTAATAATTCTCAGAGATTTTGAATCTCTTTATTTCATGTTTTATGTGTGTAAGGAGTATCAAAATCATTTTAAATTAAACTTGCTTTATTTTCACCACAGGAGGTTTTATATCCTATTTTTATGTAGTTTATAATATGTCAAAATTAATCACCGTATAATGCCAAGTTCAGGTATAATAGTATTCTATGAAAAAAATTAAAAGATTCAATGCTCAGTTTAATGCCAGTTTTACTGTAGATATTAAAATAAGCATTGAATCTTTTAATTTTAATCATTTCATTTAATCATTGAAAATTTATCAAAAGAAACTCTGAATTTTATAATCCGAGAATATTACAAGTGATATATTAATTTTATAATTGTTTAACGAAGAATAAACATTGTAAAAATAGAATTTGCATCTTTAAAAATAATCCAACACTCATAATAGTGTTGTAACAAAGTACCATAAAAAATATTATAAGCTGCTTTTTTATTTCAAAAGAAAAAGACTGGACAAGATCTTGTAGTTAACAGGATATAAAACAGTCATAGCTAACTAATAGATTATTCAGTATTTGCATAAATTCTTCAAGAAGTGAATGCGAAAGGACAGACGCGCTTTACCATGACAACGCATTTCATTTACCAAAATTGGCAATTGATTTTCTGCACAAACATATATTAAAGGGATAGAAACCTATACTTTCATTTATAAAGACTGAGAAATTTAAAATATGTTGTGATCGCAATACCTTTCCATTCATTAGGTATGATATGGAGAAGTGATTTTTTTTTCTCATCTTCATTTTTTGGACTGTGGCTCAAAATCACGAAGTGATTGGTTAAGTTTAATTGCTCTTAAGTAAGTAGAAATAAGCATACGAAACGCAAAGTAAAAAATCCAATTTATCTGATACAACTTTGAATGGTCATTTATATTGCTGTATAGAATATGAACTTAACTATAGTTCAATAACTTTCACAAAATATTTTCGACTTAGTTATTAAAGTAATTCTGTGGAGAGCTCGTGTCTTGTCTATTATGAAAGATATTTTGATTTAATTGCCTTTCTATAGAAATTATTAAAAATGAATTACTGCATCTTCTCACAAATTATCACAGAATGCTTCTAAACGATTAATATTTGATAATTTTGGTAAAATTTTGGGTAGACAGTATAAAATGAAGACATTTTCATGTTCGACACTATCCATTTTTTTTTTTAACCTAGCAGTATGAAATACGATCATTTTGAATTTTGGAGAATAATTTTCACATTTGAGTGAGTTATATATTTCCTGAAACTCCTATTTCTCTAAAAATAATTTTATTCCGTACATAAAGCATTGTAGGTTTCTGTTCATAAAATGATTTTCATAATTTCAGAACAGCAAAATTATTTTTCTTGGCAGTTGTCAGATAATTATATGTGCATATGGTGACAGAGAGAGAGAGAGAGAGAGTTTATTAACCAACATATTTGAAATTATTTTAAAAGAAACTGAAATTTATATTTCAGGATTTTTTATTTTATTTATATCTAACAAGCAAGTTTGAATACTGTGAAAATGTAGTTTTCTAGCATGAGTAGTATTATACAACGAACTATAATAATAAAAATTATCTCAAGGGAAAATACCATAAAAAATAACCTATGTATATAAATATACGTTTATATATGTTTTTTTAATAAAAATAATAAGTAAAATTAATACGGATATGCATAAAACTATTTTTATTTCATATATTATGCAATGAAATGTGAGCAACAAAACTTTTTCAGGGGTATACAATACCATAAAAATAACGTAATTATGAATTAGAAATTTCGAATAAATAGCATATCGTATTTAAATTTATAAGCTGATATAAACAGAAATTAGCTTTTCTAACATTTAAGTAGATAAAATTTTGTACCCAGAAAGACAATAAGTTCTAATTTAAGTGTCTAAAAAGTTGTTATAGTATGTACTCCAAATTCTTTAAATTTCTTACAAAATTTGAATGAGAAATTGATGTTTCTTAATAGTTAATGTGTAAATCTATATTTCAGTTACTTGAAAATGGACAGTTCACTAACGCGCTTATATTAGGTCATTACATTTTTATGGCCGTATCCCAGTCAATAATAAAAAAATCAGGTAAGTTTCTCAAATATCAAAACTTATTAATTCAAATGATTGACACACACACATACACACACACAAAAATTAATAGTAATTTATATTCATTTTGATTGATTATAAAATGTAAACTATATATTTTGATATATTTGATATATTGAAAAACGATATATTTTGATGAGAGGAAAACAATAAACCATTATTGATTCTCTCTTTGATGAAACCAAAAGAAAGTATCATTAACAAATGAAGAAATAAACAGAACATTTTTTGGATAAAACTGCATAAATGCATTAATATTTCATTATATATCTTCATACAAAATGTTATATACCAATATAATTTTTAAAACATTAAAATTAAATACGTTTTTTGTTTCTTATCACATTATCTTGAAACATAAAAGTTTGTATTTTTAATTAAACATATTTTAAGTTAAGAATGTTATTCAAATCTCTTCTATAATAATGTAAAATATTTTACTTAAGTTATAAATTTAAAGAAAAAGGAGCACATTTTCTCAACAACTTTTAAGAAAAGATTTAACATTCAAATAAAACACCTATATGTATTTATTTTCATAGTTCTAGATTTAATAAAATCAAATTTGTAAAATTAAAATGAATTGTGTAGTCAGTACACAATGAAAAGTATTCAATGGAACATTTTACCCTCTATTCAGGAAAACAGTTTTAGTGATTATTTTCCTTGAAACGTATTATATTTTAAAATGTTGCATGTCTGCATATAAATGTTTTTCAAATATGTCTACAATATTCCAATCAAGGACTACGAGTTCATGGATAATTTCTGAAAATATTTTATTACATGGTGATTAATATTTCATTAAATAATATTATCGTATACGAAATATAATATTTATTATACATTAAATGGTATAAGCACATTTAGATATAAATTGATGTGGGAAAATTGTCTTGTACGTAAACTGATTCATGAAAAATTTTGTCTTAGAAAGAAAAATTAGAATGTAAATTATATTCGAACACATATACTAAATTGATATGGATGAGTCAAAATTCATTAAAGGTTTGAAATAGAGATTAAAACAAATTCTGAACGATATTTTATCATTTATGTGCAATAAAACTTTTTCAGAACAATTTTATATTTTAGTTTTATAAATAGGAAAATTTATTTAATATTATAATTATTATGGATCTAGTACACTACAAAGTGTCTTAAATTAAAGTACGTCTACGAAGATCTGAAAATAAATTAGTCGCAACGTTATCCAAAAAGTCCCAGATCATCATGGAAAAGTAAATAAATTTGGAAAGTGTCAGTTGATTCTTTTATTAATTTGTATAATACATAGAATTATAAGTCTAGCAGAAGATATTGTATTGCCTTGAAGTAAATGATGTCGTTTAAAGATTAATTATTGTTCAGTTTCAAAAATGTATCGCAATATTATCAATGACCATCTAAATCCTATGAAGAGAATGAGTTATAGCTTAGGATGATTCCACTATGAGTCATGGCCTTATTTCAAATCGGATAGTTTGTATCACACAGTTTAAACATCCATTTCTCAACACCTTGGGAACATCGTTCATAATTCACATTTTTTTCCCAGTGTGGCTTTAAATAGCCTTATTGAACTAATTATTCATATCTTATAATTTTGTTATTGATATTTGTTATTAGAATATCCTTTATTTCCCATGAAAAACTATGATTCTAAATTTTATTACTAGATTAACTGCAAATTGTTTTGCAAAGTGTAAGAGGATCCTTTTCATATATGTAGCTAAGTTATTTTGACAAGAAGAACTTGGTTTCTAGAAGCTACAAAAATTAAAGAAATGATGCAAGACTTTGCAATGCTTTCATAATTTATATAATAATATACACTGCCTGACATTGAAAATTCAAAATCAAGAAGGAGTGGCCAAAAAATTATACAAATTTCAGGGTAGAAGCACCTTACTGAGTTATACAAATGATGTTAAATGCGCAGCTCTTCAGCACACGTAGGATAAGATATAAGGTGAGGATCCGGCAGAGTGGGCAATACTCGCGCCATTATTGCTGCTTGAAAAATAATCATTAGTTTGTTCTAGTTTTTCTTGTTTTCTTAAAAAAAAGTTTGCTCTTCTTTAAAAAAAAGGAGCCTGTACTTGCATAGAATGCCAGACCATTGTCGATGAAACAGTTCCAACACAGACGAGTTTACGAGGGGGATGGTTATAGAATTGAGACGGGTACGTTGAACCTTATAGCAAATCGCAGATGGCAGACACCTGGACGCGTCCACAGTGCACCAGTTGTGGTGAAAAAAGTTGGAATAAGGAACTGTGAAACGTTTGCGGGGTGACGCTGCATTCTGAGGGATGTCAGCACGGGTGGATTTACGATTCCGACGGTAGGCAGTCGCAGCCTCGCAAACTATGTCTACCGAAATTCTGCAACATGATCAAGACACGCTGGATACTCCAATATCGAGTAAAACCATTTGCCGTCGAATGGTTGCTAATGGCCTACGCTCATATCTTCTTTAAGAAGACTACCATTGACCACACAGCACAGAGTAAAATGTCTGCAACGGGACCGGATTAGAGTGATGCGGATGACGGAGTGTTAGAGGATCATTTTTCAGATGATTTATGCTTCTGTTTCTTCAGTGATATTCGATGCGTAAGTTTGTCGTCGATGTGGAGACAGGTGTAATCTTGCAGCAATTGGGTAGCGCCAAATCATGTGACAACATAGTATCATGGTTTGTAGCACCATAGCGTACGATTTCAGGTCAGTTCTACTTCTCATTCACGGCACTATGACACCCCAATGTTTCGTGGATGATATGCTGCAGTTAGTGAGACTCCCCTACCATCAGGGGGTACCTAACTCCCTTTATTAGCAAAATAACACCTGGTAACACAATGCTCGCATCAGCCAGCAGGCCATGCATGGTGTATAATTGCTTTCCTGGACACCGTGCTCTCCAAATCTCTCACGAGCATTTCTGGGTTATGAATGGTCGCCATTTGCATATTCTGCCACTGCCTCTTTCAGAAAACGCACTTTGGCAAATGGTTAACAGAGAATGGAGAGCCTTTCCTTAGGACGCAATACTTCCTATCATGAACTCTGTGCGTAGATGTGTTACTTCGTGAATCGTCGTCCACTGTGGTCCTACAAATTTTTGTCCCGACCCTGTTCTCGCTATGAATTACGCATTACATTTTGAAATATAAATCACTTATATGTTTCTTTGTATCTAATTACTTTCTGATAACTCCTTATTGGTGTTGCATTTTCAATGTTGGGCAGCATAGAAATACTTAACAAATGAATTATAAAGAATGCGAAGCAAAGTTAATTTACGATGAATACTGAGTTTAATAACTAATTGAAATTGTCCCAATTTAGAGCAGTTGTGAACTTCACTGTATCCTAAATAATATTTCTTATAAAATGTTTATTTTAAAACATAATACGGGATTGCTTGAAATAAGGAAAATATTAAATATGTCTGAGGAAATTACTTATGACTGAAGATTTAATAATCAATGAACTTTAATCCATGATTAAAGCAAGCAAATCTTACTAAATAATATAGTTTATTAAATAACTTGTTGTATTTAATTGAGAAGAATTTATTTGATTACTTCATTTTTAATCTCTCTTTCTTTCTCTCTGTACATATATATATATATATATATATATATATATATATATATATAAATTTTTATTTTTATATATATATATAAATTTTTTAATAAAGCAGGAAATGTCGACTAAAATTGAATGTATTTTGGTATTTAGAAAAATATCAAAAAGTATAACAAAATAATACAAAATATTGCTTGACATTTTCCATTTTTTGATGCAAAATAAATATATGCTTTATTATACCAAAAAAAATTTAACATTTTTCATTAGTAACATTAAAAGCAAAATAGTTTCCTACTCAGATATTATTGATATCACAAATTCTATATCAAATGAGTACACATTTAATACAAATATTGCACCCTTATAGCAAATTTATAAATGTACCCTTTAAAAATAAATACCCTCTTCATGAGAATGAGATATAAAGCTTGTGGTCCTTCAATGTGATATTATTACAAATGCGTTTAAGAAAACAGAAGTTGACATTGAATAATGTTGGTTATTATATATATATATATATATATATATATATATATATATATATATATATATATATATATATATATATATATATATATATATATATATATATATATAATAACAAAGTTTTTCAATGTCACGTACTACGTTAAATGAAATAAACAAATTAGATAATATTTTATTAAATTAATTTAATATCTTAGTAAATGTACTCATTAACACATTTACCAATTTCTAAGCCAGATTATATGCATATTTACTTTAATAAATGTTTATAAATGTTTAAAAATCTTTTTTCCAAAATCTGAAATTATCTATACTATTTAATTTATATTTTTATTTTAACTGTAATATTTTATCTATATTAACTATTTTATTTTAACTCTATATATTTTTAATTTAACTGTAATAATCTAATGTCACATCTATTGGTAAAAAGGAAATATAATCATAAAACCACAAAAAAACTAGAAGCAATTTCTTATCAAATGTATAATATCATATACATTGAAATTTATATCCCGATCCGGAAATCTAGAATTGTTTCCCCTTTCCAATCTGCAATTGGTAAAAATAATGCTATTTTATTTGGTGGGCCCATTCTAAATGTGATATCGTCATTCCGAAAGTGTTTGTGTTCTCATAATATAAATGCAAAAACCAAACAGCAGACCATTAGTCTTAGCTTGCCACCGTTTAAGATAACATTTCATTTGAAGGTCATCGCTAGCAGACTTGTTTTACGTATATCTATCGCTATGGAAGAATATGTTGGATCAGCAGTTAAGTCAGGTTTAGAATCTGATATCCCCCTTTTGATAAGTTTCCCAAACAATCCACTATGGTTTCAATACGGAAAATAAATACCTTAAAATGTATAATTTTTTTTAATCTTAAGAAAGTTAATATGTAAATTATGAAAGTGACGTTGAAACTATATTAACTGACTGAGTAATCAACTATCTCTCAAACCATATTTTTAACAGAAATGAGTCCTATATAAGTCATTTAATAAAAGAGATGCTTACTAAGCTCATTTGATAATTTGTTTAATTTACATGAAATGTTTTTAAGAAAATTTTATTTATAAAAATAACATATATTTTATACATAAATAAACATTTAAAAAGTGAATTTCATTTGTGTATTCGTAAAAATTCTAATGTTCAGTTTATAACTATTTCCTATTTCCAGATTAATATTTAAAATTGAAGTTAGTAAAAAAATATTTCAATAAACGGAATTTGTAAATCTTAGGAAATAATAAAAATAATTAAAAATAAACTCAAACTGAAATAAAACTAATTAAATTATCCGAAAAATATCTCAAAATAATAATAATGACAATAACATAAGGAAATTATTTCTTTATCTCTGAGGAATATAAAACTTTAAAACTGAAACTCATTTAATTTGTTAAATCAAAATCTGATTTATAGAAAAAGTTTGTAGGAAAACTTTTCTAATTTATCTGGTAAAGTCCTACTTTCATTTGATTTCTCACAGGATATATTGCTCTACTTTTTAAGATTCCTTGTCCTTGAAATGAGAGAAAGTCGAAACAAAAGCATGTCCTGAAAAAAAAATAGCAAAGTTCTTTATAGCATATTCCTGTGATGTGACTGCTATAAATATATACAGCAGGAACACTTTTGAAATTGCCGCGAGAATGAATATCATGTTGAACCGATTATTATATCTCGTGAGATCTCGCGGGAAAATGCGAGAGTGAACAAAAAGCATAAAACGAGGACAGATTCCCGAGAGAGGGAAGAAATAAAAATGGAGGGAAGTGATGATGGGGATTACCTTTAAGTTCTGTGACTTTAATACAAATTCTGAAACAATAATCTTGTTCTAGTCTTTTTAGAGAATATCTTTTTTTTTTTTTAATTCTTCTTTTTTCTCCCTTGAGCTAACTTTCTTAGACGCAGCTTTTTCACTTTTAACCGAATCATTAGAAAAGAGTTTGACAGCTCAGCCAAGTTTTACAACATTACTTTTGAGCTAAAATGGATGGAAGGAAAATATTCTTAGAAAGGATTAAAGTGTTAAATAAAATAAGAGCTTTCAAGTGTTAATCAGGATAAATTTTGAGGTTCTGTGCTGTTGGATATCAACAGAATACAAGACTGAATTTGCGATGGGAATTTGAAATATATATATATATATATATATATATATATATATATATATATATATATATATATATATATATATATATATATATATATATATATATATATATATATATATATATATATATATATATATATATATATATATATATATATATATATATATATATATATATAAATATATATTTGAATGAAGTTTCCTTAATGTTATAGAATATTAAATTTTAAAGAATTGACCATTATTTCTTTGAGCATAAGAGTACTAATTTAATTTTATTACAATAACTACGTGCTAATGTAAATGTATGAACTTTGGAAGTGAATAAAAATATAGAGCAATTCAATTATTTTAAAATTGTTCTTTGCATAAATATTCATTAAATTTCACTAATGTTTCAATAAATTTTAAAACTTAACAAGAGTCTGATTTTAATCATATATTCTTAATAAAGTATTCAGGTGAAAAAATTTTTCATCAATTTATGAAAAAAAACGATAAAATAAAATAAAAACATCCAAATGAATTAATAAAGGACTTAGCAAATTCATGTTAAACTGTGTTTTAATGTATATATTTTGTAATAGCATTTTAACTAAAATAGAATTCTATCTTTTATCCACAGAATTTCGCAACAAAAAAGTATATAAAATTTAAATAGCGAATTTGCTAATCAGCTCATTTATCAGAAATTCATACCATTCTAAAACCTTATCATCCATTGAAAGAACTTGAAGCAATTATTTAATATTTCTTACTTATATTTGGAAGTCAAAACACCTTTGTTGAAACATTTTCTACCAATCTCAAAATCCATAATAACTAGCTAAATGTAGTAAGCACTTCCACTTTGCTTATAAACTCAGAGAGACTCTTATGGAACTCAAGTGTAATTCTTTAACATCATGATTACATAAAATAATCAAATAATAGGAGATCATTCCTTTACAATTTGATATACCATTTTCTTATTTTTATGATATTTTCTACATACAGGGTCTCCTTGAAAATGTCCTATCCTATGAAGTTGTTCTCTGGAATAATAGTGACCATCAATATTGCTTATATCATCTATCTTTAGATATTTCTTCAATGCTTACAAAATTTTTAAAAGCTAAATTATGATATTTTTAGAATTTGTAAAGTTATTTGCATTAGAAACTTGAATCTTAACAGGAAAAACATTTAATTACCAATTTTCATGTGTTTTAAATCATTTTGATTGCAAATTTGGTGGAGTTTAAAGACTAATTACATTCCATTATTGAAATAGCCGACTTGAATATTGTTGAACTTAAAAACTTAAGAATTTTCATTTGTGATCATAAGGGAATAAATATGATTAAATTATAACCATCTGCAAAATCGGTACAGCGGGTTTTTAGACTGCGAGTTAAAAAATTATTCAACTGAATTTCTTAATACGATGAACTGAATATGTAGATGAATTTCAACATAATCTTATTACTTAGGTATTATTGTTAATCGAATTTTTTTCATTATTGTTTCACGATTTCAAGAAATACTGTAAGTATCAGATCTGTTACGAAATTATCTGAGAAAAATTGGCAAAATTAAATGAAAATTATTTGGAAAATCGAAAAAAAATAGCATTAAAATAGTCATAAGCAAGATCGAATTCATAACTGTAACCATATTGACAGGAATGTGTAGAAGCGAGAGAGAATTTTTCATACATAATGAGCTGTATTCATTTATCATAAAGATGGAAACTGAGAAAATTTTTAAATACCTGATAATATATACCTAAATACATGAAAAATGCAAAATGCAGAAAAGCATCATTGTCTTCTAATGTTCTTATATACCATCGGTGAATGAACAACATTAATTAGTATCGAACAGAAAGCTCTGTCATTTCAAAAGCTCAAGATAAACTAAAAGCCACCTACTCTGAGAGACACTTTATAATGAACAAGCTATAGCTTAATATACAATTTTGAATAGTCAACATGAAAAAATTGGTTTCAAATTGAAATTTTCCCTGGATGTTGCTTTATGAAACTGTAAGATTTGACACTGCAACTCTGCAAGATGACTAAAGTTCGTTAAACATGTTTTTATGGTAAATTGGTTTTAGAATTGATTTTTATGTTTCATCCCATTACTCAATGATGTTTAAAATTTAAGTATTCAAATGATAAACGGTGTTTGAGATTATAGTATTCATCTCAATATTAGAGGAGTTATATCTAATATTGATAAATTTAAGTTCTCAATTTATGTTTAATTCTAGTGAAACAATAGCACGTTACGAGAGAAACTAGTTGTATTAAAGTAGCTCATAATATCAGGCAACTAGTATTGCATATTTTTTAACACTATTATAAGTAATTTTTGAACTGGACATGTAATCACGTGCACTTAAATGAGAATCACTTGATGACTTTTGATTTAATGATTCTACTGACAGAAGCGTCCTTTTTTATAATTATATCGATGAAGAAATAAATGCACAGTACTTTTCTTGTCATACATTAAAAAGGATACGTATGCAGGAGTATGGAGAGGAAGAAATTTTGAAACGTTCATAGATTTTTAGGTACTGTTTTCCTGGAAATATTATTGACCAAAGATATAGAAATTATATATTATATTGTATTATTTGTTTGCTTGTTGTGCAATTAAAAATATTTTTATTTTGCAAGTAATAATCTTTACCTGAACATTTTTTTTCATGTGACAATGTTTTAACGGATAAACATATAATATTGCTTTCAGACAAATTGAAAATTTAATTAAAGAATTAGATACTGGTATAAAAACGCTAAACTTACTAATTAAAAAAATCAATAAAAGTTAAAATTTAAGGAAATCAGTTAATAAGAAAAAGAGTATTTCAGTGATTTTAAGCAAAGTAAGGATATTTAAAATTTCTAGTTTGAAGACAGTTTATTAAAAATTGGATATTATATGTATTCTGACTTAGCCAGCAAAATTTAGAAATTAAGCAATAAAAAATGCACCATAATAATTAAAAATTTCATTTAATAATATTGTTCACCTGACTTCCCTTTAAAAAGTTTATAATGAAAGCTAAGCATTTATATTAATTAGTATTTACTTTTGTATTTTCAATAAAATATTTGATGTATTAATTATTAACTTTGAATCATTTTCAATTGCTCTTATGCTTAAATCAAATAAATATTTTTAATAAGGCATTGAAGTTTCCATTATATTATAAAATTAAATTACTGATTAATTTCTATTTCTTAAAATACCATTTCTAAATTATTTGATATCCTAGAATCCATTACTTTTTCACAATAAAATCTATTGCAACTTTAATTGAATCCCTTACATATGTCTTTCATTCATATAGATAATAATCTTTATGACATAACTGCATTATATTACAGAAAGTCGATCTCAGCTACCATCTCCCGATCGAATCCAATTAGCTATTATTCAAATTTTCCTTTTCCTTTGAGTTATGAAGTGCCGCGCTGAGACTTAAATCAGTAGATTAATTTTAATTAGATTTGGGGTGCGTCTCTGTCTTCCTCCAGGGATATCATACAACTTTCCTCGCGCTCATTTCCACTGCCGCACTTTCCGAAGCCAATGAAATCGCTCACCTCTTCACTTGAGGTGGTTTTAATTTGTGAGAAGGACCAAGTGAAATATAACTACCAGATAATGGAATTGTCGCATATCTGGTCAAGAACTGTAAATTATCAGTAAGTAATGCCCTAATGCATCCGTCTGTCTGCTGAAAATTTCCGATGAACAGAAGAGTGGGTAATTTACTAATTCGCTATAAACAAGAGTGCAGCTGATTGTGAAAGTTTGATTCGATTACCAGAGGCATCTACTTCATCTGCTTTCACTTATCATTACGGACTTCTCGATTTAATCATTTGCATGAATTTCAGTGTATGATATTCCTCTATTCTTATTTACTAGTTTTGGAAGGATTTTTAAATGTATTTAGTGAGATAGAGTCACAGATTTCATTAGTGAATTTTCTAAGACTACAAATATAATTTTTCGTGATTTTTTTAAATGTAATTAATTTGCAATTATATGAAGATAAAATAACCTAATAATATTTTCTTGTTTTTTTTTAATTTCAGTATAAAAACTAACCTTTTTAATAATAGCATGATTTACATATTTTTTAAATGTTAATTTTTTTCATTTATACATTTAAATAATTTTAGAAAGCTTAAATCTAGTTAAATATAGAGTAAGATTCTTAATTTATTCTTTCTTAACTGTAAACTAGATTTATAATAATTATAAAACAGAATAATTTTCGCTGGTTTAAACAAAATCAAATAAAAAGAATTTTTTATTTTACATAATAATATTAATTTTTTTTATCAAGTGTAGTTTAATATAATATAATAATAGAAAACAGAATAAATAACATTCATATTTAACACTCCTTAAAATAAATTAATATTTAATGAATTATTTTATTAATATGGTGGTAAACAATAATATGGAAAACGCAGAAACCTTAAAAATGACGTTGCCATCAAGTAGATACTAACAGGAACAAGTACATTTATTATTTGTTTGGCTACCAAAGTTTAAAAATCCGATAGATATTCATCGGAGGAAGAAAAATGCGCATGCTGAATTATATTCGTCTAAAACAACATTATAAAATAATGCTCAACAGGTTGGGATTCATCTCAAGAAGCAATGCTATTCAACAACATAAGACTAGCATATTCATCTCAGAAACTCCGTCAAATAGAAGATAATCAAGCATTCATTACAAAGTTATTTCCTCTCTTTTCATGATCTTCAAGATTTTGGTCATTTAAAATTCTTTTATTTCATTACCTTGAATTAAGCAAGTTGATGTAAATGACAGATATGTCTTTGACCTACAGCATGCTATAATGTGAGGCAGAAAAAGCATGCAAAAACAGACTCTTAGATTGTTTTTTTTTGTACCACATAGCCCAATATAATACTGAATAGCACATTTATAATTTCTTTTAATTCATTCATTTTTTCAACAACATTGTTTGTTCCGGTGCGAACTGCAAACTTATAAATTTATTTAATCTTTATTTTACCTTGAGCATTAATAATTTAAAATTTGAATAAATATGCACTTTTCGCCGAAAATCATAATCATTTACTTATTATAAATGTAAATTAATGATAAGCTTTAATCACATAAAATAATTACTTTTTCTGTAATGAATTAGCATACTAATATCTTGTCAAAAACAACTATATGGTGTATTAAATTAGAATGTATATATGATGAAGAAATTTAGAGAATAAGGCAGTATTTATATACATTACTTTGTTTTTCCATATATTTTATATATTATTGGGGAATGTTCGAAGTGTTTTGGTTGAGCCAAAGTGCTTTTGTAGGATTTGTACTGTATTCTTTAGTGGAGCAATTCGTTGGGTAGATTTCTAGCTTAAGATTGGTTGTTTAAAATGATATCTGTTCGAATTTATATTTTTATTCTATTTATCCGCATGCTTCGAATACAAGCATATGCATTAATGCTATTGAGTATTTTCCAGAAAAATTCTTATTAAACCAATAATATTTTAAACCTTTAGTACACTCTTTTAATTTTTAAAGAACTATAGTTACATTTTCAATTCCTTTACTGTATAATTTTTTTAACATTTTGTGCAAAGTTAAAAATATTTAAGAGCTATAAGTAGATGGTTATATATGTATTGCATCGATTTACAAAATAAACAAGAATGTTCTTGCTGTTTTTAATGACCCAAAATAATATGTCCTACAAAAAGTGTTGCCTATTATTAGTCCTCAAAATAATTACCATTTTCATCCATTACTTTCTACCTACGCGTTTTCAGTTGTTCTATCACCTTGTGTTAAAACTTGAGGGTATTGAACGCTAAAATGTCCGTGAATGCTTGGCGATAGTCTGCTTCATGGTGAAGGAATTTCCCTGAAAATGACTGTCCATTGACTGGAAGAGGTGGTATTCTGATACTGCAATGTCAAGTGATTCGGGAGGATAACACCAAATCTCCCAACCAAGTAAATGTTTGGTATTCCTGGCCATCAGCAGGACATGCGGTCTCTTGCTATCGGACAAGAACAGTACACCTTTGTGATTGACTAGAGGTGGCTACTTTTGTTACAATGCCTGTTGCACACGTTCCAATTGCTGGGAGTACTGTTCTGCAGTAACTATTTGGCCCATTGGCAAAAGCTCATAGTGAACTATTTAACGTTAGTTCACCAGACATCAGCTTCATCTCCTGACCTGAATTTGTGAAACCAATGGATTGCCATAGCTTTATTCATAGCTCTACTCTCAAATGCTAGACATATTCCGCGACATGGTGCAGCAACTGAAAAGCCCATTTTTAAGTCAAAATGCAAATAACATTAATGAACTGCTCCACAGCATCCATTTTTTCTCTATTGTACGAGTAATGATTGATGAATGTACGCGGTGGACCTGCTTTTATAACGGTATATTTACTTTCGACAGACCGGTGTCTTAAACACGTCACACAATTATTTGCAAACTTATTTTCACTTCATTCAATGACAAAGCGAAAACGGCAAGAAATTTTATGTTTACCTTACACATCAGTCCATAATTTAAGAACTATTACTTTTAAAACTAATGTTACTTACATGATATAATTATTTCAAGCAGATTTTAGAAAAATATCGATTAAATATTTGTTTAATAAAAAGTAATTGAAACTTGAATATTGATTAGTAATTGAGTGTGTTTTATAAATTTATTTACTTGCATTTTATAAATGCCAATAAATACATTTATAAAAATTAAAATAAGATTTTAAACAAATTAAGATGGTATTAAAATGCTAAATAAAACAAGTTTTATACAGCTTAATAAATTACTTTATCCAATAATCTGGAGTAAAAGTGATAAAATTATTTATAGCACTTATATGTATTTAAAAGCATAAAGAGAAATAAATTACATTATTTAATTTTTAAAATAAAAAAGGAATCATGTTTGGAATTTTTTAATTAGGAAAATCACTGAATTGTTTTGTAAATATACTCGTGTATAAAAGGAACATATTCGGTATAAATGCCTTTTTATATTATGGTTCATTCTTCTCTATTTTTTTCAAAGATGTTTAATTCATTATTTTGACAGAATTTTTCTCAACATAATTTTTAAATGACGTCAAATATTATTCCATTTAAAATATTATCACGGGAGCAGTCATGACGTACAAGAAATGTCCCCTTAATAAATATAAATAACTTTGCAACATGTTAGACGCGTAACTGTCACTCTTCCTCCAGAGACTTTACATGCAGTAACTTCTCAGAGCCCACGCATCTAAAAAATAGAAAATTGAGATTTAATGTTCTCATGGATATTTCCTTTATGTTTTTATTTATAGTTTGAATATTACATACAATTTATTTCCTGTTTCTGCACTATTTTATTGTATAAAAGAGATTTTTTATATCAAACCATTTTGTTCCAAAAATATTTTAAAAAACTGCAAGATAAGTTAAGAATTGCTTAGAAATACTGAGTTTCTGCCAAGCAAAATAATCGTTTTATTGTTAATTACTTTTTTATATGATTAAAAATCTAATTAAATATATAAAATATGTGCTTTGATTTATTAACGGTAACTTAATACATTAGTTTACATAAAAATGTTGATAATGTGATATGTAAGGAAATATCCTAAAAATTAATATGATTCATGATTTAAAATGTGAAGATACATAAAATAATAATTAATATTTTAACAACCATAGAATAATGAAATATATAATCATTCCGTGATTCAAATAAATTATAAAATGTATGCTATTGTATAATCTCAAATTAAAAAACGAGGATAAAAGACTACTAGCTTTTGAAAACTCTTCCACAATAATTATAACATGTTTTAAAATTATAAAATATCTGCTTTTATTCTTACACTACAACAATAAAGTTCAAATTTTTAAATAAATATAATGTCATTAGATGAATATGCATTAAAAATTATTAATTAATATAAATAGAGGAAATAAATAAATAGCATTTATTTAGTTAACAAAAACTTTAAAAGCTTTTGTTAATATTCAATGCCTATGCTTTCCTTCAGCCTTAAAATTCAACCAGTTAAAGAATTAGGAAAAATATATTAGAAAGTGAAATACATTACACTTAAGATCAATGATTTTAGTTTTTTAAGAATTCAATGTTTTCTAAATCAATACATATTAATATAATTTAATTTAATATAAAATATTAGAAGCATAAAATGAGACATATTTTCAATTAAATGTTAAAATAAACTCATTCTTGCAAATCTTTTAATCAAGACTTTTGGCTACATTCAGTGCATTTTTCTTTCTACTGACAAGACAGCTAAAACATAACAACAATATATTCATTTCTTACTCAAAGATAAAAATGTAAAAGCTTATTAGTTGTACTTAAATACTTTAAGTAATAATAAATCAGATAATACTGTCTTCACAAAACCGCCCTTCCATGTCGGGCTGCGGTATTTATACCTGACTTGGCTGAGAAATCTACCAGTTTCGCCAAGGTTCTGGAAGCTATCTATCTATCTGGAGGCTATCTCGATAAATATTGGTCCTAGAGGTTAGGTGATGGATGTTTCAAGAAGTATCTATTTCTCGCCAAGTCGCCAAGAATCTCACCAACTGTCGCCAAATCATTAGGAAAGCCGCTTTTAAACTACAACACGTCTAAATACCGCAATTTTTGCACAAAATGTGAGTATTTCCGATCTGTCTGAGATATTTTAAGACAAATACAATCATTATTTATAAATTTGTAAAATTGCTCCCCTCTCAAGGACTGCACTTCCCGGGCAGTACAATCCCTTAGTAGGAGGCCAAATTTAATATAAAATAATTTAAATTTTAAGAGGATACAGAACACATTACATACACAAACAACTAAAAATACAAATACAAAAAAAATAGAAAATATTAAAATTATCTATTCTATTTACAAAGAGACAATGGTCTACTACTTTTTATTTTACATTACGATAAGGAGCTAATCTATCATAATGTACTACCTTTGGTTTTGAAGACAATGATTTCCTTATACGAACCACGACGTCGTTCAGTCTTTTTAGGACTGTGTAGGGACCTTCCCAGTTGGCTTGCAACTTTTTAGAAAGTCCTTTACGTCGAATCGGGTTCCACAACCAAACTTTGTCACCTTCCTGAAATTCATGTCCTGTCGCTCTTGTGTCATACCTTGTCTTCATTCTTTCAGTCGTCAGGTTGATTCGGTCTCGAGCGAAGTTATGGACATCTTCAAGACTTGCCTGAAGGTCTCGAAGGTATTCCTCTGGCGATGAAGATGTATCCGGTGGACGACCAAACTGAAGATCACAAGGGAGACGAAGTTCGCGACCAAAGAGCATTTGTGATGGAGTATATCCGGTAGTCTCATGAACAGCACTGCGATATGCAAGCAGAAACAGCGGTAGCTTCAAATCCCAATCTTGCTGATTTCTGGAAACCATAAGTGAGAGATTATTCAAAATAGTTCTGTTAAACCTCTCTACCATGCCGTCCGATTGTGGGTGTAGTGGCGTGGTCTGCGTCTTGTCTATTCCGAGAATTTGACACATTCCTTTAAACACAACAGAGGTAAAATTTGTCCCTTGATCTGAATTAATTTTTAAGTGTGTGCCGAATCTGGAAACCCATTACTGTACTAGAACCTCGGCTACTGTAGTCGCCTCTTGATCGGGGATTGAAAACTCTTCAGGCCACTTAGTAAAGTAGTCCATGACAACTAGTATGTATTTGTTGCCATTTGAAGATCGTGCTAAAGGACACAAAATGTCTAATGCTATCCGCTCAAAAGGTGCTCCTACGTTGTACCGCTGCAACCTTCCTCGGCTACGTTTCTTTGGACCCTTACGTGCCGCACAGTCATCACAAGATTGACACCATTTCTCTACATCTTGTCTAGTTTTGCTCCAATAGAAGCGTTCTCGAACTTTCTGTAAAGTTTTCATTACTTCGAAGTGGCCTCCAATTGAGCTACTATGCAATTCTTTCAAAACATCTGAAATTCTTAATTTTGGAAGAACAAATTGCCATTTGAAATTACGTCCATCATCGGACTCCCATTTCCTGTATAACACACCATTTCTTATATGGAGTGAGTCCCAAAGAGCCCAATATTGCTTAGTAGCAGGACTATAGGTGGAGATATCCTGCCAACTTGGTCTCATACTGGAGGATTCTTTTAATTCAAAAATTGGATTTATATCTGGGTCTTCTTTTTGGCCTTCTCTAAGTCCTTTATCACTCCATGGGTCTGGTTTGATGGCGGTGAAACAGTAACTTGGCGTACCGAAGGATTTACTAATTGATATTTCTTCTCTATTCTAGAACAATATCGGCAGCTTTCATTACACGGTTTCCTTGATAATGCATCAGTATTTCCATGAAGAGTTCCTTTGCGATGACTTATTTCCATTTTAGAAATTCCACCATCTTTTGGTTTCGGACAGTATCCACGAACGTGTCCGACTCACCCGTAATTCCAACACTGAATTTTAGTGTTTCTGCTACCTTTACTCATTTCTAAGCTACGCAATTTTCGCCGTAGATCTTCAATTTGCTTTCTTAGATCATAGTCCGTATCAGTAGCAGAGACGGCTCTGATTGAGTGACGCTCTTTACGTGAGGCCTGCTGCGCAGCCTCTATCTTATGTGCGCAGACTAGGGCAGATCCGATATCTTTGACATCGGCAAGTCTAAGTGTTTTCTGTATCTCCGAATCCCGCACACTATCGATGAAGTGATGGAGAGTAAGATCTTGACGTGTCTCAGCTGGGCAGCATGAAAATGCTAGATGGGAAAGTCGCTGAATATCGGCAGCCAATTCTTGCAGACTTTCAATCGCTTTTTGATAGCGGGACTTTAACTGTAGTCTGCTATATTCTTTAGTGCACTTTTCTCCAAATCGCAGCTCAAGCGCACTATATAGGACTTGGAAATCGTGCCTCTGCTCTTCCGGAAGCGTCTCGAGGATGTCGGCCTCGTCTCCTCTTAAAGAAGCCACCAGGTGAAAAGCTTGGGCTCGGGGATTCCATCCATTAGCTTCCGCTATCATCATAAACCGGGTTTTGTATACTTGTCAGGATGATTTTCCATCGATTGTTGGGAGTTTAATTGTTGCTAGAAAAGGCATAAATGCCGCGTTGGGTTCCTCATGTCTGTTTGACATTTGCTTCTTCAAGCTTTCAATCTCTTTATTCATATTGTCTAATGCTTCTTTAACTTTCTCTTCTGTCTTCAAAACTTTAGTTTCAACTGAAGTTACTTTATCTTCCACTGCATTCATCTTCTCCTGAATGATGTTGGAGAATTCTTCTTTAACACTTACAATGTCCTTCTTAAGCTCCTCCTGTCCAGATTTTATCTCTTTCATCATCTCGGTGTTAATCTTTTCTTGTCCAGCTTTCATCAATTCTTGTCTAGCTTTCATCTCTTCTTGTCCAGCTTTCATCTCCTCCTGTCCAGCTTTCATCTCAGTTATCTGTTCCGCTAATTTTTCGAAAAGACTTTTAAAAAAATCCATATCCATTTTTCTTGTGACACGCTGCATCAACTCTTCAACCCCGATTCTGACACCAGTTGTACCGAGCTTCAAGGGTTCGTGTCGATTGAGAGTTGAATAAAGCAACCACTTAATGAATACAAGACTTTTATTCGTAAAAATTTCACTAGATATAAGAAATTCCCGCTGTAACAATCACAATTATACAACTACAGTTCGTCAGATATAACAAGAAACGGCTTCCAATCACAGGTCTCAAATACCTCAGACAGAGAAAAACTAGCAGTCGCAACTAATCGTCTTCACTCACTGAATGTCTTCACAAAACTCACCCTTTCATGTCGGGCTGCGGTATTTATACCTGATTTGGCGGAGAAATCTATCAGTTTCGCCAAGGTTCTGGAAACTTCTAGGCTATCTCGATAAATATTGGTCCTAGAGGTTAGGTAATGGATGTTTCCAGAAGTATCTATTTCTCGCCAAGTTGCCAAGAATCTCGCCAACTGTCGCCAAATCATTAGGAAACCCGCTTTTAAACTACAACACGTCTAAATACCGCAATTTTTGCACAAAATGTGAGTATTTCCGATCTGTCTGAGATATTTTAAGGCAAATACAATCATTATTTATAAATTTGTAACAATATGCATATACTGTTAATTTAACAAACATTTCTGTATGATTAAAGGTAATCTTTCTAAATATATTCTTAAACATAATTATTAAGGATTAGCTTGATCTTTCTTTCTATACCACCTATTGAAATTAAATACATTTAATGTTGTAATTTACAATCATTTAACTCTAGAATTCATCGTGTTCTGATATATATTTTGACATAACAGGTTATTCTGAAAAATAGATGTGATATCACTGATGTTACATTCTAGATTTTCTTTCATTTGTTTTCTTTATTTTACTATTGAAAACATTTAAAAATTCCAATCACATTAATTTAACTTATCAGTTTTTTGATATTATAATTTGTTACAAAATTCTGTGTTTAGAAATAAAAATTAAGCAAACTTAAACTTAAGCTAGTATAGATATTTTTGAATGCGAAGTGCCCTTCTGACATGCAGAGGCCATTAAATTATTAGATAAAAATATTAAACAAGTAAAATTTTAAAAAATCCTTTCTATCCTGTTAAGTAAATTAATTTGAAAATTAAAATAAATTAAATTGCATGTAATGAAACTTTTCTCAAGATCTAATGCCAAAAAGATATATACTCTAAGAAAGAATTTCAAAACTAATAATGTCGTAAAACAATGATTTATAATATATTCGATTAAGTATCTGATAGAGCAAATTAAGATGATTATGTAAAAATAAGATGAATTTATAAAAAGCAAAATTCCTTCAGCAAATTAACATATTTAATTTCAGATCATCTGTTAGATAAAATTATAAACTTTCCTACAAAAATTTTGAATATAAATGTTAGTTAACAAGCCACCAAATTTACGCTTAAAGCATTATGAAGTTTTTAGAAAAATAAATGCTTTGGTTAGCACATAATTTGATTTTTTTAATACATATTATATTTCTTTATAAGTTATAAATAATATTTTAATTATAAATTTTATATATTTTATTTTAATATATAAAATTTATATATCAAAATATTTATATTAAAACTATATAAAAATATTTTAATAATAACTAAATTTAATTTTTATTGTTACTAAAACACATGAAATAGTGTTCTGAAAAAGTGAAAGTGAATACCTATACAAATTGAGTACATGTACATATATGTTTTCCTAAAGCTTGTTATGTTAAAAACTGAACAAATTTTATTACCTTGGTTCATTTTAACTGGTATAAATATATAACATTATTATGTTAAAAAAATTATGGGCAACAAATCAATTCAAATCTCAATGACAGTTCAAAAATAAAGTTACTACGAGAGACCTTATATGAATTTATTTAACTTAACAACATTGAAAATCGGAGATAATGTTTTTCATTAATGTAATTATTATATTCATTAAATGAATTAGCTTAAATACTTCTTTGCTTTTTTATGTCAATATGTTGGTTTCAATTATGTATATATATATATATATATATATATATATATATATATATATATATATATATATATATATATATATATATATATATATATATATATATATATATATATATATATATATATATATATATATATATATATATATATATATATATATATATATATATATATATATATATATATATATATATATATATATATATATATATATATATATATATATATATATATATATATATATATATATATATATATATATATATCATATACATATATATATATATATATATATATATATATATATATATATATATATATATATATATATATATATATATATATATATATATATATATATATATATATATATATATATATATATATATATATATATATATATATATATATATATATATATTCTTTATTTCATTTAATGGTAAATAAAATCTCGGACAATTTCTTTTAAATTCACTTGTTTCGTAGGAAATGTTGTATAAGCATTAAATTTTTATTAAAATATATTTTAATTAAATATACTTATATCCTATCTTATAAATAAAATCAGTTGGTTGATAGAACTGCTTAATTGAAAAGCTTTATTCTTTTTTCCTTTATTCAAGTAACAGTAGCAATTGGAGCAAGTTCTGGAATGGGAAGAATTTTCTTTTCACTGTGTTACGTACTGTTCACTGTTTAAGTAAAGTAATATTTGCAGAACAATCTATCTCACAATGTTTGCGTTATTTAATCTGTAGAAATGTTTGATAAAATTTCCATATTGAGGCAATTTATATTTTCTTTTTATCTTGTTAAACCGTGCATATTTTTCCTTAGTATCAAAACATTGAAAACCTATTGATTAAAGAAAAGATATACATAAGTAGTCAATGAAAATTTCAATTCTATATCATAATTTTTATTACTAAATAAAATATTATTTGAATAAATAGAATACAAATATTGTCAAATGTTTTTATAAAAATGTATTTTTTAGTGCATTAAGCATAAAAATGTTAATATCTCTACCATTGTGGTTACATATATTATTCTTTATTATTAAAAAATTATTTTAAAGTAATGATAATACAACTTTCATGACAATTAAAATATTTCTTACTTCAGATTGTCTTCTACAATTTATTAATAAATATTTTATTTATGTCTTACTTATATTAATTGATTTAAACAAATAATTAAAATAATTAATTTTTAGATGTATTTAATAATAGTCTACATATTTAAAAGTAATGTGATATTTTAGCGGAACATGAATTAAATTGTGTTTATACATTGATGTCAATGACTAATGCATATTTTTTTTGGTAAACTCCATCTATATATATGAATAATGATATTTATTTTAGAATTGCAACTAATACACATTTTGTTTGCTATATTATGTGAAAGTAATTAGAAAAATAAAATTTTTGTTTCCTGTAGATTTCTATTTTATAAGAATTTTAAGGATACACACATAATACTGTGTTCTATAAGTATTTCTCGTGAAAGTAATATAAAAATTTTTTAGCAACTTGTTAGTTGGTGTTTTTGTTTAAATTATTGTAATTTCTTTTAAAGATTTTCTTTTCTTTATTAAACATGATTTCATGAGATATAATAGTTAAAATAATTAATTTTAACACATAATATTCTTAGTTTTAAACAGGAAAATTTCTTCAAGTTCCATTAAATTCCATAATAATTCTTAGAAGCACGCTTAGAAAAATAATTTCAAATAAATATGGCTAAACTTGCCTTATTAAGATGTTATAATTTTATTTATTACTTAAGATTTTTCTTATGATTAAATTTAATTTAATCTTGAATTATAAAGAATAGCTCTCAACTTAACTACTAAACTTTTTATTACAAATATATTTTAAATTTAATGTTTATAGAAATTGTTATAAAAACAAAATATAAAATATTAATGTTCTAATACTCACATGTATTGAATATTACATTGCTTATATGCAAATAATACTCATTTTTGAGATATATTGAGCGTTTCAGCTTAAAAATCTGTCTAAATTTAATCTAAATAGAGAAAACTTATTAATTTTAAATTATTATTTATTTTGACGGTTAATAAAACAAGATAAGAACAATAGATAAAAACAATAGAATTCTCATTTTAAATATATGTTTAGTAGGAAATAAACTTTAAATGTTCATACAAAACGGAGCAATTAATCAAGTGAATGAAACAAAGTAATTATTTTTCTCATAATTATAGAAAACAAGAAAACATTCTGTTAAATTAACTTAACGATATTTAAAGTAGACCGAAAGCAGACAATCTAAAATGCCAAAATAAATACCCAGATTAATGACTGAAAAAGTAATTTAAGAGAAAAGTATGACAATGATGAATAAATGTAAAAAATTAAAGAAAAATTTGGAATAAATATTTCTTATCAAAAGCAAGTGCAAAAAATTATTTTGAATTGGGACTTATGTTAAGATTAATTAGAACAGACAATACACAAATAAATTATTTCTAACACCTTACATAAGTAGAAAAAGTAAAGAATACATGAACTTTAAGTTGATTAACAATGATGCTTAAATAAAAAAATAAAAATAGAATGGAAAATTCATATTAGATTTTTTTATACTTTAAGTATAAGACATCGCTTGAAGCATAAAAACGCGAAAATGTATTGTATAATATGAATAAAAGGAAAATAAGCAAATATATATATATATATATATATATCTATATATATATATATATATATATATATATATATATATATATATATATATATATATATATATATATATATATATATATATATATATATATATATATATATATATGTATATATATATATATATAATTCCTCCAAATAACATCATTGAACTCGGAAAATCATATATTTCTAAATTTTTAAGAGTATCGCCAACTTCGATATTTAAGGAGCACACACAATTGATTTAAAATCCAACACAAAAGATATAAAATTAAAACAATAAAATTTAAGGAGGTGTTGCTTGTACTTCATGTCTTATAATATATACAAATGAAACTATCTAACACTAATTTATTATAGAAATAGAATAGTTAGGTACTTGGAATAATTTTATTTATCTTTGTTACTAGAATTTTAATAATCTTAATTTGAGATTCACGTCCATATTTGGTTGCCAATAACCTATGGAATAGAATGTAAATTTCAAATAATTAAAAACATATTTTATAATTAGATAATTTAAATATACTAATATGTATTTTTAATATTATTATTACTGTTTATTTAATTCATAAATAATTACAACTAAGTCTGACTCATAAGTAATGACAACGCTATAGATAGTTATTTGTGAACATATAAATATATAGCTAAAATTTCATTTCAAACTAAAATTTTAAATCTTATCATGAAATTAACTGCATAAATTAAATTTTTAAAACTAATGCCCTTTAAAAGAGTAATTTTAATTACAATGCAAACAATTGTTTTGAAACTTTAAAAGGCTTATCTATTGGATTCTAATTTAAGCATTGCATATATACCTAAACAATAACTTATTTAATATGTGAGATTCTAATGTAATAATAATATATCCATAAAATGAACCGAATATTAAATGTGAAAATAATATCAATTGCTCGTATTTAAACTATTTATTTCTTCAGACTATTAACTCCAAATTTTAACTCCAATGATAGAAAGTAAAATCCAATTTAAAATTCAGAAAATTAACTCCAGACATAGAGATTAATATTTTTATTTTTAGGAAATATTACTTTTATATATAGCTGTTAGTAGTAAACAAGAATATCTACACCATGTAATTATCTTTAAATTATTTCTAGATTCCATTTTCACATTGATTGAGCAAATAATATATATATATATATATATATATATATATATATATATATATATATATATATATATATATATATATATATATATATATATATATATATATATATATATATATATATATATATATATATATATATATATATATATATATATATATATATATATATATATATCATATATATGATATCTAGTTTATACTCACATTTAATGTAAAATGTAGCAAATTTCATATTAAATATATATATTCTGATGACTTCATTCAAAGCAATAAAATTACAAGATTTGATTAATTTTTTAATGCCGATCAAATTGGGGACATCGTAGAAACAAAAATATTACATTATTTAAAGCACTTTAGATAAATATAAACAATGATACCTCCTTTATGATTATCAGGCATGTTCTAATGATTTATTTAAAACAACAATCTTACTCTAAACAGATACAAAATCATTTATTTTAATTAATGTAATATTTATTACAATACTTTTATAAACAAATTGTTAGACTTCATACGAATTCTTTAGTCATTTGTATTAAAAGTTAAAATAATTTTATTAAAATGAGTTCATAAGTATTTTAATCTTAACTTGATAAAATTTCTTTTTCTAACGGAATCGAGTTAAATGATGAAACTTTTAAATAAAGGATTGTTTACAATGTATATTTAACAAAAAACAGCAAAAGGTAATATTAAACGCAATATAAAAAAGGAAAATTTAGGTAAAAAATATTTATTTACTTCTAATTGTTGTAGTATCAACATTCAAATTAGTATTAAGAAATTAATTTTTAAAATGTTTCCACAATAACATTTTTGTTAAAATAAAACTCATTTTTCTAGAAAAATTAAAGCTTTGCAAATTTAGAATTCCATTTTGCTTCAGGTCATAAGAGGAACTAATAAAAGATTTTTTTATTTAATTTCCTATTGGCAAATATTTATTATTGTTATTTATTAATTTATTATATTTATCTTGTATTTAATTCCATTTATCATTAAACTTATTTTTTATGTTTTTTAATAGTTTATAAAATAAGACTACTCTTAATAAAGTCTTCTTTAATAATTTCTAGAAATATTTTGAAAATTTTATTCTATAAGAGCATCTTGAAAAGTTTCTTTTGGTTATGAACCAAATATGTAAACATTTAATTTTTCAGTGTCAATTATTTACTTTAAAAACACTGAAATATCAGTATTTAATTTGCTTTTTCAAGCAGAAATATTATTTTAAAACAGCATTACCTAATTATTTTTCAATTCTAAATAAGTTTCTACTCTATTTAGAGAAAATCAAAGGCATCTTCCGAAAAAAATTCTTTCCTAAGAAAACTGATTTTCAACTTTTATGTTTGCTAATTATCCATTTACATAGATGTGTCTCCATATATGTATTTAATTAAAATAAAATTTTATCACAAGAATAATCTTTGTTTGTATCCAATTAGTTGTTATTAGGATATCCCTTTTATCTGATTTATGAAATGCTATTAGAGCATTAAATCTTAAGATTAATTTTAATTAGATTCGAGCTGCATTACCATCATTTCTTGGATGAAACAGGGTGAATGCTATAAATGCTTTTTGTTACTCATCAACTTCCATTCTTTGTTCTAACCTTTAAACTTTGCATCTCAGTAAACTTTAGTAATCATAAATGTATAATAGACCAGTGAGCTATCAAACGAGTGAAGTATAAATCAAATATTAAGACTGAAAGAATAAATTAAATATATATAATAAATTCTAAATCTTACACATTTTTGAAACCTCATTATTATATTTAAAAATATAGATCTCTCTTTTCTAGTTATAGAGACAAGAGACTCTGTCACACAATTTGAAAATGTAGTCACGCGCAAATTATTTTGCATTTAAATTTTTTTTTATTTTACCTTATTTAAACAGCATCGCTACTAACAACAAATATTAATTAACTGCTTTCAAATAAATTATTGCTAAAATAATTTCAAAACAAAACATTGATGTTAAAAAATCACAAACATTAATCATTTAAGGAATAGTAATATAAATGATGATTCAATAATGAATATCAATCCGAATTTTATATTCACAGACACACACACGTGTGTTTGTTTGTGTGCGTTACTTTATTATTGCGTTAAATGTTCAAATTCTTTCACATGCTTTGAAGCATACATAAATTTTAGGATAAAAACTTAATACTATTCTGTAAATAAATAATTCTGTAAATATATTTTTGAAATGTTCCAATTAATCATATCTTCAAATAATTAACGTTTCAATTTTCAGAGAGATGAAGAATGTACAGGAGGTAAAAAAAGTGCGTAAAATATATCACAATCAAGTAGAAAGTGGGAAGCACGCTTAATTTAAAAGTAACAAATAGTATTTAATTGCTTTTTGAAGATTTCTTATTAAATACTTCAGCTTGTGTGCAGCTTGTGTTGTTAGAACTTCAAACTTAACTCACGCTATTTTCAGTTTGCAAATGAAAACGCTTTTTACATGAACTTTTATAAATTATGTATTTAAAAGTTTATATACCTCTAAAAATCAATAGTTAATCATATCTGATAACATAAATTTTTAAAAATTAAAAACAGCTAATTTTATAAAATAGCATTACTTAACTATCTTTTTAAGAAAAGAGGCAATTATTATTAAAATACATGATTTATTCAATTTTGTAGCACCAAATTAAAAAATTTTATAAAATTTATATATCTGAGGTACAGTTACAATTGTCTTCAATACTGTTAAAAATGATTGTTTAGTTATATCTTGAATTTGTTCTTACCAAAAAAGTCGATATTGAATATGTTGGTATAAATATTACATGAATGAAACTCTGTTAAATAGCTTGCAATGATTTCAGAGTTTTAAACGTATAATGATAAATATCCTTTAGATTTTTCTGACTATTTATTTATAAACATTTTTGCTAGTTAAAGCATATCAAATATAATCTTTCATTAACTATTTTTATCATTAAAATATTTTTGAAGTCATTTAAGCATATAAACACAAATACTTCTTGAAAACAGCTAAATTATAGTTTCTGAATTGCAAATGCTAATTTTTTAAAACTACAACTATTTTTTAAAAAAAGTGTAAAAGTAATAAGTGATTGCTTAAAAGTTTATATATAAAAAGAAACAATTTCATTAGCATCAAAACATTTCTTATTTTTACAACAACAAAAATATACATTTTATCAAAATATATTTTATTTTATATATTTTGACAATTTATTTTGTTTTAAATACAACTTTTAAAAAAATTTCAGTAATTGCTAGCAAACTTTAAGCAACTCGAAATAAGACTGCATGAAAAATTTAACATTCTTTGATCTATTAATCATCTTAAAGGATATTAAATATTTATGATATTTGGAGGAATGCTATAATTAGCAGAATATGAGCTTCTATACTTTGCTGAAATTAAAGAATCAGATTAAAGTATGAATGTCATCTATAATAGGAAAACTTTTCACATTAATATCACTGAAAAAGATCGTAAATATGTAAATTGTAAATCACAGAGAATTAATAATATTTCGAAATATATGATGCTTTTATGATAACTTTAAAAACCTTTTCACTACAATTGCAAATTTTAGGAAATATAATTGTAAAATATAATCACTTTCACACACACAGGCTTAAATTTAAATAATCGAATTCAAGTAATTTGATTCAAATCTTAAATGATTAATATAAAAATTTGCATAGGACACGATTGTTCTCGACATATCCATATCATCTTTCCAACTGCTTAATATTTATCATTTTCCTTCTACCAAAATTATCCAGAGACCAAGTTTTAGAATTTTATTTTCAATACTTTATATGAATGAATTTTTCCACTTAATCAATAATGCTTTATCTTTTTTCACTATTTGAAAAGAAAGCAAGTTAGTTACGAATAAAATAATAATTTAAGATATAAAACTTTTAAATCTCAGTCACGCTTTATTGTAATATTTCTATTTAATAATGAGATTATAAAATATTAGGCAAACCTTAGAACACTAAATAATTTAATAAGCTTACCGAGAAACTTAGGAGTTAAACATTTAAGTTATTTTAGCCACAATTTATTAATAGAAATAAAAAGTAATATATTTCAAATTTCATCATAGTTATCAACAAAATTCAAATAATACATGCATACATGTACACGAAAATAAATGGAAGAAAGTGTTTTGTTGGTATTTTTATGAATATTCTTCGTTATCTATCCCAAGTCTATATGTTATTCAACAACAAGCTCTTATTTCTAGGTCACGATAAGACTTAGCTGTCCTCTCTTTGAATTATAAAACAATAAAAGCTTTTTTTCGTGTATTTGATCGATTGTAGTATATGAGTTTAATTAGAAATACCATTAAGTCACCATCTCAGACAATATAAGCAGCTGCCAGTATTCAAGAAATGAATCACAGGGAAGATGAAAACCAGATGGTCAGGTGACCGAATAATTCCTATGGCATTTTGATTTTACGGTAAGAATATATTGAAATTAAAGAAAAGAGAGAGGTTTGTTATAAGTGGTAACTAGAATTAAGACATCATCGGAAAAATTTTAGGCAAGAAAAACCATCACATCATATGGCATGCACATATAGCGCCAACTGTGTCATTGTCCACCATCCACTCACATGTAGTACCTTTACAATGGAGCAGTTTGTGTCTTAAGCATCACTATGCTTCTGCCAGAAAATCATTTGCTATCCCGGTGCACATTACTAGCCATTGCTCTCACTCACCGGCGCAACACTTTATAATTTATTCTCACTTGAAGAATTCAGCTATAATCGAATGGAAACAGGTCGAAGGAGACTCACATTAGAGGAATAAGGAATATCACTCACATGTGTGAAATTCTTATAGCAAATGTATTAATCCGGCCTTTCAGTATAGTGACACAAAACTCCAGCACCTGGCGAAATTTTACGAAAGAACATTGTACATGTCACTAAATCACCTCTAACTTGGATCCACGTCACCATAATAGCTTAGAGTTCAATTAACCACATTTTTCAAATACATGTGTTGCCATTCATGACGGGATTCCAGGCATCTGCTTAATTCAATTTTTAGATTTGTTACTAATATAATCTATAAAAAAGCAAGTTGTATAGCCTATGTTTTGTCTAATTAAAGAGACATTATGGGGGAAATGTCATAGTGAAATGTTTGGCCAACAAACCAATGAAAGCTCCATTTGTACTATTTTTTTTTTTACATTTTTAATGTGTGATTTTTTACAGTTAATGATAATTTATATTTAATTTTGCAATTTTTTATTTTTATCAATTAAAACTTAAGGTGTGTTTAAGGCTATATTAAATCCGAAACAAGATTTATTAAGTATAAATAGAATCACAACAACAACAACAACGAGAAGAGGAGGCCCTGGTCTGTACCTATTGTTTATCAGGTTCCACCCCCTCTTCAAACTAGAGAAGCAAACACCTCGCACGAAGTGCCATGCGCCCGCTGAGATCCAGAACTCGACTACGTAGTTGAGGACTAAAAATGAATACAATGTTGGACTTTCAAGCCTATAGCTGTATCACATGTCAAAGAAAGAGGTTCATTTGAAATAGAATCACAGCAGTTACAGAGAAGTCTAAATGTGTTCTGTGTATAATAAATACTTTATTAATAAAGTACTATATCTGAATTAAATATACTAAATGATATAATGTCTGTCAATTTAAAGTGACTTTAATCGAGGTTAGTGAAAATACCCGCAATCCCGCAATATTTTGTAAAATCAAATGTTTACAAAACAATAATGCAGATATTGTTTTGTAAACATTTGATTATTATTTGTATAAAATTTGTAATCCTGGAATATATATTGAAAATCAAAAATATATATCTTGTTAATTCTAAAGGGTATTAATATCTATTCATAATTTGAATAAGAGGAATCTGCTGTACTAAACACGTAATTTGTATAAGAAGCGACAAAGATTTAAATGGCACAAAAATTCATGATTAAAATAGTGAAATGAAATTTCTTGAAGTAAAATTACGTAAGGAAGAAAAAAAAAAGTATATATATATATATATATATATATATATATATATATATATATATATATATATATATATATATATATATATATATATATATACAGAGAGAGAGAAGTAAAATTTTAATAATTACATATTATATGTAACCTAATAAATAAAACAAATTCTGTTGAATGTGTTGTTTTCAAAAAATATATATTGCATGAAGCAGTATCGTTTGACTACAATATTAGGCACTCTCTCTTTACGAGAAAATCAGTTTGTCTTTTGTGATTTCTTAATATATTCTAAGAATTTCTACGCTTTTAAAGGAAAATTATAAGGGAAAATTACATTCTTTCTCGTTGTAATATATTTACTAAGTAACAATAATACCTTAATTCGAATCTGTGCTGAGAAAGTTGTTTATCAACGTAGTATCAAATGGTGTGGTGAGTGTCATGTGAAGATGATCCCAGCTCAAGTATTGATTTTGCCATTTTTATACATAATTCAACATGATGAGGCAATTGACTATATAATGAGGTTTCAGTTTATAGAAATAGACTAACAGAAACATATCATAATTGCATAAATGTGTCTAAATGCTGTAAATGATGTTTTCATGTATTAATATGTATCTGAAATACTTCAAACAATTGTCATAAAAAATCTTCAAATCTTTTATTGTAAATATTTTTAACCTTATTTTACACTAGAAAAAATAACAGGCAAAATCTCAATCTAAGCATAAATTTGTATGTGTTGAAATGAAATCTAAAGCTATGTTTTGTATACAACAAAAATTTTGCATAAGTTATGATTAAATATGCGTTTTCCAATTCTTAAGAATTCGTTAATATTTAGAAGCAAATTTTGAAATCCAAATCGATAATATGTAAAAGCTGAAAGCATTTATGCATTTAAAAGTTTATTGCACGATATGAAATATCAAATCTGTTTTTCATTATTACGCAAGTAACAATAATTCTTAAAATAATCTCTCTTATTATGAAAAATGTAATACAATTCAACATTTTACATGAATATGTGGGATAAGTATGCTTTTCCACAACTAAAAATAATTTGATTGAAATTTATACACTCAAAACAGTGAATAACTTTAACGGTAGGAATTGTTTTTACCTCTCGACCGAATTTAACAACTAAATCTGAGAATTAAAGAATGCGTTTTCAATATTTAATAACATATCTAAAACACACACAGATGTTTTAAACATAATATATATATATATATATATATATATATATATATATATATATATATATATATATATATATATATATATATATCTTTTTTTAATTTCTTATTAAACATAACATAAAATGCAAATGTTTTTAAGAAATGTTTATGCTGCATTTCAGTTCACTCGATACACATAATTTAATGATTATTTCTGAAATTGTTTAATTTTAATTAATTTAACTTCCTGTTTTTATATATTATGAAAATTCTTTATAAAAACTAATAAAATTTATTTTGAATTATATTAATTTTTATAAAGAGTTTTCATTCATTAATTTATTTTGAAAGGTTTAAAATTCCAAATATGCTTTCGTCAAAGAATATTATTTTAAATTAATATTTCCTGGTTATTTTCTCTTTCTTAATAAGTTTCATCTCTATTTAGAGAGAATCAGATGCCTCTTCTTAAAGAAAGTTGTATTTTCTAAGGAAACTAATAATCGAGCTTATATGTTTGCTCATTATCCATGCATTTAAGAGTGTCTCCTCATATATATACTTATTTTCTATTTATCACAAAGTAAATTTTTAGTTTGCATCCAATTAGTTGTTATTCTAACAATCATTTTGTCTGATTAATTGACTGAAAGAAGAGTTTTAAAACTGAAGATTAGTTTTAATAAGATTTGAGATTAGTTTTAATTAGATTTAATTTGCATTACTTGATTGTGAACCCCTTATGTGTATTTTTTATTTCGTTGTAGTAAAACTTGAATATTTATATCGGTATTTCATCGCTCATAAATAGTTTAAAGTTAAATAACAAAATGGTCTTTACTTAAGATATTAACAATAATATAAAGAAATGTATTTCAAAATAATCAAATCAATTTTATATTGAATTAATTAAAACGTAATTACATTTAATTCTTAGTATTCATCAAAAATATAATCTTATTGTTTCATATTTTACATTTATTTTTAAATATTATAATTTTTTTCAAGTAATTTGAAGAAATTATTTAATAGAACAAAAGCTATAATATATAAATAAATCCAACTCGCTTACTTTAGCGTTTTTAAAATAATACAAATTCAAATAAATTCGCATTAAACTAAAACGCTATTGCTATAAAATTAATTTTAAAAATTCCTTTATTTAAAGTCTTTGCTAAGTTTAAAATTAATATTAATAACCTAGTTTGATTTTTGTGTTAAGTTCTTTAAAGTTTACTGCTCTTTTTGATGCTGTTTAATTATATAAACTGGGAATATTATGAATTGTTTCTTTTAACCTCTTAAATTAATATTGTTATAATGTGTTTTACTCGTAGCAAAATATCTGAATGAGATAATAGTATGATATTAACGAAATATCTGAATCATAATAGCATACGTATTTATAAAATACGTGCTAAAAGGCTCCCTTATAATTTTTAGATCTGAAAATATATGTTACATATTCGCTTATAATATAATGTCAATAAACTCTGGAAATATATGGAAATTAGAATTTTCTGTAATTATTTCAAGAAACTAATTTCTTCTTTTATGAAGATAATTTATAATGCCATTCAAAACATCAAATAGAATTTTCATCTTATTAATAATTAGAATATACAGATTGTATAGGCAATAGAAATAACTCAGTCTTATAAATTTTATATGCTATTATGCAATATACATGAAATCTTTACTTTTGCAGCTTCAGCATACAAATTCAGCAACAGATTGAAAAAATTAAAATCTAATATTTTCAAAGATTAGTATACTGTAAGCATGATGCAGTAATTATTCTTAATATTTTGATATTTAACTTTTATATTTTGATAGAAATAAAAAGTATGATTTAATAAAGTCAAATCTTTCATAAAAACAGCTTGTTTTACAAACATAATAAATTTCTTTTATTACAATTTTAAAACAAATAGCAATATTGAATCTATGTATGTAAAAGTAAAACTGTCTTTAGTTCACTAATTATCAAAGAATATATTACGCATTCGGGGAGTCAAGAGATCGAGGAATGGTTTAATTAGTAAATAATGTGCTGTGATATAGCATCGAAAATCGTCTATAGAATTTGTAAAATATAACTATATCATTTTCTAAAGCAAACTTTAATATCATAGAAAGAAATAATAAAAAATTAGACCGTAAAACATAAATCGAGGAACACTCGAAAGTACATGGGATATGCAAGATGTAAAAACTCATTTTTGCCACAATTATACAAATTATATTTGAAAAACCCATTTTCAAAGTTAAATGTAAGTCCTGAAACCCAAATGATTGATTCTTCCTCCAATGATCAAGAGAGAAACATGTATAAGAGCCGCGATCTGTGTTTCCCCTAACGTATCCATTAACAGGGAACTTCTCAACTGCTAAATATTTATCGAGTATTTCTATTTGCTTTCCCAAAAATTGTCCGGGGACCAAACTTTCGTACTTGACTGCCAGCTCTTGATAGAGACGAATGACTTTATCTCACTTAATCAAAAGTACTTTCCCATCTGTCAAAAATTATCCAACTGCTGAATAAACTCATTGCAGAATAGTTGTGAAAAATTGCTTCCAAGTATGTAAAATCGTCATATGAAATATTTGTTCATTTGTTCTCTTTAGGATTATATGAATTTGCTTATTTGTTTTTAGTCAACAAAATATTTTAAAACTTGCCTAACGGATGGTCGTTACCTAACTTCATTTTCAATACTATCTTTTAAGATGTAATTGCTTTTGGTTTCTGTTTTCAATATGGCAGAAATTGAAGAAGCGATGAAATGGGATATATTGGTCTTAATATTACAGTTGGTGAAAAAATATGTAAGGCAATGTCTTTCTCAGTATTTGAAAAACAGATCATTAAAATTCAGATATAATTTTTAATTTTGAAAATAAAAATTCTGAAAACTTCAGATACTTGTTTTCCTTATAGATTCTATCATGATAGCTTTTGATTATTCTTTAAATCTATGTTTGAGACGATTGTGATTAAAAACGTAAAAAATAAGCGAAACAGCCTCAGTAATACTTGTAATAAAATACTAACTGAAAGCACTGTTGTTGCACACAATTGGAGCACATATTTAATATACATTGATTTACATTTTGCTTACGATAAATTCTTTATATTTGATATAAGCACTCTAAAAAGATTTGAATATTGTATTTTGAATTGCAGTAATATAAAATCCAATTATTATTATTGCATAAATTAAATATATTTACAAGTCACCTTTAAAAAGTTTTTTGACTTGCGTTACACAAGACATTTACATAGATACTTCCTCAAATATCTTCACAGAGAAATTACACATTATTACAAAAATAAAACAATCTCCAAACACATAATGGCAGTAGTGAATGAAATACAAGTTTATTATGATTTGAATAATAAAATTATCATTTACCATGATAATAAAAGTTCTAAATATATAATAAAATTCTAGTTATAAGTAATCTTAAGAGCGGCTTATTAATAAATATTGATTTTAAAATAAAATTATTAATTTAATTTACATAAATGCAATCATTTTTTTCAATATTTAATAGATTCTAAATATTAAATTTATGTAACAGGCTTGAAGTGACTGTAACGATTACAACAATATTTTAAATGAGTTTTCAATCATATTTACAAATGACGTAAATAGCAAATATTTATGAAAATATACAAAAATTTAATCTTTATTTCATTTATATGCCGAATTTCTGTTTAGGAATTAAATAAAAATTGTTTCACGAATTAGAATAACAGTTACACCAAGACATTGATCTCTGACTAACTTAAAATCATAGATTACATTTCATTTCCAAATTTTTATTTCAAGTCATTCATAAAATTTGTATAACTGTCATAATGTATTTTTTTTGTATTGGAGGAAGAGTTTGCCTAAAATGTTTCTTTCTTATTCTATTCCTCTATTTTTATAATTCTTCGTTGATTTCAGTTTTCTCTAAAATAGATTTCTACGGTATTTTCTTCCAATTTCTTAACTCAGTTCCTTAATTTCTTTTTTGGATTTCCTTCCACATACTCTAGCTTTCTCAGATTTTAACTTTAATTCTATTATTAATGATACATAAGTTTTTTACTAGGTTTTTTTTTAATATTTCAACATGTCTCATAAACTATTTTTCTCAATTCCAAATATCTTTATTATTCTTACATACAATGAGTTATCATATGGAAATTTTATTTCCCCGTCTGTACATTCGTTATCGTATTCCCAAAGTACTATTTGCGCTATTTGAGATTAATTTCTATATTACGCTATTTAAGATTTTATAAATTGGTGTTTTTATAGAATAACATTATTAGCTCTAAATCCAACCTTTCTAATATTTAAAATCAGAACGTTTTTGATGGTCAGTTTTTTCACCTCGATATCTCGATTTAGATGATCTTGACTCCATTTCATCCGATTGGGATTTGGTTGATCTCAATACCACCGACATATTCAGATTGTAGTATTCTTTTTTTCGTTCCGTATAACTTCCAAGTAATTTTCTCTCATTAAGAAATAAAACTCATCCAATTTTTCCATTATAAAATAATTACAAAACGTTATAAGGTGAAAATGATTCATTATTCAAAATTAATAAATTAGGTTTATTAATAACATAAAAACTATAAGCCGCTTCTTATAATTTTTAATCATTTGAAAGTGTACATATCTTTATTAATTTTACATAGAGAAAAATAAAATTTGCCAAGGTCAAGAATATTACATTCTGTCTTTTGTAATGCTTTAGTCTTCCACTGTATCTGCAAAACTAATTTGTTTATTTGACTAAAAAATTTTATTTTTCACAAAATTTTTACGCACAAATTTTATTTTAAAGATTTTAATAATATTTTATGTTTTTCATTGGCAGATTATCAGGTGTAAGTATGATATCCCCCAAGTGATTTCTCGCCAAATCTAGTGTTCTTTGTTTTAATTATAGTCTTACCAATTTAAGCTTTTGTTACTTTTCGGGGTTTTTTGTTGCCAGATTTGGTTTTTCTCATGTTTTACATCATTTTTACGTCATATATATGGTTTTTTCAGTGGCAACAGCATTTAAAGTTTTCGTTTTACTTTCAATGCAAACTTTTTGTTCTACGTTTCAAAGGGAAGCCATTTGACCGCTGTTTGCTGTTGTGTTTCGTTGTCGGCAGCATACAAAAATCGTAAACTGTTCTTTTTTCCAATTTATTTTTGTCTTTTTTTATATCTTTTTTATCTTTTTTTTCTTTTATTTCTTTTTCATTTTGTTTATTAATTATATATTTTTCTTATTATATTTTTATTATTTTATTATTATAGTTTTCTTATACATTTTTTCATAATATAACAGAACATATTCGACATGTGAGCTTGACGTCATATCAAATAAGTCCATTATTGTTATTTATTTATCTCTTTTACCGGTAGTTTTAAAATGAAGGCAAACCCAATAAAAAAGTTTTTATTCATTTTCAATTAATACTTTTTTAGGTTTTTTATATTATTATGTGATTTAAACTTTCTAAAATGCGTATTTTTGTAACTTTGGGAAAATTCCCTCTTTAAAAAACATGCGCTTAACTTGAAGAAGAAAAAAAGTCGCAATGGTTGCCAATAGGGGGATATCCTACTAGTTCCCATTATTCATTATTTTATAAAAGTATGTTATTTTTTAATTATTCTCTTATCTTTTCGATATATATATATATATATATATATATATATATATATATATATATAATATAGTATAATGTTGAGATGTTAAAACAAACACTGTGATTTATAAGATAAAAAATGGACTATTTTATTTGTATATAAAACAAGGGTGTAGTGTTAGGATACTCTTTATTCTCTTCACATGATGGCGCTGTAGTCATTAGGAGAGAGGAGAGGAGGGAGTCCGCTCCGGCGGGGAGAGATCGTCTTTGACCAGCGAACGAGTAGGTTTAGCTGTCTCTCCTTGGATGTTTATTCTGTTGGCCATGTAAGGCCATAGTCAAATTTCTATTAATTATAATTTTAATATACAATACTATTAATTATTAATTTTAAATTTCAAATAAATGTTTGTATTTGTTCGAGTTGTGCTTTCTTCTACAGAACAGACACTACACTGGCGCAGTCGACAGGATTACGAGCTGACGTTTTTGACATAATCTGAAACGGAACTGTGAATTTGTTTATTCGACTGTGTTTTACAAATAATTGAAATGGCTTTTCTCGCAAAAGGAAAAAAAGAAGATTTACAAACTATTGCGGTGGAATTAGGCATTGAGAATGCTGCGAATTTAAAACTTTAAAAACTAAAAAAATTTATAACAGAAAGCTAAAACTACGACGAAGATTTCACTAAAGAATTCTTAAATTCGTTGGTTGAAGAACGAAAAAGAAACGATGAAATTGAAGAGCGGAAAAGATTGCAAGAAATTGAAGAGCGGAAAAGATTACAAGAAATTGAAGAACGAAAAAGAAATGAAGAAATTGAAGAACGAAAAAGAAATGAAATTGAAGAGCGGAAAAGATTGCAAGAAATCGAAGAATGAAAATGGAATATGGAAATGGAAAAATGAAAACTAGAAATGGAATTCGAGCTTCAAAAACTAAGTTTAATGGGAAAGGAACGAACAGGAGAAGATAACTTGCAAAATACTGGTAATGATTTTCATTTTAAGGCGAAATTAGATTTAAATAATATTTTACAGAAGTTTTATCCCAGAAACAAATGATATAAGTTTATATCTTGTCCTCTTCGAAAGACAAGCTAAGAGAATTGAAATTAAAAAAGAATTTTGTGTTACGCATTTAATCGGATTATTGCCGTAAGCTGTTGTACAAATTATAGCAAGAGAAGAGGAAGAAGTCACCGAGGATTACGACAAAGTAAAACGTTTACTTCTCAAAAGGTATGAAATGACCCCAGAAAAATTTAGACAATTCTTCACGAAGCACTGTAAGAAACCAGAAATAAACTGGCGAGATTTTGCATATGAACTGAAAAATTATTTCTTCGAAGTGGACTTGGAATACGAACATTTGAAAAGCTATGTGATCTTATAATAACCGATTAAATAATACGCAAATTTCCCTTAGAAGTTAAAGAACATTTTATTGATGTTTGGTCAAATTTTAAAACTCCAGAAGAAATAACAAGTAAATTGGATGATTATGAAAATGTCAGAATGAATACTAGTGTCAAACCGAAAGAATTTCCTCAAAAATACTCAAGAGATATAATTCTAACGAACAAGAACAAAAATGTATTCGGCAGAGTCAAAACATACTCCGTATGTTAGACAACAAAAATTTAAAAATTTTCGGAAAGAAGAAAATTTTGAAAAAAGAACTGTGAAAGAATGTTATATTTGTGGATATTCACATTTTGCGAGAGAATGTCCAAAAAGATTTAAAGCCAATAATAAGAAAAGCGATGTTCTAACAGCAGAAATTCGCTCCCAATTATTAAAAGAAAAAAGAACAGAAATTGAAATAAATCCTCTTCAACATGTGGATATTTACGTGGATAATACTCCAGTGATAGCTCTCGTAGACTCGGGATGCTAACTTCCTATCATAAATAGTGACTTTATTCCAAAATCAAAAACAGAAAAAGGAAGAGTTATTTTAATCAATGCTTTTGGAGAGAAGATAGAAGCTGAATTATTGAGCTTTCAAGTAGCGTTAAAAACGGAAAATAATAAAATATTTTCGAAACCATCGAATAAATGCAGCTTTACAACAAATCAAGGGCAATGTATAATGCCAACGAAAGTTTTTTATTTATTGGAAAATGTAGTGCTAGAAGAAAACAAGAAGTCTGCCGCCTGCTTTGTTTTGGCGTCGCAAGAAGTTGAATATCATAATCAGACTGCTGAATCATCACACGCCGAAAATATGGGTGAGGCTCTCTTTTCAAATGACGCCGGTATCCGGTATTTCCAAATGATCCGGGTATTTCTTATAATGTGGAAGTGCTGGAAGCCGAAAAAAATTGTAAATTGAGCCAATCATTACAATTTAAAAAAAGAACAAGAATGCGCCTCTTTGGATGAAGTGAGATCTTCTTTATCACATGGCAAGGGTAAATATTTTGATTTAGATAGCATTTTATTCCACAAAGAGAAAGTTTGCGGTGAAACTGTAAATCAGTTAATTTTACCGAAATGTCACCGTCAGAAAGTTATGGATTTGGCTCATACATCTGTTTTTGGAAGTCATATGGGATTGCAGAAAACAAAAGGAAGAATTCGATATAGTTTTTACTGGCCGAATTTGTCAAATGATATTTTAAATTTCTGCAAATCATGTAAAGAATGCCAATTACGGTCTCCTGAGAAGTCTTCTGATAAAATTCCTATTTCTCCAGTGCTTAGACCAGACCTACCGTTTGAAGTTGTGAACGTGGATATTATCGGGCCGATTGAGCCTTCGTCGGCACGTAAACACAAATATGTTTTAGTGCTGATGGATCAACATTCGAGATGGCCAGAAGCTATTCCTTTACGTTCTCTAACAGCAAAGGCAACTTGTGATGCGCTATTGGAGATTTTAATAGTATTCCAAGTGTTATTGCCAGTGATCAAGGGACTAATTTTACTTCTAAATTAACACAAGAATTTATTAATCGCTTAGGGTGTTCTCCCATATTTTCAGTACCAGCGTATGCTGCAGGCAATGGATTAATTGAAAGATGTAATAAAGTTCTGAAGAACTCTTTTCATCACGTCATACGATCAGACCCCAGCAATTGGGATAAATATATCCCTAATTTACTCTTCGCTTATAGAGAAGTGCCAAATTGCACTACTGGCGTTTCTCCCTTCAAGCTTTTGTACGGTAGGGAAGCAAGAGGACCTTTAAGTGTTTTGAAATTAAGCAGGACTGGTGTAATCCCTATTCCATTAAATATTAGTAAATCTGTTGTTGATTATTTACAAGATCAGAAGGTAAAATTTGAAAGAGCCGTCGAACAAGCCTCATTGATAGCTGCTGGAAAACAACAAGCCTACACCGACTACTTCAATCGCCGGACTGTTCCTAAGGAATTTAAGGTGGGTGATTAGATTTATTTACGGATTCCGGACTCTTCTAACAAATTGTATGCCGGATGGACAGGTCCTGGTGAAGTAATTGAACACTGCCTACCTAACTCCTATAAAGTTAAACTCCCAGGTGAAAATATTTTGTTTTATTTGTATCTTTGTATTTGGTATATTGTTTATTTACATCAATTGTATTGGTATATTGTTTGCTTACATCAATTGTATTGGTATATTGTTTGTTTACATCAATTGTATTGGTATATTGTTTATTTATATTAATGTCAATTTATATATATTTAGTGGTTAAATTAATTTTAATTTTGTTTTATATCTTTTCATATACATATTATTAATATTGATTATTCTATGCATACTTGTGAATTTTAAGTAATTCATTTGCAAATAATTTTTTTTCTATATACCTATAGTTATTTCCCTAATTCTAAGTTCATATTTATTTTATGCTTAATATTTCTTTAATTGTTTGAAAAAATATTATTAAGTCTGTGTTATTCTTTTGTATCCTAACATATTTAATTCAGTTATGTGTTTATGTGGAACATAAACCCAAAACTTTCGGGAAGGGTGTAGTGTTAGGATACTCTCCATTCTCTTCACATGATGGCGCTGTAGTCATTAGGAGAGAGGAGAGGAGGGAGTCCGCTCCGGCGGGCAGAGATTGTCTTTGATTTGCGAACGAGGAGGTATAGCTGGCTCTCCTTGTGTGTTTGTTCTGTTGGCCGTGTAGGGCCATAATCAAATTTTTATTAATTATAATTTTAATATACAATACTATTAATTATTAATTTTAAATTTCAAATAAATGTTTGTATTTGTTCGAGTTATGCTTTCTTCTACAGAACAGACACTACAAAGTGTTTACAATGAAGAATAATTTAAGTTTCTGCAATATGTCTGGTCTCATGAAAGAAAGCAGAAAAAGAAGTGAAGAAATAGATGCATTTTATAAATTTCACTCCTTTGGACAAACAACATAATTATAAATGAATTCAAAATATTTTTAAAATTTTAAAGGATTAATACATTGATGAGACATTTATAGCTTATATTTTAAAATGACGAGTAAGAGAGTAAAAACAGTTGGCGTCATCAAACCTTTAGGAGCCACTTAATTCCTATTCAATAGAACCTCCATTGTTTATTTAATCAGCTAATTAAGAAATTTTTCAAAAAATTTTCCACTCTTTCAGAATAGAATAAAAATTATTAATCATCAAAATGATTCGAAATGTTACATTACTATGCATTTGAATAAAGTTCCAATAGCATGTTCTTATTAACTTTCATTTTAAATAGTTTTAAAAATAATCATTAGTTTTTTCAAAAGCAATTAAAATTGAATAAAAGGTATCAGCATTTCTTAAGAAATTAGAAGAAGATACTGTTTATGATTTCGTTTTATTTTCAAAAATTCAAAATTACCTTCATTTATAAAACAAAAGTCACCTAGATCAAAATAAAATGAAAAACATTGAGTGAAGGAAAGAATGTTTCACGTTAATTTGGGAATTGCTGCATGAAAGTTAAAGTAGGTTATCGATTTCTGTTTGAAAGATTGACATTTTCTGGAAAAATATTCTAATAACTTCCTGTAAAGTATTAGTTTTAGCAAGAAAAAATGAACATGTTTTGCAAATAAACACGCGTTTTCGAATTCTAACCAACTTTGGCACCAGTGATCCTCGTGATTTTGAAAGATTGGCCATTGGTTTATTACAAAACTCTGTGCTCTTCTATTTTATTGGTAGAAATCATACTAAAGATCAATTTTGGTTACAATACATAAAATATTTACGAAAAATAATAACTATTTACTGAGATGTATATTTGAAAACATACACATTTTAGCAAGATTTTATTTTTTGAAAAATTTAAAGCGTTTAAAAGAGTGATGGTAAAAGTGCACAGCTTCTGATATTTTGTCTGTAATCAGAGTTGTACCGTTAAATGATGTTATAGACTGTGCATGTGAAATGGTATAGTTCTGAAGCATTTGTCTCTGAAATAAAGGTGGAATATAAGTAAATCCATATGTTTTACTAAATTCGAATGCAATTAACCACGTATGTTCCTTATCATCGTTGTAAAACATTAATATATAATACATAGAGCATCAGTATAATAACGTGAAAAAACTCTAAAAATATAAATTGGTTTCAAGGCTATTTTAATCCGAAATAAAGTATTTGCCTTGAATTAATTTACTTAAACTCACTAGTAATATCTAATTTTTTTTAATTTAGTGCTTCTGGTGGAACACTTAATAAAGAATGTAAATAAAAAAACATTTCTTAGGAAATCCTATTTCTTTCCCATTGAAATAAGATTGTTCTTTGGAAGTTATAATTTAAGATTTTAAAAATCCCGAAATTTTGAAAATAAATTTTAATAGATACTAATTTGTCAAATGAAAAAAAATTAAAAGTTTGTTTAAGATTATCTTTGCTCCGATAAAAAAAAATTTGGGGGAACAAAAAACTAAACTATAGAGAAATGCACTTATTTCCTTAAATATAATTTTAATTACAATAGTAGAATAAAATAGAAGCATATATGAATATTAGTAAATGCTGTTACAATGAAAGCATTATTTTACGGAAGCTATTGCTTTGCTATAATTAGATAAATAAAACACTCATAAAAGCATTTCAATTTAATTATTTATTGTCATGATAAATGGAAAATATTAAATAAAAAAACTTTTAATTACCAAAATTTGACTAGGAAAATATTTTTCAGAGTAATAACTAGCTTTATATTTCTTCAAGAATATAAACAGAACAAAAGGATATAAATGTCCAATGTAAATGACTAATGCCGTTTTTCGCAGACACGAATATTGAAACATCAGATCAATTTAACATTAGTAATAAGATTTTAAAATAAAGTTTCTCCATTGTAAATTTCGAGATGAATTTCATTTTCTCCTTGACTGTTGGGAAGATGCATTGTGGCAATAAAAGGGACATTTAAGCTCAAGTTTAGCAACGCAAACGCACCTAACGTATATTGTTGTGTTGAATGGGTATTGATAAAAAATATATTTGAATCCAATATCTAAACAAAAATGAAAAATTAAAAATAATTTATTTTATAGTTAACACTCATTTCTAAACAGTAAATGTTTCAAATTCTGGGAGATTATTTCAACTAAGCAATTAAAATCTTGTATATTCGCAAATTAAGGTATATAATGGTTTAATTTACATTTTAATTCTCTTTATACGTTTAAAATGTTAACTGGTATATAAATGATTTTCCATATCATCATGTATTCTCTATGAATGTATTTCAACAGAATGCATGTCTATAGCATTAAAATCTTGTAATAGCATTTAAGATGTTTTTTTACGTATACGAAAATCACACATTATATAATGAAATGTTATTAACATTATACATCGCACATATTTGGAAATTAAATAATTAAGATGTGTCATCTGTATTTACTCTGAAAAAAGTCCACTTATAAAAATTGTTAATCTTACTCAACTAAATTATATCTCAATTTTTATTTTAATTTCTTAGCAAATCTTCAATCAACATTTTTCAATCTTAAAAATTAATTTCTATCACTGAATAGAAATATATTATGCAGTTTTATTAAATCTCAATCAAAATTTTAAATTTTGAAAATCATTTAAAGAATTTTAATTCTTTCTCATGTCTGCATAAAACTGATTTGATTAGCATTTATAAATGCAATTTGTTAAAAAATTTAGAAATAACTATATATGTTTTCTAGATTGAATTCAAATAATCATTAAGCGATTAACTTTAAATTTATATTAAACTGATAATTATATTTAAGGTTTAACATGTTAATTTATTTATAATAATTAGATTTTAAAATTACTATAAAAAATTATTATAAATATAAGAAAAAATCACATATTTTCTCATTTACAATACATAATAGCTTCTAGCTAGTATACAATCAGTACACATCTAAAATTCTTACTTTAAGATAAAAAGCAAACAATGTATATGGTACTTTTTGTATTGTTTTTTTTTATTTGTGATAAACTAAATCCAAAGAAAGTACGATTTTATTCAATCAAATCATTTCTTAAATACAAGGTAGTTAAGATACGTTCAGGGATGATTTGTGTATGATATTATTAACATTAAACAATTCATTTATTTGAAATGGATCTTGGAAAAGAAACATGTGACTGGAAAATAAAACACCTCGGCATATGATTTCGCAAATTCTTATATAAATAAATAAATTTTTTATATGATTTGGGTTGATATCAATTTAAATCAAATTTCATCCACAGGAATACCTTAAAATCATTAATAATTTAATTTTTTGCTTTTATTAATATACATAAAATAACTTCAGATTTCCTTATAGGAGCTAACAAATAGAGTTGAGTCGTGAGAAATAATTATTTCTCTTAGATCAATAAAATATCTGAGCTCTCATTTATGAAGGTTTCATTCAATTCATTTGTTTGCAATCCAATTAAACTTTATCCGAAATTATCTTTAAGGCTGATTTATGAGTTCAAGACTAATTATTATTCAGAAGATTAATTTTAAACGTATTTGAAAATCCTCCGCCTTTTATTTCAGTAAAACATAATTTTATCTCTTGACCTTTTCTGAATCCTTTAAACCACATTTGCGCAAATTTTATCTCAAGATGAATCCTTGACTAATAATCTGAATTAAATATAATCTCCGGATAATGAAACTTCCACTTAGGTGATCAAAAACTGTAAGCAGTCAAGAAGTATTACTCTATTGAAAGGGCGTCTTGTATTAAGTACTCAAGTTAATTATAAAATAGGTAATGAGCAAGTTTGGAATAACTTAAGTTAGTTTAAATTAAATGACAAAATATGTTTGAAAATTTCCTCGATTTGTTTTTGTGCCTTCCTATTACTAATATTCCTCTTCTGAATACTTTATTTGGTACTTTTTAACAGAAAAATATGTATAAAATATTTATGTTTTTTTGATGTTTTATATACGAATGTCTTTGTGTGTGAGTGATTGCAAATGTGTGATTTTTCAAAAAATTTACATTTTAATATATTGTTTTTTTTATCTAAGACCTGAAAGTGAAACGTGAAATGAATAAAATTTTAAATTGTAAAGAAACTTTAACTGGAAAACATAAATATTATTGTAAATCAAACATTTTTTTTAAACATTTTTGCTCGAAAAATATTTGGAAACTGTCTAGAATGTAAATTAAAGAATAATTTCCATATTATTTAAATTATATTAATTAAAATATTTAAAAAAAATTTCTTAGCTCTTTCTTTCAATTCATTCATTAATTCAAATTTTATACTCATTTTGATATTTATAATTAATTATTCATGTATATATAATTTATTATCAAATACGTGTAACTATATAATAATGTTAGATTTTGTAGTATTGTATTTTGGTAATTAATTTAAATTTGTGTTTTTTTCATGAAATTATCTAGAAAATAGGAATAGACAGTATGGCTGATCGTTGCCATCGCGATTAAAATAATTTTATGAGTTCAATAATTCATTGCTGTTTTTCTTTGTATTAGAATCTAATATGAAGCCTATTGTATATACATAATGATATCAAATGGTTGTTAGTTTTGTTTCAAGCTCTCAAGCATAATTCTTCTTTCTTATATAATATTATATAGTATAATATATATATTGTTTTAAGGAACTTACGTGCCATTAAAAAACAATAATATGGTAAACTTGTCTGTAAAACAAACATTAATATGGTATTTAATCTTAATTTATATGATTTCAACAATAGTGAGAATAAATTATTTTGTTATCATATTGTACTTACAGTTAACTTAAAAAGCATATTTGATAATATGTGTAATTAATAATACTTGTTTGTTTTCACCTATTTATTAAATTTTGATTAATTTAATTATGAATATTAACGAATTTTTCTCAACAATAAAAATATAATAAGAACAATATTTTCTGTCGTAGAATTTTTATTAATTAAGTTATGAAATTAATGTGTTTTTCGATTATTTACATTCTAGAAATAAAAAATACATGTTTGACGGCGATGTACAAGACCCGGAACACCTTCTCCTCCACTGTAGCCGCTACTCCAACATTCGGGAAAAGACCTTTCCCAAGAACTTCCACCGTTTACACTTCAAGCTCCTCCCTCTTAAAGAATTCAGGAAAGGTGCCAAGGAAATCCTGCAGGCTGAACTCCTCTTTCAGCTCACTGATTAACCTCCACCTCCTCCTTCCTTGTACATATGTAAATACCCTTAGTAAACTTGCCTGTATCTGTATATACATGTTTTGTGCTGTATCTTTCTCAATTAAGGCCATCCGGCCCTCTTCCAGCCATAGTGAGTCCCATTAGAACCCCTTTTGTCCCTTCGGTTTGGACAGTCCACCACTTAAGGAGCTCTACTCACACGCCCTGGCCAAGTGCTGAGCCTGGGTTCCCTCCAGGATTACTGTCCGACGACGTTCTCCACCGTATACTTTCGGGTAGGACGGTGCTCTTTGGTAATGTTATTACCAAAGTTATTATTACAAATACAAAGTTATTATTACAATAAAAAATAAATTATTACAAATAAATATTATTCATACAATTAAAATTTTAATAGAAAAATAATAATAAAAATGTATGGTGCAAAGTTTTTACTAAATACAAAAAACTTAATGTGTCTTTTTGGAATTATTTTAAAACACTTTTTCATGTAATTTATTTTAAGTTCAAATTTATTCAAAATATTTAAATTCGCTTAGCTAAAAAAGGATGTATAATTTCAAATAAACTGTAATATATTAGAAACAAGTGCATGTATAAATGTCAAAAAAAATTAATAACTTAGAAAATAAATCATTATTATCTTATCTTTCAAAGTACAGAATTTATGAGGAAAAAGCTATGGTTGTTGAATATTAATTGTGTGCATCAGTTCGCTTTTACCGAAATTATCACGGGATCTACCATAAGCTATGGGCTGTCAGGTCTTGATAGAGACGAATGACCCTCCCACATTTTGCCAAGATACTTGCTCTGCGCTTAGGAATCTTCAGCGATTGAATAAAGTACTTTTTGATCGAGATAGAATGCCGAGAACGAGGTTAAAGCTACACGTTAATGTTTTCCTAAGTTTTTATTTTGTTTGTTTATGAAGAACGTGATAATAGATATGTTTGTAAATAAGGAAAAAAGATGATAAATTTGTATAATTTGGAGAACAACATGCATTTGTAAAAGTAAAAGCATGTCCTGATTCATAAAGTTTTATTTAAATTCAGGGTTACATAACATTCGTATGAATAAGTAAATATTTGAGTTTATTTTTTTTCTTAAGAGATTTAAAATAGAAATTGGATTAGTAGTTTTCATTTCTTTAAATGAAACTACCTAATTTTTTTATTTGCTGTTCAAAGTTTTCATGAATACTTTTATGTAATTTTAATTTAAGGTATACAAAATATTAATTCATTTTCGAATTTTTTCTCACTTTAATTTCATTTTATTTCAGATTTTAAGAATTATCTGTAAGTTGAATGATTTAGTTAAAATTAATATTAAAAATATGCAGGAATAAAATAAAATATAACATTTAACTTTGTTTCTTAATCTTACCTAGGATCTCAGAATAGATATAATATCAAAAGATTAATTTTTCTGATTTTTAAGAAAACCTACTTTTTATCTACCGATATAGGGGGATGAATATCATGAATCAAAATTATTTATATATTTTAGAAACAAACTTATTCTTATTCAAATTCTTCCAGACAGTAAAATTCTCAAAATAAACAAAATGAGGGGAAAAAGCTTCAGATCGCAACAAAACAAATGCACGGATAACTGTGCATCTTTAACCTTTGCATACTTTGATTTTGAAATATCTGTGGTGTAACAAATCATACTAGCCAAATAACCAAATTATTCTGCAATGTAATTGGTTTAAGATAAAATATTAGTTTATATGGTAATTAAGGAAGAAAATATTACATTAGTTTATTCAACTCGAAATTGGAAATTTCATCAGGTAAAATGAAAAATAAATTTCAGTATAAATTTAAAAATTGTTATTAAAATATTATAGTAGATTATTTTGAAAAAGTGACTCAGCATAATTTATTTTTAAATAATTGACGATTTAATATAATTTTTAAATTAAATTTCAATTTAAATAAAGTGCTCAAAAATGAAATTGTAATTAAATTCTAAATATTTCATTTGCTTATCTAAGATGTTAATAAGTACTTTTTTAACATTTTATTTTTTAAAATGATTTGAAATTATATAATTCTTACGTAATGTTTTGTTCATATGTCGAGTATTTGACATTTGACTCAATCACTCGAGAAAGAGAAACGAAATAATAGAAGCTTAATATATATATATATATATATATATATATATATATATATATATATATATATATATATATATATATATATATATATATATATAATATACTTTATCTCTGTTATGACGAGAATATTTCACAGTTAAGACTGATGATCTAAGCATTTTCGATAGAAAATAAGCTGTGGTACCTTGAAAACTTGGAATGAGTGTTTCCGAAATGTCACTGCTGTCTGCGGTTTGAAAATAATATGTATGTGTATCTATGGCAAGTGGACGAGAGATTGAGAGAACAATTGCAAATTTTTCGTAGTTAAGAGCTGAGCTGGCAGCCGAAGAGTTAGCTGTCTACCTTTCCATTCAACAGTCCGTAGTTCGATTCCCTCTTCGGATTTTTATGCTGTTAGTTGTTCAGAATCTACTGAAAGCAGTAGATGCCTGTCAAATTAGCCCTCTCGGGCAAAAAAAACTGGCTGTTGAGTGATAAATAAACCAACCAATCAACTTCGCAACTGAGCGTACCAATTTCATAGCGATGAAGAATGTGAGGAACTATTGCAATATACATTGGTAAGTTTTTCTTTCTAAATGTATACCAACTTTATCTGATTTAAACCATCAAAATCTGCAATCTGCTTAAGTCTCTCTTATTAACAACCTTCCTCATGGTTGATGTGCACACAAAAATTGATTGAGTCATGTATCATATTACCCATAAAAAATGATATATTATTCCAACCAGATCACATACATGAGTTACACCTAATCTAAATATATGTCAAATGGTTGCATTGGTCGTAGTTTTTTTTTTTTTACTATTCTTTATAAAATTACTAAGTATTCAAAGAATCTTATCATAATAATGGCACTAGACATAAAAGAAATAAAATATTTAAACTTACTTCTATATTTAATCTTTTTTTTGTTATTTGTTCTCTGCACTTTGACTTGATAAATACAAAATCACAAATTAATGAAAACTACAAAAAGTTTAACATAATTCAAAAAATTATTTCGTGCACTTAAAAAAATCAGAGTATATATGCAAAAAATTACTTATTAAGTATTTCCAACCTTAATTTATTATAACAAATTAAAGTATGTAAAAATAATTTAATATACGGTCAAGTTTAAATTTTTGATATACTTTACTGATTAAAGAGTCACAAACGGGAGTCTGATGATATATTATTAAATTTTTCTACAAATAGCAATTCACACAATTTCAGCTGATGAGACCACAAATGATTGTAAAGATAAAACTCACAAATACTTGAGCACTTAATGAAATCCAATAACTTTTACTAACCTGAGAAATTACATTCTTCACAGAATATTCAACATTTTTCAGTACAAACGTTTATTAATTGTGTTGCACACCATTTTGCAATTAGTGAAAAGAAGTTAATCTTAACATTATTCAAGAAAGATTTGGTGTGATGAAAAGTGTAAAAGGTTTTATACAAAAGACCATAAATAACTGTGAAAATATTTTAACAAAAAGCGTAAAATTGCGTAATATTACATTTTAAATTTTTGAACTCATTTGATACTAGATATAATATTAGCAATCCTTATTTGGATTTTATTAAATATATAGCTTAACTATTTAAAATAAGTATTCCTCATACATAAAGTAAAGAGTAATTAAACATTGATGCAATACCTTTCCTAAAGATTTAATATTATTGCATTAATGGGTTTTATCATGTTATAAAATTTTATCTAATTAGTAACATTTCTTACGTATTTTTTTCTAGGAATTGAACATAAATCGGGATTTGTGTTCAATGCATAGCAACAACATAAATAGGATTTTTTTGTTAAAGTAGTTTTGTTAAATGCTATAATTAAAGAAAGTAAATGAACTCAAATTAAATTACGTCATAAAACATTGCAAGTAATTTATTTTTGAAGCCAAAACTTTATCTGTATTCATCATGGATTCATTATTTGGTAAATAGGATACAGATTTATCATACAAAAGTTGCCCCAATGAAGTTTATTGCTACTAATTAATGGAAACTAGTTTTAAAATAAGCTTTAATTTAATATGATAGTGTGATAAGAACATTTATTTAGTTTTTATATAATTAAGAACAATCAGATTAACCTCACATAAAGGAGTAAGAAAAGAAAAATAATGCAAGAAGCAATTAGACATTTCTTATTTATTTCTGACAAGATGTAACTAGGTTTCTTCCTGTGTTATCATTGCTTTACAAACTAAATTTATATGCAAAATATATTTTATTAAATAAAACCGAAATTAACTTCTTAGTGAGAGAAATTTATGAAGTTAAGTGTATTTAAACAAATATAAAGTAACCGATTGCAAATGGTATTTACACCCATTAAATGAAGTTTCCCGATCAATTTTAGAATATTATTCGTTAGCAAGTGCAAAGTAAAATAAATAAATAGTATATATTTGTTAATGTTACGGCTATGAATGTGTTTAACATAATTTATTTATTATGTTAAACACTGCAAATAAATCGATGCAATATATTAAAATTATAATTCTATCAGCTAATTTTTAAAACGTGTAATTTTTTTTTTTACTTTTTGATATAAATATAAAATAATTTATCATGTTGTCACTTATCCTCTCGGTGTAGATTTACGTAAATAATTTATTATTAAGCAGATTAATAAAAATCATTTAAATAATGAAAGATATTTTAGACGACTACTATAGACTTCTATTAACAGCAGGCAAAACAATGTATATTTCAATGGAATTCTTATGTTGTTCCAAATATCGAGTGTGTTAAAAATATTTTAAACTAAAGTTTTTATTATGTATATTTTAATACATTTCTTGTCAATATTATTTTCATAAATATTATTAACAAGAAATCTATTAAAATGCAGAAATCTCTAACTATTTTCATCGAGCATGGATCTTTATTTTCATTTCCATAATCGAGAAAACAGATAACAGAAGTAATTTATAAAAAGAAAAAAATCTAAAGCTCTTTCTTCTAACATTGTGTTTGAACAAAACTCTTTAAGATTTCAATATTATCAATGACAAATGGATCTATAGAGCAGAATGCTTAAAAAAATACTTTAATACTTTAAATAAAAATAAAACACTCCTTTTGTCTAAATATGTATTCCCTATGTTAATAATGTTAAAGAGCATAAAAATCAGTAAATTTCATGCGAAATTTAAATGTGCTTAAAATATTTGTTTGTTGTTAATTTAAAAGTACAATATCATTAAAATAGTATTTAGTATCTTCTTAATGATATTTATTGAAAGTATTCATATAGAATTTCTATACTCAATAATAAAAATAATAAATGTTATTGTTTTTCCACTTTATGTACCCAAACTAAACACTCATTTTGTTTCTGTTAGCTTTATTTTATAATATTCAAAATTAGTTTATATAATATCTTAAATGTAAGAGAGTTAAAGTTACTTGTACTTTTGATTTATTTTTTAATGAAAAAAGTAACTGAAAAATTTGGCTTAAAATCAGTAATTAATTAAACAAAAATAGCAGCTTCCTTAGTTGTATTGAATGAGAATATTACAAATTTTTCATCTGTTTTAATCCCTAAAGTTCTGTTCAATTACTATTTCATTATAATGCATAATATATACTAAAAGATCGAAAGAAAGGATTTAATATCCTATCAAAGCGGTGTTAAACTGGAACTAGACCGAAAAGATGATAGTAATTTCAAGAATAAGTTTGGTGTCTTTTGCACAAACATTAGAACAATAGTTTGGACTTAGCCTGCTTGAAATAATTTTTTTTCAGTTTATTTTGTTACTTTTTCCTGTGTGTGTATCTTGAGTGATAGAGCACCGGAAGTGTTAACACATGTTTTCAAAGAATAACATTCAACAGAACATTTCTTGAAAATGTTTTTTTTTTCTCTTAAAGCATTTTGTACTTTGCTTTGATACATAGAAAAATTTACATTCTCCTAGAAATTACTTAATTAAAAACTGGGACGATTTCCTTAATTTCATTATATTATTCATGATCTGTAAAATTTTGTGAAATTGCTTACAGGATGCACTTCTGAAGGGAGAATTTAATAATATAATAAATGAAATAAGCTGTGCTGCTTAAAATTGTAACTTCTAACGCAATTTAATAATTAAAAATAAAAAATTAAGCTACAAGTTTTTCCACTGATTTCCATAATTTTTACACTGAATTCTATACATAAAAATTATACTTAAAATATATTAATTAACATTTGGTTTATTCTGAATTAAAATATTTACATAATATACTATTGATACTGCGAAACTTGTTTGAGATTATTTGAGATTTGAGAAGAAGAAAAACCATAAGAGTGTTGGAAAGAAATGTACCTGATGTATAGTTTTATCAACCTCCACTTGCTACACATTAATGCCAATTAACTTCAATGTTGGGAAAGCACCAACTGTCTCCAACATTGAAGCAAGCACAAACACGGAATGATGTGCTTCGTAATAAAAGCAACTTCATAGTGAATTCGAACCAGAGTTAATTAGTATTTAAATTACTTACAAACACTGTAATCAAAATTATTAAAGAAATCAAAGCCTATGATTTAAGTTACCAAGAAACTAATATCAAGAAATGTTTCATTCCATTCTCTGCGACCATTTAAAACTGAGACCAGCAGAAACCCCATGGACAATTAGAATGAGAATTTAATTATATAAATAATTCACTAAATCATTATAGTTATTAATTTGCATCAATTATAAATAAGAAGAACATTTAGAAAAGGAAAACCAATGCTTTAAATATAAATAAAATTACTATCAAATTTACTAAAATAAGTAAGAGTAAATGAGCAATTAACAACTCAAAGCATTAAATAAATTATTTTTAATCACCGTAGAGATGAATTTCTAATTATTGCATTTGTTCCTGGTGTAATAACGATTGTAAGTTAAAATTAAACTTCAAGCAATATTGCTATAATTCTCTAGAAAACTTAGCTGCTCTATAAACATTTAACAAAAATTTTTATTTAATCCTCAGAGTACTGATAACCACAGTTAAAATAACTTCAATACAGAATATTCAAATATGTATTTCTGTATCCTTCTAAGCAAGAGTGTTTAATTCATAAGTATAAGTTTGAACTTATTTTACTGAAAATTGCATTACCTAATTAGTTAAAGAAGCTTAAATAGATCTCATGAATAGTAATCAGAACAAGAATTTTTCTGTATAAATTATAAAATATTCCTTTGTGAATGCCTAAGCTTAAAACTTAATTAAAATCACAGAGCAAAACAGATAACCTATTTATAAAAATAAATTAAGTTTTCATCTTTAAATAAGCTATAAAGATACAAGGTAATTGCTTTTGGAGTCATAAGTCGGATAAAAAATTTCAATTTTTTAAATACAAAAATAGTTATATGTTTTCTTACATAAGATTTGCATGTAATTGGAAATACTTGTAGCAGATATTTCAAGTTATTTTGATTTCAGTCTCTATTAGAAATTGCAGTTTTTTTTAATTCTAAGTCATCTATTAGAATATTTCAAATTTATATGAGTTTTTTTATATCTTGTAATAAAAATTAAATATTTATTGATATTTTTTATTTAGAAATAACTTTATTAATGTAATAGAAATAACTCAATAATATAATTATACTTTTTAATAAAAATTTGCACTTATTTATAAATAATTATGATATTGTTCAATAGAAATTATTTGATAAATGTAAAATTTGTCATATAATATAAACTTTATACTTAATATTACATAATCTAATTTCATTTGCATATTTAATAGCTTAATCCTAATATATTGTGATTTCCTTTTCGTAATTAACTAACAATGTAGAGTTAAACGTATATAGTTATTCATTTGTGATTGGATTTATATTAATTTAGAAATAAACTAAAAAGTCTTTCAATATATATGTTGTTTGAAAATTAATCTGAATCAATATTTTTATTTCAAACATTTCCATTTACATTGAAATCAAAAAATTATTCATTTTTATCGTACTTATTTAACTATATAAATTTGGAAAATAATCATCATTAATCTATATTAATACTGCATATGACATATAATTTTTTTAACTTGTTAAAATGGAAATTTATAATTAGATTTCACATTTTGAATTTTTCATATAAAACAAGCTTTAATGGTATTTTAAATTTCTATCCCAATCGTAGTTCTTATAGTTAAATTTTATAATTTAAATATAGTTTATGCCTCATGTTCTTTTCCCTTACTTTGTTTATAATTATGTCTCATAGTATTATATCATAAATAGTCTTGACTTAAAGAACTGTTTCACACAACACACATTTTTATATTTTGAATGTAGCTGTCTCAATTTAATAAACTGTCTCCTAATTTTTTCCTTATTCATTTACTGTAAGTAAATGTATCTCAAATTAACTATTATAAAATTTTTAAGAAATATTCAACACATTTTCAGCTGTTTTTCTCAATAATTTTAACTATGAAAAAGTATTTATATTTATCTTGAAATATTTGTTTAATCTAAACCAGTTAAATTATTTTGATGATTTACTTTCAACTTGAACAATTTACACATTATTGATATAAGAAAATTATTAACACATAAATTTTAACTCTATTTAGTTTTGATTGAACATTAGAAACTTATAAAAATTAAGTATATTTAAGGATAATTAGTTTTATAGAAGCTCTTAATATTTAAACCGAAGAATCTTATATATATTGTACTCAATTTTATCTCAGAAACATTTAAAATTCAATTTCATAAATTAAGAGAGAATAAATCAAACAAAAAATATATTTCGCATTTAAACAATTAAAATGGCTTGAAAATTTAAATAAGATTAATAAATGTTATAAGAGCATCTGTTTGCAAAAAGTATTAAAAAGAGTTGAAAGCTTTGATACTTATTTATAGAAAGTTTATATGGAACTAATAACTATTCCGAAATACTTCCTAGTAATATTGAAGAAGAAACTTCTAAAGAAATGAAAATTAAACCTCATGGAAATAGAGAAATTAAAGTAAATGCAAGAGAGAGAGTGTGTGTTTATAGAGATTATATATTCTTAAGCATTGTGATTTTAATGGAAATTTTAAGACATTAATTTTTGCCAAGTCTTTTTTTAACTATTTTTACCTACAAAATTGTCCTAACTTCATTTTTCTATCTTAATTTTTGCCTGAATTAATAAATAATTCTTATCACAAAAATAAATATTCTCTTAAATGGGAATTAAAATAAAATAAATCGTAATTAAATACAATCTTAAATTTTAATAAATTCAATTAAGTGAATAGTAAAATCAGGTTAATATTAAATACATATTACAACCATTTCAACTTTAAGTGATTATACTAAATAGTATACCATAGTTCTTAAAAAGAGTTTCTGATTGCGATGAAATAAAAGTAAAAGGATTAAATTTTTTTAACATGTTGAAGCACATTTTATATAATCACGTATTATTTAAACCTCATTTTCATATTTTTTTATCTTAAACAGTACTTTAATGTCATGTATATATACCAACTTACTTGGACGACCGATGGGTGAATGTCTAACGTTCCTGATTCTTGAGCTAGGGATCCCGGATTAGAATCCCGGTTAAGACATGGATGTTAATTTCTCTCTGTGTTTCTCTGTTCTTTCTTTTGCGAGGATGTATGAATGTGGCCTACCCTATAAACGAGTTTGTGGTCGTATGGCACGGGTAATGCTACTCGTTTCCGTGATTTGGTTTACACGTGCCCGCTGGATAACGACAAATGACGACCAGTTTCCTCCTTCTAGTGGCGAAGGATTAGTCATTCAGTGCCCGCTATTGTTAAAAAAAAGACTTATTTGGTATCTTCTTTCAATATGTGGATAAATTTATGAAATCTGTCTCTTTATTCTATAATAAAATAAGTCAAATATTTGCAAAAATTATCTAATTTGACTGTGGAAAAAATCACTTTAAATTTTAAACTCGTTAAAAACGTAATTCATAATTTTCTAAGAAATTTATAAATTTGAACAAATTTAACTTTTTTTTTACCAAAATTTAAATGATATTATATTTTGTGTCTATTCGCAAAATTTCCTTTAATGTTTTTATCTTTTTAAATTTGTTACATGTTTTATATGAATTACCAAATTACATTATCTTAGCCCATAGGAATATTAATACGGAAATATGAAATGTTGTAACGAGTAAGTTTTTCTATTATTATGAAATTCATTCATATCAGTGTCACTCATATAGCAGACTTATTAAAATTTTAAGATCGTATCATACATTTTGAGTTTCTAAGAAAACAAAATATTTAAAAATTAAATTATAATCAAATGACGTGAATGATCATCATTGGATTACAATATACATTTAGATATTTTGGTTGAACAATGATCTAAAGAAACTGGTCAAGTAATGCATACTCTATTTACATTTAAGAAAAGAATAGTGTTCTATATTATGTCTCTGTCTTAATTGATGTAAAAAATAATTTTCTCCTACTCGGATCTGTAGGATATTAGTTTAAACAAAACTACTCTAAGCATAATTTTTTTCTAAAATTTTTCACACATACTACATATATATATATATATATATATATATATATATATATATATATATATATATATATATATATATATATATATATATATATATATATATATATATATATACATAAATGTGTGTGTGTGGGTATACAAATGTGTGTGTATGTATATTTGTTTTTCGTATCCTGTAATTTCTATCATTTTATTGCATATATGGCTCCTTTTAACAAATGTATGAGTTACACCACTCTTGTTGTGAAATTCCAAAATATGCGTTACAAAATATGGTTAAGGAATTTCGAACTGACCTATGATGTCATCTCGTGCAACTTTTCTCAACGAAAGAGTGACCTCATCTGAGGGGGATAAGTTTCTCTAATCTTTTTTGGTTGAGATATTCAATCGAAAAGACGTGCAATGCATGTCATGATTGGTCTTCACATTCTTGAAGCAGGATAAAATATTTCCTGTAATATAACTTATTTTTGAAATTTGCGTCTTTAATATTTTTTTTTACATTTTAATAATTATTTCCCTTAGGCAAGGAGTAAGTATGTAATAAATTATATATATATATATATATATATATATATATATATATATATATATATATATATATATATATATATATATATATATATATATATATATATATATATATATATATATATATATATGCATGTATGTATATATATGTTGGATGAACTACTTAATAGCCGACGTCTATATTTCAAGTGCCCACTTGAGTAGGGGCTCGAGAGGCGCAACAGCTTCCCCAGTAAGCGGAGAAGAAAAAAGCCTTAAAAACGGAAGGCATAAAAGCCGTTCCTTTTTGATAGCAGCAAGACGACTGCTCTTGTTCTCCCCATAACTTTAAACTTAAACTTTAAATTTCATTATATTAAGACGATTAACTGTAAATATTGTAAAACTTTTATACATTTGCAAATATATGTTAATTAAATATTAGACTTTATATAAGAATTTTTAATTAATTAAATTACGCCTTGGCCACTCCCCGTCCCACAAAACTCAAAAGAGGGATTGAGATGATTAGCTGGATAACAAAAATTTTAGATTGATTGAAATGATTGTCGCATAGATGTTGAATTATCGGTTAGGAACCAGAGAAAGACGCGGATCCTCATCGAACATCTTTAAGAGGTACGTGAACATTTTTCATAGTATAAGATGATATTAAACGATATAAAAGAAATAAGCGTTGCATTGTGTAAAAAATTTTAAAGCAGATAAAATCAAAATTTTGCACAGATTGATTTTTGATCATGATGGAGATAGATTAAATCGTAAAAGAATTAGATATTTTGATGGTTTTGTTTTTGATATTTAAAGTAATGAGCATCGAGACAAATTAAAAAATATATAAACAATGAGTTTTCGCTTGGCGAACTTATTACTGCCTCGAACATTTTAAATATTTCTTTTCAATGATCCAAAGCAGAGCTCGCAATAAGAATTTTGTCTCTGTTATGTGACCTTGAACTCTTAGCTCAAAACAATAAAGAGGATTCGGAGACTGCTGAATCAGAAAGTGAAGTGGAAGAAGAAATAAATAGAAATGATTTTTCAATGCTGCAATATAAGTAAAAAGAAAAGTGCATCTGACTATTTTAAGAAGAATGAAAATGTTTGGGAATGATTTTTATGCACATACTGTTATTCCAAGTGTTAATATAAATTTTGAGGATATCGAAAGCACTATTACTAAATTTAAGCAGAATCACATGAAAATATAATTAATTGGATTGATCATTTTGAGGATATGTCGAAATTATTTAATTTATCAGACTTACAAAAATTTGTTATGGCTAAAATATTGTTAGGAGGAAATGCTCTATTATTCGTTCGGACAGAACCACAAATAAATTCTTGGAAAAAATTGAGACGAGCCTTGATCGATGAATTTTCGTTTGAAATAAACTCAGATATCTTACATGATCTTTTGCGTAAAAGGAAAATGAGTGATTATGAATCTGTTTAGGAGTATTTTTTAAAAATGAAGGAGTTGTACAATTGTGGTAAAATTGAAGAATCTGCCTTAATGCATTATGTTATTAATGGAATAAATGATAGACAAGAAAACAAAATTGTTTTGTATGGATGTAAGAATTTAAGTGAATTTAAAGAAAAACTCAAAGTTTATGAAGTAATAAAAAGGGATTCTGTTAAAAGTAAAAATGCTTTCGATAAAACGAAAACAAAATATAATTCTCATGATAAATATGATAATTTCGATAAAACTAAAACAAAATATAATTCTCGTGATAAATATAATAATTTTGATAAAACGAAATCAAAATATGAATATAGTATTAGAGTTAATTGTAGGAATGAAAGTGTAAATAAAATAAGGTACTATGATGGTTTTGGAAAAATGAAATACAGTGATTTTGATGATCGTAAAGATAAAATTTGTTTTAATTGTGGTGACAAAAATCATATTTCTAAATTTTGTGAACATAAAGTTTCATTGGGTCCAGAAACTAATTCTAAACCTGAAGTAGCAACAATGAATGTTAATGTTAAAACAAAACTGAATGATGTAATTATTAATAATTTGAATGTTAATGCATTAACAGATACTGGAAGCCAAGTAACTTTGATTCGTAAATCTGTCTTTGATAAATAAAATGTTGTAGAGCTATTTCCGTTAAATTCTAAAAGTGGTTTTGATAAATGTGTTGTATTGCCGTTGGGATATTTTAAGGGAAATAGATTATTTTAAGTGTCAAGAAGATATTTATGTGGTTAAAAATAGTATTATGTCATATGATGCCATCATAGGAATGAATGTACTAATGCAGGGTGAAACCTTAATTAATGAAAATGGAATTCAGATTAAAAATAAATATCAATGTGTAAAAGAAATTAATACTTTATCAATTCTACCTGTTGATTTAACTTTTAATGAAGTAGAACTGAACATTGAACCTAATATTCCAAAAAAATTTAAATATAAGTTGCAGCAATTAGTTTCGAGTTATGTACCACATAAAATAAAATCAACTAATGTTCAATTAGATATTTTATTAAAAAGTAATGAGCCTATATCTCATCAATCCCGTAGATTACCATTTTCAGAGAAAAAGATAGTTGAAACCCAAATAGACGAATGATTAAAACAAGGTATAATAGAACCCAGTTCTTCAGAATATTGTTGCTCAGTAGTAATCGTAAATAAAAAAGACGGAACACCTCGTTTGTCCATAGATTATCGGAGATTAAAATAACTAATTGTAATAGATAGATTGAAGATATAATAGATAGATTGCAGGAGTCGTGTGTATTTAGTACAATTGATCTCAAGAACGGATTTTTCCATGTAGATGTAAAGAAGGAAAGTAGAAAATATCACTTCATTTGTAAATCATGAAGGCCAGTACCAATTTATTGAGGTTCCTTTTAGACTGCGTAATTCTCCAGCCGTGTTTCAAAGATTTATTAATACTATTTTCCGACCATTGATTAATGATGGTGTTGTTTTACCTTATATGGACGATATAATTATTTTGTCTTCCTCAACTGAAGAAGGAGTCGAACGGCTTGAAAAAGTCTTCAATCTTGCGAGCGAATATGGCTTAGAAATAAATTTTAGAAAATCCCATTTTTTGAAGAAATGCATTGAATTTTCAGGCCATGTCATCGAAGAAGGGAAAATTTTTCCATCTACTTTGTAAACCAAAGCTGTGCTTCATTAATCTGAGCCACGTAATTTGAAACAGGTCCATAGTTTTTTAGGATTTACTGGATATTTCAGGAAATTTATCCCAAAATATTCCATTATTGCTAGGGCATTGAGTGATCTTTTGAAGAAAGATAGTAAATTTAAGTTTGGTGAAGAGGAAAGACAATCTTTTAATCAATTAAAGTTAATTTTGGCTGAAAAACCTGTGTTAAGTACATACAACACAAATGACGAAACTGAACTACATTGTGACGCCAGAATAGAAGGATATGGTGCTTCTTTATTACAGAAATCCCCAAATGATAAAAAATTTTCATCCTACTTATTCCATGATTAAAAAGACAACAGATGCCGAAAAGAAGTATTCCAGTTACGAACTTGAATCTGTTGCAATTATTGAAGCGTTAGAAAAGATTCCCCGTTTTCTTATTAGGAATTCCTTTTAAAACTGTCACTGACTGTTTCGCATTCGTAAAGACTATGCAAAAAAGAGATTTGTCAACTCGTGTTGCTCGTTGGGCCTTATTGCTCCAAGAATTTAAATATAGTATTGAGCATCGCTCCGGTACAAGAATGACTCATTTTGATGCACTAAGCAGATCCACTGTAAACATATTTTGCATCTCGAGCGATAATATCATACCGAAATTAAAATCAGCCCAAGATAATGATGATAAAATAAAAACGATAAAAGAATTATTAAAAATCTCTAGATATGAAAATTATTTTGAGAGAAACGGAGTTCTTTATAAATTTGTTGATGGTAAGGAGTTAGTGGTTGTGCCAAGAAGTATGCAGACGGAAATTATTAGAAGTGCGCATGAAAAGGGACATACCTGAATCAAATATACAAAGAAAAGCATTGAGGACCATTATTTCATTTCCAAACTTAAACAGAAAGTAGAAAATGTCATATCTAACTGCGTTCACTGTATTCTTGTAAATCACAAATGAGGAAAGAAAGAAGGCGTATTACACCCATTGCATAAAAATGACGTACCACTATACACATACCATATTGATCATTTAGGACCTTTAGAAAGCACACATAAAAATTATAAGTATGTTTTAACAATTATTGACGCTTTTACTAAGTTCGTTTGGGTTTTCCCTACGAAGACCACAACATCTTCTGAAGTCATTTCGAAATTAGAAACTCTAAAATCAGTCTTTGGAAATCTTTACCAAATTATTTCTGATAGAGGTATAGCTTTTAGCTCTGGTGAATTCGAAGATTATTGTTATAAAGAGAATATTAAACACCATTTAATAGCCACTGGTCTGCCAAGAACTAACGGACAAATTGAGAGGATCAACCAAACTATCATATCAGTTCTTTCAAAGCTATTTTTAGAGAATCCAGCTCAGTGGTATAAATTTACGAACGAACTACAACAGACGATTAACTCATCATATCAACGAAGCATAGATACCATACCTTTTGAGTTGCTTTTTGGTACGAAGATGAACGTTGGAGGTATTAGTAAACTCAAAGAAATGATTGAAAAGGAATTTCAAGCTAATTTTGAAGTTCAAAGAGATGAACTCAGAAAACATGCTAAACAACAAATTTTCAAGATCCAAGAAGAAAACAGGAAAACGTATAACTTAGGAAGAAAAGAACCACAATCTTATGGAGTTAACGATTATATCGCTATTAAGAGAACTCAGTTTGGACCCAAATTATAACTAAAACCAAAGTATTTAGGACCGTACAGAGTTACCAAAGTTAAATGAGGCAACATCTATGATGTAATCAAAGAAGGAAGTCATGAAGGACCTAACGGTACCACGACTTGTGCTGAATTCCTAGAACTCTGGTATAGTATGCCGAAAGACGAGGACGTTATGCAAGTCAGAGTTAAATTAAAGTCGAATTGCTAAAGGATAGTCTGAAGTCGAACTGAATAAAATGAAGCTAAGAGATAAACTGACTCATTTTTTATTTCAGATCTAAGAAGATAAGAAGCAGAATATAAAATTTGTTTCTTTTCAGAGAATTATTCTGTTCTGCTTGTTTCTTGCCCTGTTTTGCTGTTTTTCTTTTTTTATATATTTGCAGTGTCGTGTGGAGGGCCAGCCGATTTCAGGACGACCGAACTGTGGTGGATGAACTACTTAATAGCCGACGTCACTATTTTAAGTGCCCACTTGAGAACGGGCTCGAGAGGCGCAACAGCTTCCCCAGTGAGCGGAGAAAAAGAAGCCTAATGACGGAAGGCATAAAAGACGTTCCTTTTAATAGCAGCAAGATGACTGTTCTTGTTCCCCATAACTTTAAACTTAAACTTTAAATTTCATTCTATTAAGACGATGAATTGTAAAAATCCCATACTTGTATATATTTATATTTGTAAATATATGTTAATTAAATATTAGGCTTTATATAAGAATTGTTAATTAATTAAATTACGCCTTGGCCACTCCACTACTTTAATACCAAACAGAATGTAAGAAAACGTCCGTTTTCTAATACAACTGAATGTAAATAATCTATATTCACTATTATTCAAAAATTGAAATTCGCCTAAATTTGAACATTTATTGTAATTATTTTAGAATAATATTCACACACAATCTTTTCAAAATACATAAATGATGATACAATATCATTGTAACTGAAAGTGGTATTTTTAATATAAATGAATTGTTTTAACAAATTCTCATAGACACTATGCCTTAAGATTTTTTTATAATTGTTTCCAAAACTTATAACATTTACGCTAAACATTTTGTAAAAAATTATATATTGAGTTTGCAAATTATATATATATATATATATATATATATATATATATATATATATATATATATATATATATATATATATATATATATATATATATATATATATATACAGTATGTCCACTAAAGTCCCTTGCCACCCTCTTAACTTCGGAACGGCTACTACTATATTTATAAAAGTGGTGTCTAGGTATAATAAAGTACCTATGCGCTAGTGAATAAAAAGACTACTGCGCCACCTGGTGAAAAACAGTGGAGTTAGCATTACTATCTTGAAAACGGAATGAGATAGTGAGAAAAAGTGACTTACAAAGTTGTAGAGCATCCTTGATTTAGAACGAAAAGAAACCTTGTAGGCATTAATGTGAAGAATACAACGGTTAAAACGCGCATTTGTTGTTTCGCGCTGTGACGAGACAAAACGATCTAAGAAAGAAAACAAATTGTTTTAACAATATACTTTATTTAAGATGTTCAAACTTTTCACCGTCAGCTGCAATTGCACATTTGGATCCTCGCTTGAAGATCACGTTGCACACGTTGCAGTATACAGCGTCACACTTTGGAACACGCGACCGTAATGCGTCGTTTAAGGTCCTACAATTTTTGTGGAGGGGTCACATATACCTCCTGTTTCAAGTATCCACACAGGAAAAAGTCCAGTTGAATCAGATCAGGAGAACGTGGAGGCCACTCTTCGAAACCGCCATAGCCTAGTATTTGGTTGCCAAATTCCTTGACGTGGTACTGCTTCACTGGATATGTCTTGTAAGCAGTCACGCCGTCATGTAAGATTAAACAACGACTGGTTCTCCACAAAATCGGGTATTACCTTCTATAGTTATTGTAAATATCGTGCACCCGTTAACGTGCCATTGTAAAATATTGGGCCTATCAGCTTGTTATTATAAATTGCGCACCAAACGTTAATAGCATCCCGCATCTGATGTTGAACGTCGATGAAAAATTTAGTATTTTCCAGCGCCCAGTGATGGGTGCTTTGCCTATTGTATATCCATTATATTATACGAAGTAGATAAGGAAATAACCAGTGATAATCTTATTGATAAATTGAAAATGCAGAATGAATTGGATAAAGACATACAATTGAAAATAGTAAATCATTTTAAAGGCAAGTTTGGAAACAAATGGATTATAGTTATAGACGGAAAAAATTACAATAAAATTAAAGATAGGAACAGACTTTATCTGGGATGAACATCTGTACGATTCAGAGAATATCTTAAAATAACACAATGTTACAATTGCTTTAAATTTGGACACATTGCGAGACTCTGTAAAAACACTATTAGATGCCATAGATGTGCAAAAGAACATGCTCAAAATAATTGTACAAATGAAATCAACTATGGAAATTGTACTGACCACAACATAAAGTATAAAACAAATTACAAAACCAACCATGACGATAAAGATAGAAATTGCCAGATTTATGAAAAAGAAATAAATAATTTAATCTCAAAAATAGATTATGGAATTTAATCCATATAATAATACCTTAAAGTGCCTACATATTAATTTGAATCACTGGCATGCGGCAAATATAATGCTCGCACAAGATCTTTTAAACAATGATATAGACTTAGCGTCAGTTAACGATCCTTACGTATACAATGGAAAAATAACCGATATACCAAATAAATTCACCGTTTATGGGTCTACTTCTGGCAAAAGCTGCAATTATAATAGACAAAAAATATAACACTACCGCATTAGAAATTCAAGATGAAATGTCAATAGTTAGTATAGAACAAAATGAACACAGGATAATAGTTTCATCAATATATGCTCCTCCTTCCAAGGATATTATAGACACATTAAGATGTTTAGAAACTATGCTTTTAAAATATCACTCAGATACTTGGGTCATCTTTGGGGACTTCAATGCGAAATCTTCTGCTTGGAGCCCCAGGAATACTGATCCTCGAGGTCAAATATTATTGGAATTCATCTCTACTTATTCATTAATCATTGAAAACGACCCTAATAGTTTACCTACTTTTAACAGTACTCTTGGTACTAGTTGGATAGACTTGTTGTTAACCTACAACCTCACTACAGAAAAGATTATAAATTGGAAAATAGACGATAGATTCATAGCTAGTGACCATAATATTATGCAATGTGAAATAACGAATACTATTATCACCAAAGAACATACATATAGATGGAGTACTAAAATACTTGATATGTTGAAATTAAGAAGAAAATTAGAGGATTTAGTGAAACGTATTAAAATTGAAGATTACAATGATGTAGATACATTAATAAACAAAATAGAAGAAGACATAGAAAATATTTGTTATGACTCTAAAAGAAACAATAAGAAGAAAACTAAAAGTCATTATTGGTGGACTGCTGATTTAACTATTGAAAGAAGCAAAGTTAGAGCATTAAGGCGACGATTTCAAAAGGAATCGAATCAACAAATTAGAAATGAGTACAAAATCGAATATAAAAGGGCCGCAGCAAAATACAGGAAGAACATTCTTACAAACAAAGAATACAGCGTTCAAAGATTATTTGGCAAATATCACAAACGATAACGCATTTGGTAATTATTATAAAAAATTAAAAAATCAGAAGTCAAATAATGAAATTAAAAATATCAGATTAGCAGACGGGTCAATGACTAAGAACACTAAGGAAACCGTAAATAAAATCTTGAAATTCAACTTTCCTTTGATGGGAAATACAATCCAAATACGAGAAAACTATAAGGATGAAAAGGATCCAGATATTACAGAAATTGAAATAGAAGACATATTCAAATCAATAAAACGTGGTAAAGCCCCTGGATTCAATAATATTGAAATGGGCATCTATTATGAACTCTTCCTTGTTAAAAAACAAAACCTGGTTTACCAAAATGCTAAACAAATGCTTCTCTCAAGGAATATTTCCCAAAATTTGGAAAAAGACGAAAGTGATCCTAATACCGAAAGAAGGCAAAGACCTCACAGAAAAAGAATCTTATAGGCCTATTTGTTTGCTCCCAACCTGTGGAAAAATATTAGATAAAATCATCCTAAATAGACTAACATATCAATTAGAAAGGAAAAGTATCATAAGTAATAAACAATTTGGTTTCACAAAGAATAAAAGTACAGAAGATGCTATTTACGAAATCATCTCAAAAATAAGAGAAAATAAACAGAACAAACTTTATACTTGTCTAATAGCACTCGATATCAAAAACGCTTTCAACTCTATAAGATGGATAGACATATTGGAAATACTTAACAAGTTCAATCTAAAGAAAAACATTTACAATTGTTTGAAATCTTTTCTACAAAATACAAGTTATATTGATTATGAAGGACACGAGCAATACTACGATATAGGGGTGCCGCAAGGCTCCTCATTGGGTCCCATCCTATGGAACCTAGTTGTCAACGAACTGCTAAATGAAGACTTTAGTCAAAATGTTTACTGTCAGGCCTATGCGGATGATATTGTTCTTCTACTTTCAGCAAAGGTATACTATAAATTTTCCACTATTGCAGTACAACCAATCTCTATAATAGAAAACTGGATAAACAAATATCAATTGAAATTAAGCACTAATAAATGCACTTATACCATTTTTACAATAAAGAAAAATATAAGTAGAAGACCTACAATCAAAATACAAAATCAGACCATAAAATATTGCCCCAATATAACCTACCTAGGAGTAGTACTGGATACAAAACTTAACTAGTTGGATCACTTAAGCGCCGTACATGAAAAAGTATACAATTTCACAAATAAATTGATTAAAATAATGAGAGCCACTTGGGGTTTAACACTCAACATAGTTAAATTTATCTATAAAGTCACTATAGAAAAAATTATACTCTATGCTAGTGCTGCATGGTATAAAAATAATGTTAAAATAAATAACAAATTACTACAAATACAAAGGATACCTTTGATAAAATTAACAAAAGCTTACAGAACAGTATCCACCGAAGCATTTCAAGTTTTGGCAGGATGTCCTCCAATAGACATCATAGCACAGACATCTCAAAAGAAATACTTATTATTTAAACAAAACATAGATATCAAATTAGGAGAGCATGTCTACAGTGAGAACAATGTTAACATCAAGAAATTTGATATCGACCCACCTTGGAAAAGGAAACATATTAAAATCGAAAATGCAATAAATATAAATGACTACTATATTTTCACAGATGGTTCTAAAATAAATGAAAAAGTAGGTGCAGCATTAGTCGTAGGATACCAAAATCAAATCATATATATATATATAAAATAAGAATGAATAATGAAGCCACAGTCTATGAAGCGGAAGCGAAAGCAATCTTAGAAGCCCTAAAACATGCAATCAGTAATAAATACACCAAATGTCATATACATTCAGATTCCAAATCAGTTTTAGAAGCTATAAAAAATTATAAAATTACAAATAATACTTTAAATGAAATAATACAGATACTGAAAGAAAATATAGATTGCTTCACACTGCATTGGATTAAAGCTCATATAGGAATAGAACTCAATGAAGTTGCAGACAAAGAAGCAAAAGAGGCCACAGAACTGGAAGATATCACATTTATAGTTCCATACAGCAAAATACAGATTAAAACAAAAATACAACAATATATACAACAGATTTGGCAAACCAGATGGTCTAATTCAATTAAAACAAGACAAATCTATGAAATTCATCCTAATGTAAGTAGTACAAGAATCATGACAGATTTTTATCTTAATCAGTTCAAAACAGGACACGGCATATTTGCCAGCTACCAAAATAGATTTTTTAATAAAGATGAGAAGTGTCAATTCGATGGAATTACACACGACTCAAAACATGTAATTTATGACTGCAAAGAATTCGAACATATCAGAGTCCAGTTATATCCAAAAAACTACAAAGAGTTAACATTAGCAAACCTATTAAAATCTGGAGGTTTTAAAAAAGCAGCTAAAGAAATAATATCTATCTATATTAACTGCAGCTTACAAGAAAACCATTGACTTTCCGATTAATTTAGTTTTATCATAATTTGATATAGGATGATTCCATCCAAAACTTCTTTCATTTTACTTTATGTAAAGTTTTTTTAAAGTTCTGTTTATTTTACATACTCTCCTTTTATGTAAAGACAAGCTGTGTCTCATTTTGTTTCTGTCAGGTCAAAGTATGTCTTCTCAAGGTGAACTCAAAGTATGTCTTCTCAAGGTCAAAGGTGAACGAAAGAACATAATGTTCTTTCGATTTTTGTATTATTGTTTCAATAAAGGCCAGTGGCCCTCTTTCAGTTTTGGATGGGTCTTGTTAGACCGCAGACTGGTGGTTGTCGGGCTGCGGGCAATACCTTGGCTTGTGCCTGGATTCAGTCCAGATTTGGCGCCTACCCATACCCCATCGTTGCAGTAGATTGGTGTGACAGCTGTGCGCATCGGTCCTTGACCGCACGAGTGTCAACTGGTGGGATTGCATCCACGATTGGTCACTACTTTCACCGTATACCTTCGGGTGGGACGGTTTCATAATCACTTGCCTATTGTATATTCCATTCCGTGAAAAGCATGCCTCATCCGTCCACCTTATATCTGCCAAGAATGTTGGCTGCACCTGTATTTAATTTATGATGAAGTGTCACCATGCATAGCGTCCCTCGGCATCCCCGTCCAATAAAACCTGTTCCGGCGTTGGTCGGTATGGATGAACTCCTAGTTCGCTTAGGATTTTCCAAACCTGACTTTTGGAGAGACCACAGTGTTGACTGATCTCTCTTAGGCTGCATTTCGGATATGCGAGGGCATATGCTAATATCTCATCCAATTAAACTTGCCGTCCCACCTTAGCTGGTCTGCCAGATCGAGATCGACTAGTAACGCAACCTATCTCCCTTAAACTTTTTACAACAGTTAGGATGGTTTGATGAGAAGGATGCGAGAGCCTGTAGAGAAACGTTGGCGGTACAACCTTGCTGCTGATCGTGCCTTACGTCGACATTCACCGTACAGTAAAACCATCTCACAATACTCAGCTTTGGAATACTCAGTCATGACCATGAGCATCAATATACTACAGCCCCAAGAAAATGTCTCTTTTATAGTTGTCTCAGGTGAACAGGCGTGACGTTTCTTACGTATTTAGATATTGCATACAAATTGTTGGAATTATTTTTAATACTTCCGTTCTTCCCATTTCGAAATAAAAGTGAAAAATGTAATCACTAAAATGTAAATCGTTTTCTTTCATCGCTACGCGGTGAAAAAAAAATGATTTTTTGTTTTTTCAAATATGCAAACGTAGGATGTGCCACGTCACATCACGAAATAACAAATACACGTCTTAACCGTTGTATTCTTCACATTAATGCCTACAAGGTATCTTTTCGTACTAAATCGAGGATGCTCTACAACTTTGTATATCACATTTTTAACTATCTCGTTCCGTTTTCGAGATACGAATGCTAACTCTTCATTTTTCCATCAGGTGGCGCGGTAGGTGGTTTCATTCAGTAGCGCATGGCTATTTTACTATACCTAGACACCACTATTATGAATGTAGCAGCAGCCGTTCCGATGATAAGAGGGTGGCAAGGGACTTTAGTGGACTTACTCTATATATACATATATATATATATATATATATATATATATATATATATACTTTCTTTTAGGACAATTTCCTATTTTAAATATTAAACAACATTTAATTTTATTAAATCTAGACAAGTCATACCTAATTATTACTTTCATGCCGAGGAAATTATTTTATTAAATAGCTTACTTAATAAATTAAACTTAGGTTCAAATATTTTAATGAAATAAAACGTTATGTTTTCAATATCTCTTCAAAATGCTAATTAAAATATAAACACTTCTCATTCACTTTATTTAAATCTGTCACATTATTTTTTTTAAAGAAAACATTTGCTTGATTTATAATGAAGAACTTCTGTTCTGTGAGGAAAATGTATTATTATCATTAAAATTACGTGCATTTATTTATTATAATGTACAGCATATTATACTGAAATCATATAAAATGCAACCAGATTTCAGTATAATTTGAGTTTGCGTTACATTCTATCCATATACCTAACTTTACTTTGGGTGATTAATAAATTATGGGATATATAATTAGAAATTTCGAAAATTTAGAATTTTAGAAATAGAAATTAAGTGAATTATATATATATATATATATATATATATATATATATATATATATATATATATATATATATATATATATATATATATATATATATATATATATATATATATATATATATATTTTTTTTTTTTTGCATAGCTGACCATCTCCTCCTGATGAAGACATGGTCCCTATGCCTTCTTGTCTTTTGCTTCATATACTTTAGTATCTTTCCAATTTTGTATTTCTGATATTACTTTTCTTCATGTTTTATCTTATTTATGTAGGCAAATCTTTCTTTAGCTGCTTTTGCGCTGGCTAGATTTCCTATTATGCATTGTAGTTACAACATTATATTTTTAGCATTGTATTTATTACTTTATATTCATATGTCTTTTCTTTATATTAATATATATATATATATATATATATATATATATATATATATATATATATATATATATATATATATATATGTACATATATAATGATATTATGATATTAAAATTTTAAATATTTTTATATTTTTACATAATAGATTTAATTTTGTTTAATAGTTCTAAAAATAAATTTAATTTTTTCGTTATTTTATTGTTATCAATGAAAATAAAGTTTTTTGTACTCAAATAATTTACTTATTACTAACTATCAATACATCATAATAATTCATCCATAAGTGAATTTTTCAATATATGTATAAATTATTTTATATTTTCAAAGGGAAATTTTATTCGTATATTTCTAGTTTTTAAAATTGCTTATAATTTTTTTCATGAATTTTTGTTTGAATTCTTTTATTGTAATTTTCTTTTAAAATCAATAATAAATCTTAAGTAATTCTAAATTATATATCCTATAAATCAAAATTCAAAAATAGAGACAATTAAATCTTGGTTTAAATAAAATTACATATTTATATTCGTGTATATTATTTTTATTTCTTAATTAATTAATTTCTTTTCCATGTATTTTATTTTAAAATTATTTTTATTTCTTTTAATATAAATTTGTCTAATAATAAAGATTACTACCCGTTCTAATATTTTTAAAATTTTAAAAGCTAGTACCAATGAAAAATGCAAAATATTTTTGAGAAAACGTCAAATCAATTTACAAGGTCACATTTACTTAAAATTTTATTTATTTGCAAATCATAATAAATTATATTAGGTTTTAAATAAGTGTTTTATGCTTGAATATTTACACACAAAATGAAAATCATTATTTCACTTATTATATTGAATAGTACCATACGGAGTTTGTTGAACATTAATTGTGTATTTCAATCTTCGTCGCCAAAATCAATAGGGGATGAATATGTCAGAGCTTGATAGAGACAAATGATGCTCCCACATTTTATCAAAACTCTTCTTAGGCATTTATCTTGTAATCTTTCTTGTAAGAAAACTAATTAAGTTATTTAGTTATCTTGAAAATATTTAGGTTATTGATGATTTTTACATTTATTAATGTATTCAGTAACATATACATCTGAAAATTGTGCATGATTTTTCGAGTAAACATTGAAAAAGCACATTTTAAAAGAAGTTTTATGAACCCTGGAAATTAATTCTAAAATGTATTAATTTAGTCATAAGTAATTAGTAAGAAGTATTTAATCTTCTCAGCATAAAAAATTTACTTAATAATATAAAAGCAATTGTTTGTAATTTATAGATTTTACATAAAACTACAAATGAATTCTCAGTTATACTATCCTACCATTTCAATGCTAAAGTTAAACTACTTGGATTAAATTGCTCGATCGTAGATAAAATCACTGCTAATATCTCAATGCAGTTTAAAGTTAATGACATAATTTTTACTTTGAAATTTAGTATTCAAACATATTAATATGAATTTGTTAATTTATAAATTAAGTTATGTTTTTAAAACTATTTACTACTGATTACATGTAAGTAAATATAACCATTGTGTTTCAATAATTAACTTCATGATTAAAATGAACAATCGTATGGTGGTTGGATGTGAAAGATTAGTCCCAATACAGCTCTTGCATGTCATATGAAGCGACTAAAGTGAGTAACCAGAGCCTGGGGGTATAGCCGGGTACCGTATCCCTTGGGATAATATCAGGAGACTGTATTATCTCCAGGGATAGGGTACTGGTTCAAGTTGAGGATTATTCATATGGTTGACAACCTTATCCTGCCAAAGCTTTTTTTATGAAATCTGATGAAGAAACAACCCGAATAACTTCATGGAAATGATTTATGAACTTGAGATTTGGAAGCTGGAATGGTTTGCCTCTTTATAGAGTAAATGCTTTGCATTCGTTGTTACAATGCTTACACCAATATAATATTGATTTTTGCCCATACAGAAGGCTAGATGGATTGGCAATGGGAAATTGACTAAAAGGAATCATAGATTTTTTTCACAGTTGTCACCCCAAAAAAACACATTGAAGGTATTAGTTTTTTATAAACAGATGAATACAACACCTGATTTTGGATTATAAGGCAGTTTCTTCAAGACTTTTTAAACGTAGAATTAATGTGAAATTCCTTAATTTTTTCTATTATCTATAATTTTTTCTATTCTTATGCCCCTAATGAATATAAAATGGAAGAGAAGAAGTAAAGTTTCTATGAAAATGTAGATAAAATTTACTGCAGTTGCCCAAAATATGTTGTAAAAGTGCTTATGAGGGATTTAAATGCCAAAGTAGGCAGAGAGGGTGAATTAATAATTGCTACAAAATGATTTGGTTCACATGATACAACCAATGATAATGAAAATAAATTTATTGATTTTGACAAGTCATATAATATGATCATAGGGAGTGTGCCCCTTTCCATATCAGAAAAGCCATAAAGTTATTTGGCATACAACATGAGGTACCAATACTAAGCAAATTGATCATATTCTAATGTATGTTAGGGACTATTCAAATTTGTTAAATGTGGGGACATATCGAAGAGTAGATACTAATACAGATCATTTCTTAATAATAGGAAAGACCAAATCAAAAATACCTAATGCAAAAAAATTCAAGGGATAAATCTTGAGAATATGACTGTCATACACTGATTTTATTTTACAACTGAGAATATGACTGTCATTTTTAATGAAATTAACTGAAAAGTCTAGGAATACAAAAAAATAAAGCTTTTAAAAAATAAAATAAAATAATTTCTAATCAAAAACAAAATTACTTTGATAAATTTAGGAAGTTTTACCAAAAATTTTACCTCAGTTTTATCAGCCTTTTTTATTTATCAGTAGTAGAAAATGACATATCAGAAATTCGGTTTATTGAAAGTTACAAATTCGTCTTAAATTTTCCAAAAACTGTCTAATAATTTAAGGAAAACATACAATCAATACTAAAGTAATAATATATAAAGTTCTAAGATAAATCATAGAAGTAATTTTACACATATTGGGCAAATAATTGTGAGAAATTTCAGAGGTATATTTATAAATCTATGAGTCCTAAATTTTTTGAATAAATCCAACTTGCATATTAACCTAAAACTAATTTTTTATATTTATACATCTAAAGAGTCTATATAAGAAAAATAATGATAAAATACAATAGAGTATAATTTGCATCCATGTGCATCTGTGTTTAAAATTTAATAAGACATAATGCTATTATAAGGAACTGATTCAATCAGTGAACATTAAATTTATGACCAATAAATAGCAACAATACATGATTATAAAATCACTGTGAGTATGCGAATAAGTTAAAAGAATTCCAAAAATTAAAAACTAAATCAAAATTCAACAATACAAAATTTAAAGAAAATTTACATTGCAATATTTGGCTTAGAAAAAAGTTTCCTTTCAATTGCTTTCTAAATTTAAATATTGTTATATAAACTGACGTATACGTTTTTTAAAACATGAGTATGTAAAATGCTTTTAAAAGTAAAAGTGTGTTTTTGATTGAGATAAAGTTTAATTGTCAAAAAGTCAAAACATGATAAGAACTTTTGAAACGTTAAACCTATTTAGTTTAAAAATTAAAAAAAAAATATTTCGCAAATTATTAATTTTGGTAGTTTTAATATTTTTGGTGGATATGAAATTTTTACAACATGAGTTGTGAGTAACTAAAGAAAATTTGGTATTTACCAAAATTTAAATATATCTAGCATTTTGTACTATAAATTCTTATTAAGGAACATGAGCTTAAAATTAATTATTAATTGCAAAAACATTTTTGGTTTTTGGATATTTCATGTATTTTACAAAAAATCTTCATTTGTTACTGCTTTTTATGTGTTTTAATTTTCAATAAGTTTCTTTCAAGAAAAAAAGAAACTTTATTTTCTTTTTTAATCTTTTAATTACACCTGTTTGAAATGTTTACAAGAAATATAAAACTATATAATTATTTTAATTTATGAAGGAATTCCATTTATTAATATTTATATACTATGAAAAATTTTTGCTCTTTTGCTTTTCTTTAAAGAAATGTTCCATTGAAAGTAAATTTGTAAATTAAACAACTTTCTACAATATAAATTATTATGTAAAAATACGTTAATTTCAACAAATATAAAAATTCAAAATGTGCATATTGATGGGTAACTATGAAAATTGCAAATTCAGATATTAATTTCATCATACTATATGATTGTTGAACGTAATTGATTTCTTTTATGAGCATTTGAAATTTATTTTCTACTATCTTTTTTCCGATTTCTCATTTTTTAAAATCTGAGAGAAAATAAGCAAAATAAGTGTAAGAATGAAAACGAAACCAAAAGATGACCCTCACCAAAACATATTCTACTCACGATTTTTTGCTTTAAAATATATGAAGCTAAAGAGTCAAGGACCGTTTTAGGAGTGGTCATAAAGGAGACCGTTTACTATCTCGCGAGATTTCTTAGGAGCATCCACAAAGAAATTAGGAAAAAGGGAGTCGGAATCAAAAGTCTCGAGGGATTAAGAAAACGAAACTTGAAAAAAAGTGATGATAGGGACTACACCTAAGTTTTGTGACTTTAATACAAATACTGAAACAATTGTCTTGTCCCACTCTTGGTGAAGTTCAGTGTTTCATTTTTGTTGTTTTTAGTGATATTCCTTTTTTTTTACAATTATCAGTATTATAAGGGAGTTAGCACTTGATCTTACAAATTCAATGTTTAAGTGAAATTTTCTTTAACAACAACTTTTAACTCCAATAGTTTTTTGTGTTTGGTTTCCTATTGTATACCAAAATCTCCATTTTCATACTAATTTTTAAATGCTAAAATTTATTAGCATTTCATGTGGTTTATATAAATCAATTTCTTGATTCTTATAAAGTTAGTCAATATCACATTGTAAAAGACAAAAAACAATTTTCTCTAATTTTAAATGTAAAATTACATAAATTTTCAATTAATTTATTTTTAACACTTCCAAGACGTAAGGATTCTTTGGTCTTAGTTAAATTAATAGTTAGGGTTTTGCTTTCAGTTCCACAGTTCGTAAATTCTAGTTTTGTCTTCAATGGTGATGAATGCAGTGAATCCTCACCCACTTAAGATAGTAGGCTCTGTTTCAATTAATCGTAATAAGAAAAAACACATAACTGTCGAATGATATAAAAACTAAGCCACAAGGCCAGTTTCAAGTAAATCCAAGATAACAGACATTTTTTAGATTCAGTTGACATTGACATACAATCAGACCTTATTGAGTAACGCTATGATATGACATTGGATAAACGTTTCAATCTTATCTCAGTAGCATTACAGACGCTTTGAGCAGATCTCTTAAAATTTTTACTAGTATTGCGAAGCCTTTGATCTGTACTACTTTCTAAGCTTATATAACATATTGCAAGAGAATGATATACAATTGCATTTTGCTCGTTTCCCTCTTCGTTGCCCACCTACAGACTTGACTATTAACATAGAAAATAACTTTTTAAAGATGCTTAGCATGGGTAAAATGACTAGAGAGCAATCAGTTAGAAATTATTATCACTGGTATGTTGTGTGACATTGTTGATATTTCATGAACTTTAGATTTATTTTATTTCATCGAACTTCTAATTGACTCCATGTTGAAGAATAAAAAAAAACTCCTAAAGTAAATGCTTTTTTTTGCTATAATAAGGGTTTACCTGTTGTACTGATTTCTCAAGATTTATACCTGCATTTTTTCTTAAAATTTCACTCTCTATTATAATATTTACAACCAAGTAAAATCACTAATTTAACTGCACGCGTTGTTTCATAAAAATTTTACTGATCAATAGCGTAATTACCGTTAATTTAAAAAACAAACACATCTACAATGCATACATTGATTAATAATTAACTACTATCACTTATATATATATCTGAATAAATATTAAATAAATTTTAATTAATGTTACCATTAATATCTGTGTAATAGAAAGGAATATTTTTGACATCTTTTAATAATACTTAACAAGGAAATTAATTAGGGAAAGAGAAAATATTCAACACCTGCACAACTGCATACAAATATGTTCAATTTAAATTTACTCTAATATACAAAAAATCTCTTAATACAATTTTTCATAGTAACTTTTATATTTTAAGTAAAGCAAATTATTTTCATACATAATTTTTTGTTGCTTTTGGTATTTTATAGTTTGCATATAATAAAACCAAACTAAAAAGAAGCGACTTGTTTCTTATTTAACATGCTATGTGATATTTCTTAAAATTGCGTCTGTAAACATTTTTACATTTCTAAAGAATAATGTTTAATATGTAATTTCTTTTCCATTATTATAAAGAATCTGTTTTAAAAATGCTGCTCTTCGTAAAATATTATAAACATTTAAAATTAAAGACTCTAAAGAATAAATAATGCATTAAAGTGGAAGAATTTTTATTCGTGGCTATGAAATTATATTTTAAAACATTTTTTGCTAATTACATATTATTTTTATTATTTAATTTAATAAATGTAAATTTGTTATAATTAAAAAGAAAAGTAAAATGGAGTTCGGTAGTATAGTTTTCTGAAATAATTTTATGAAGTTAAGTAGACTTAAGAGTTGTACATAAGATGATATGTTAAAATTTTCATGATAGATTTATGAAAACTCATTTAAAAGAAAATTCCTTTACTTTAATTAAAATAACACTGTATATTTTTAAAGCTTATCACATTTTCATTTAAACTTTCAAGCTCTAAAATGTGCTTCATAGAAGTTCAATGATAGGGAAATTTCATATTTATTAAGTATATTTTATTCAAATAATATGGAATTAAGAAGTACAAAATTAAACAGAGATTTATTTTCTTTTAAGCAAATAAATGTTTATTGAAAAATCATTTTTGAATACAATATTCACAATGTTTATTTTTAATTTTAATCATTTCACTTAAATGATTATTATAATAATGACACTTAAATGTAATCATGAAAAGGTTTTAAATTTCTCTTATATGAAATTTTCAATCAACAGTGTATTAAAATTCTAATGTAAATTCTCTGCATTTAACTGGGATATTTTATTAAGAAACAAAATGTAAGCGATGCTTAACTTAAATGTACAACTTTTCTTGGATGATTTTTATCTTCCTTTACTTTAGACAAGAATTTGCATACTATGACTATACTATTTTAATATTTTAATTCGTCATAGTCAAAATATTTATATTGAATACGTACTATCATATATACTTTATAAATGTTATTATTTTTTTGTTTACCAAAAGAAATTTCATTTTTCTTTGAATCATCTAAGAACTTTTCACCTTATACTAAAAAAATTAATTAATAAATTAATATTTGGTCTTTTGAGATACTTCGATTGCTTATTTTTCATAGAAGTAAAAGCATACTCATTTATATGCCAAAGAATTTTCATTGTTTTATCAACGGTTTGTCCATATTTATTTAAAATTCGATTAATCAAAAACGCATGTTTCATCTTGAATTGTATTTAACCATGAATATTTATTCTGAAAATACTATTTAAAATTATTCTTGTAAAAATAAATATGTTTTGAAAATCATTATTGGATGGAATTTATCAAAACGATTGAGTCCTTGATCCCACAACTGCATATCGAATATAAAGGTGTAAGCATTTATAAATAATACTATAAAATATTCTTCAATTTTTGTACTCTCGTTTAATTGTAATTTTTATAGCTTATAAATGTTATAAGACATTTGTCTAACAGTTTCCACATTTTTTTAACTAAATTGTTTTTGTTATATATAGCTTTTACGGTATGCGGTCAAATTTAATTACAATTCGAAACTTACAACTGTAGAATCAATTAGCTTTTAAAATTTAATTATTGAATATGAGTAAAATAAATAAATAAATACTTGATTACGGTATTTGAATAAAAATAAGTTGATTTAAGATTATTTACCAAATTTGACAAATATGTTCAATTAATATTTTTACCCTAAGATTTTTATAAGAATTATATAAGTAGGTAGATTTTTCTTAATAAGTATCAAAGATCATGTTTAATTAAAAACTAGCTTTGTTTTGTCAAATGACACAATATTAATTGTAATTTTCAAAAATAATTTTATAAAAAATGTGTAATTTTATAAAAAAAATATTTTATACAAGTATAATTTTATAAAAAAAAATTAAGATTTTTATATTCATCTCTTGAAAAACAAATTTTACCATCATACTGCATCACTTTTCACGGTTGCGGTTAAATGTTTATATGGGGTATTCACGGTTAAATGCTTATATGGGGTATTAAATAACATTTTTTATAAGGAATGAAAATCTATTCTATAATACATTTTATTCATACTGGGTATCAACGATTTGTTTTGAAATTAAAAGTAAAATAAGTTAATCTAAATCATTTCAATAACAAATAATTTTTATTATTATAAGCAATTATGAAGATAAAAAATTTATATTTAAATTTTGATCTTATTAATAGTTTTCCATCAATTAACATTTAAACGCTTATTTTTGTGGAGAAAATTATGAGCCTTTACACAGATCTCAAAACACAAGGATTAATTTTAATAAGATTTGTGAAAGTCTTAACTTTGAACTATATATGTATAATAGAATGAAGTCTTAGATTTCACCACCTTATCCTATACTTTTCAAAACAGCTTCAATATGAGTTGTTGCATTTTGTGGATTTTAATTTTCTTGAAATAAGAAATAAAATTCAGTACTCTGATATTATAATTATACATAGAAAATTACAAACATTGAAGCAATTTTTTATCTAGTTACAAAAATAAAAGGATATTTTTCTTTATATTTATGCTTAAAGGCGTTAGTTATTTATTCATTATTAATAATAAAAAGAATATAAAAATTAAAATTTATTGAAATTAATATTCTGATTATTGTGAGCTTTTAATCATATATTATTTTGAATAAATTATAAAGTTTTTATAAATACACAACAAACAATGTATAATGTTGAATATAACTATTCATTATAAAACACTGCATAATTAGACATAAGTAAAACAATGTAATATAGAATAAATATTAATATAATCCTTTAGTGTATTAAATATTAAAAAATTGTGACAACATATTTGTGAGTTAATGTTTTGTTTTAGAAAAAAGAATGATTTTGTTTACCAATCACTATAAAAAGTTAAATAAGTTTATTAATACGCACCTAAGCACAGGAAACAATATTTATGAAAATTTATACTTTCTAGATAAAACATTTTATTCATAATTATAATATATATTTAATATATTATTCAATATATTATATTTAATATAATTATAACATATATAATTATAATATATAACAAATTTATGATTTTTAATAAATTTAAAGTTTTATTCATCTTGAAAAATATGAAAAAATGCTTGAAATTGTTTACATTAGAATTATATCATTTATGCTTTCTTTATAAACATTTTTAAATCATGCATTGAAGATGCATAGACACTAAATATATGTATATGGCTTTTAAAATAAAATGCAAATATACATATACAATTTAGATGTAATGTTGTTGTTGTTACTTTTAATATTTAGACAAACCAAGCTCGTTATGACGTTGGCTATGCGAATATAAGTTAGTAGGTTGAAGTTTAAATATTCAAGTGTCGAAATGAATATCTACAGATTTCTGTGTATTTACTTTTACTGAATATCTTATCTTATGGTTTGTTCATTCACATTTAATAAAGAAAAATTATTTAAATCTACAAATTTCTCAAATTATTTTATAACTAAACAGAAGTGTCAACTGATATAAAAATATCTTACCTGTAGAAACAATTAAATGATACAGGATTTAAAATTATTACATTAGAAAATTATTCTTTGTAAAATAAATGAAAAAATTACTGATATAAAATCAAGGATATCTTAAAAATATGATATCATCCATGAACCTAATTAGATATCCAATTAATATCAGTATTATACTAGCACTGTGATAATTAAAAACTTATTTATTATTTTAATTTATGAATGAATAAAGAAAGAAGTTAGCATGCAATATATTTTTTTATTTAGATAACTGGTAGATGTATACCAAAATTTGTCTTCCTAATACTTCAGGGAGACTAAATAAATATATGCAAAGAGCTAAATATTTTGGAAATATGTTTTTCCAAACCATAAATGACTACTAACACCGTAAAAAATAATAATAAAGATATTCATTCAAGGCAAAAAGTATAGTATAAAGATTAAGTGAACAAGTTTAGATTCTTACAAATATCTTAGATTATTTTATAATGTCTTAGATTATTAAATAACATGAATTTAGTAGACATTTTCAGTTTACAGCAACTAAAACAGTCCTTATCCCGTTACACAATGTGTTGCAGTAGGATTTTATGACAGAAATCTCAACTTCCTCAATGTTACTTCACGTGTATTCTATACGTCATCAACCGCAGTTGCTGGAGAGAATTCTTTCAGCAATTCTTGACCATATATTTTCCGTTTGTGAGAGGTCACAGTTCAATCGTTCTGGTGTACACTGGTAACCATTTAAACTAGAACAATTGAATATTTTTCGTATTAAAATGTAAAATATAACTGGCATTATAGTATTGAATAATGGTGTTTCACAGTTTTAGAAGATTATACAAAATCAGTGATCATTAGATGATAGAAATGTACCCATCACTTTAACAAATTAGCGTCAAACTTTTCTAGAAGTAAGTATCGTGTACGTAATGAGAAGTCTAAAATACTGTTCCAAACGTCTTCACATTATAATAAGAAACACACACACACAGATATATATATATATATATATATATATATATATATATATATATATATATATATATATATATATATATATATATATATATATATATATATATATATATATATATACTATAGCAACATTTGTTACCAAGAAATTTTTATTGAAGAAATAACATAATACCTTGGGAAAATTCCGATTTTAAAAAGCAATATTCTAATGTGAAATCCACATTACATTTTTGTTTTAAAAAAAGCAATGTGGATTTCTCTCCTACATCTTCCAAATGCGTTGAAAAGAAAAACATTTACATTGGCTAACCTCTTCTTCCTTTCATGTGATTTTGATCTCCTTAAGATTATACTTACCTAGTTGTAACTTTATGTTCTAGCAGTGAATTTAAATGTATATGTACTTTTAAAACTGGTGAACTATAAAAAATAACCAAAAATTTTATTTACCTTACTCACATATTTGGTGAATACATTTTGTGTAAATAAATATTAATGCAACAAACAAAAGTACAATATACTGATATTCCATTAAGCAATATTAATTTATCCATTACGTTCAACATCTAATTTTCAGAAAAATGGCTTACAAATAAATTTCTAAAAAGTATAACTGTATTTCTAAAAAGCATAAGCTTCTGAAAAGTCATTTGATATTACTTAAATTGTACACAGCATAGAGAACGTTTAATTTTTTTTTTCATATCTCCACTAAAGAATAATGTAAATCGAAATCCAGAAAAGTTAGAGTTAAAAACATTAATTAAAACTAATTTGATATAAGCTTATTTTGATTAACTTATCATGATTCTGTCTTATAGATCTATTGTGAGCAAATAAATTTCCATCAAAGAAGCAAGAAGATTGTCATAAAAATAAAAATTGATGAATCTAGAAAATGTTCTATGAAATTTATAGCCATTAGACCTTCATTGAAATTCAGTATAGTATAATTAAGAAAAACATTTTTATTATTATTTCAAAACTCATATGCCATAAGGAATTAAATCTGCAGTTAACACAACAGTAATTAAATTATAAGAACCAAATTCATAAAATCTCAAGAATCTGCAAAATTTCTTAATAAAGTAAATTTAGATATAAAATTTACTATTAAAAGTGAGACTCCCATTATTAGATATTTCGGCATTTTGTTATTATTTGAATTCATGTCTGGACTAAAATTCTGCTTTAGTACACGGTATTTGATTGTTAACAATCAAAAATACAGAGATTAATACCAATTTGCAATACATGTTTTTAATAAGGGATATCAAAGAAAATATTAAGCTTCTAAATATTCCCTTTTGAAGTTAAGCTAATTAAAAATGAAGTATATTTTTAAATAATAAAAGAAATAAAGAATACATTAACATCAAGTATTCAACAGTCTAACAGCCCATAAGCCGTTGTAAGACATTTGAATCTCCCTCATGTATCGTTTTCCGAAAAAAAAAAACATTTCTATATATAGCAGATAGTATATTCATATTTATCATGAAAGAAAATTAATAAAACTAAAATTCTCAGCCTAAGAGTCACTATTGTCTAATAAAATAAGACTGTGTATTTCCTTTTTTCAATTTGCATCCACGTATTACAGATTGAGTCGTTGGAAGTTTAAGAGATTTATCATTACTTATTTCTCTCTAATTCTTGATATTTTAAACATTTAAATTTCATCCTTTGTCCTCAAAAATCCATACAATTAACAACTTAGTTATCTTTTTAAGCCATTAAAAACATTCAGGGTTGAAATTAAAGAAGAATTTACCAATTGTTGATATGAAAGGCCTATCACTCACAATTAAACTTCAAACTAGGACTAGAAAGGGTGTACATACCATGCAGACATGTATTCAGTTAAAAGTATAAAATTATTATAACGATATGTACATTTGCGAAAATAAATAAGAAAAGATTAACATATTTCAATATGAAGATTCCCAGACTAACATTTTCTTAGTACTTATGTTATTTTGAATTTTCTTTTCTTAAATTCAAGTCCAAATTTTTAGATTAGCTGTAACAAGTTAAAATTTAAGTGACGGATTAAGATAAGATTTAAGGCAATTATATTTGTTATTTCACAAAGAAAATTATAGAAACTTTCAAGCGAAAAAAGATAAAAATTTTGGTAAAAACACATTTCAATACAAAAAATTCAAACTTTAAATTTTCTGAAATCCAATAATACTAATTAATACGTAAAGTGTTACAAGTCCGTTGGAGGCAATTTATAAGCATAGTGACTTCTGCGTGAAGCATATCACCATTGTTTAATCAAGTTTGAATGGAAAGCTCTTCCCATCCACTTAACATATTCAGTTATATAAGTGATCCATTCATTCAGACACCAATGCAAGGGAATGAAACTTTGCATTATTTGAAAAGGAGCTTCACTGTCTATTCATCGCCAATGCTTGTTAAATTCATTCAATGCTGTCCACTTCAGGGGTATTCAATTTCAAAAGCGAACGAAAGCACCGATATTGACAGTACAATACAGCCATTTAAGCATACCACTTGGACATTTGCTCATTTTATGTGGTATTTGATTAAAATTATTTGTAACAGATCAAATGTATTTGTCTTAAGCTAACAAATTTATGTAATATCTATTTTATTGCATTTAGTATTTCATGGTTGAAATTGGGATTGTTTATTAATTTTATATATTTTTAAAGTTGTTAGATCTTTTTTATATTATTAAATTTAGGTTATAGGCCATTTACAACGTGCAATTTAAAATTTTCAAAGGAATATAGAAATATTTTTGCATTTTTAATGCATTAAATACAAAAATGTTTTCAACACAATATTTTTAATAATTTTGTAAATTAATAAATATGAAAGAGAACATTTAAAATAAGCAAACATATTTATTTACAAATTAAAAATACACAAATACAAGCATACATTTACAAATATATTTTCTTAAAAATTGCTTTTTTCAAATCTATTAATATTATACCTATAACTATTTATATTAAATTTTCGAAAAAATAATTTGGAATTCATTGTGTTTTAATAATTTATTCACACACATAGCAATATTTTACAAAAATTAACGTAAAATAAACTAGACAAATTAATAAGCAAACAACGAAATAAATTGCTATCAAAAATATAAAAAATATATAGCTCTTTACTGCTTTTGTAAAAGAATTTAATATTCGTTGAAAGCCTTTATCATAAATCTATGGAAAATGAAACAAAGATTAAAAGTATTTTTATAATTATTCTTGCAAAATAAATCATTTGCCTTTTAAATTCTAAAAACAAGAAATTTATCTATCTGTTGCGTAATTTTATTATATGACAAAATCGCATGAAGATTAATTTTCATATGTATGAAAAGAATAAGAAATTTGTCTTTGCAGCCCACAAAGCTATATGATATATTTTCAAAAAAATTTGTTGATTTATTGAATGTGGCTGACATATTTTTTCATATTCACTTTCCGGAAATTTTCATTCCTTTTTTCGTTTTATTTACCAAGCACACACATATATATATACACACATATATATATATATATATATATATATATATATATATATATATATATATATATATATATATATATATATATATATATATATATATATATATATATATATATATATATATATATATATATATATATATATATATATATATATATATATATATATATATATATATATATATATATATATATATATATATATATATATATATATATATATATATATATATATATATATATATATATATATATATATATATATATATATATATATATATATATATATATATATATATATATATATATATATATATATATATATATATATATATATATATATATATATATATATATATAGATAGATAGATAGATAGATAATGATGTGATTTTTTTGTATAGAATGCTTAATTAATTTGTAATGATATTTCTTATTTAGCTATATATTTTATGAACTTGATAGATATTTGCTCTGTTTATTTTCATTTTCCTTTACTACGTGGTGATAATTTACACCGAATTAAGTTCCGAAGTAACGGCAATAATCATTTCATTCATTTTTTAAAATTATTCAATAGAATATAGAACATCCTTAACAAATTAAATGGGTAACTAAGCAACAGTCAAAACGTTACAAATGTGCATATTTAAGACGTTGAATTACATAAAAAAATAAATGGTCATAAAATCTAAAATACTTAAAATATAATTACTATGATTTAATTTGTCAAAAGATACATAGTGATTAATTAGCATACACAATTCGCAAACTATGGAAGTTTTTAATTGAAATTTCAGGCATTAGTTTCTTGAATTATTACCCAAAAATAAATATATAAATTTAAAGAAATAGGATATTTACCAATTAATGAAAATTATTTGCGATTACAAACTTTATCAAAAAATGTTAGAAAAATTAAGGGATATTTTTAGTGGAGTTTTCTTTTAAATAATCTATATATATATGTGTTTTTATCCCATAGAAATGTTTACAGATTTATAATAAATTATCTTTATTCCGTGATAAATTTAATTCATGTACCTAGTGGATTAGATTGTGTTTTAGATTTGTTTTCATATCTTGATTGTTAGCAATTGCATGAAAAAGACTTGTGATAAAACCTAAATCAGTTTTGAAGTAGCAAATTGTTCCAAAAAGATTAAGAATTACGTCTTTTCTAAATGAAACATCGTATTATAAAATTTATTCAATCGTAATTTTAAATTGAACCCTTAAACTTTAATAATTCTTTAAACCTAAAATGAATACAATTAGTCAAAAAAGATAAAAGTGATATATCGAAAAGAAGTCTTGTTATTTACAATGATGTTTTTGTTTGTAACGGATATATACATTAACATTGAAAACGATTATCGAGATTTTATACGAAATTGGAGATTTATATATAAATTTTAATTTAATTTTCACAATTTAAATTTTATTACAAAATTTTATGTGAATCTTTGAAAATAAATTACATTCTGTTTTATTTGTTTATTTAACATGCTTTCATATTTTTAAAGCAAATTCAATCTCAAAATGATTTTATTATATATTAAAAGGCAGTTCGATCTGGTGATTTGGTTTATAGGTTATGATACACTAAATGTTTTTGGAGAGAAATGTCCTTAAAACAAAAAGACTAACTATAAATTATGAAACTTGAATATATACGTAATTTTTCCTTGAATTGTTCAAGGAAATATATTTTATTTAGAAAATTAAAAAGTTATTTAACTAAAATAACATACAATGATAAAGAAAACAATATTCTTGCTCAATTTTAAGATTGAACTATTTTAAATATTTTTTTTTCAAATTAAAACCAGTTTCACTTGGGTGATAAAACAAATTTTCCTTGAGTCATAAAACTAATTATTGAAAAAAAAAACTTATCTTACTATATTTATACCTCTAAATATAGACGATGAACTTCTATCAATTAAATTTTATTTATTATTATTTCTTTTTAAATATATTTAAGACTTATTAAGCTTATTGGATACCATGACTATATAATTGTTTCTTTTTTTATTAAAACATTTAGTTGGAACACCTATTTTTTGTTTATTTTATATTGTTCATTTTCTTTTTATGCGAAATTAATCTGCAATGTTCTAATGATAAATGTTTATTTGAATTTGATAAACAAAGTCATTTTAACTGTATTAGTTTAATCAGTTACATTCACAATAGATATTACTTTATGAATCAGTTAAAAAATCATTTTTAATCAGCTAAGTCAATTAGTATTAGTCTTTTTTTATGTTTACATAATTTTCAAGAGTCATAATTTAAAACTACAATGCACTAATTGTATACGGTTAGTTTTAGATGCATTGATTATCCTATGCGATAAATGTATTTTATTCCTGTTTGTTACATTACTTTTTATTAGAAAATAAATCTTTTTCTAATTATTTTTAGTAAAAAGAGTATTTAATATCAAAGTAATAATTTAATTTACTAGCTTTCTTATTCTTTAATTATACAAGTTTAAAAAATTTAGTATACTGTTTGAAAACATAGCAATAACACATGTCATGCTTCCAAAAATTTTATTCTTTAACATAAATTTATTATCTACTTTTACTGCTTATATTATTAAAATATTTGCTTAGACATAAAAAGTTAAGTGTAAAATCTTTCAGATATAAGCTTGTACCTCTTTTCATACGTAAAATATTACGGAAATAAAAATAATTTGTAACCAAAACACCATAAACTTTCAATCGAATCGAAATGTTTGATCAGCTCTAGTTAATTCTAGAGAAATTCTATTAGAAATGATTAAAAAAATTGAAAATCTGACGTATATATCATGCTCTATAAATAATGAAAAAAGAATAGAAACAAAATCAGAAAAAGGAATTATCGAGAACAAAGTTCATCTTACTCTGTAAAAACTTTAGCAAGATACTAACTCACTTTTCTAAATTTACTTGCTTTCAGAAAAGCAAATCTATTTGCTCTTTTGGCTCTGCATTGATTCGTTTTAGAGCAGAAAATTAAATTTAAGTGCGAAACAACTCAAATGCATAAAAGTTCAGTCGAAGTGTTGGATTAAATGGCACTTTAATGTATAAGAGTATCGAATTTATCGCCAAAACGATTAAGAAGAGCGGAAAATACGTCGTTCACATGGTTCTAAGGCCACCAATATCTTGAAGATGTTTTATATTTTGTGTAAAAATATCGAAATAAAATACATCCTCATCTCTAAAGATCTTCAGTCAAAGCCAGCTTGCTCTGCATGATATCGAATGTTTATGTCAATATTCTATTTTCTCATTATTTGCAATTTTGACGTATTACAAGAGTTGAAAAATGACATGAAAGAAGCGAAATTTATACCTTTACTTCACCTTGAGGTTAGAACAAGCTATTTTTTGGAAGGTTTTTCACACACCCATAATTTTCATTGTTACATATTACAGATCCAACATTTTTTTAAGAAATAAGATGATTCCCAGATTGAAATTTACAGTTTAACTATACCTAATAAATCCTTGATTTTATTGAAAATTAACCATTCATATTTTATCAACACTCATAACTTGTACATTTTTTCACTTAAAATTGAAGTGAAATAACAGCATATACATAAAAATGAAAATAAGAGCTATATACAAGAAAAATATTGAAGGCATTTTAGATTTTTTGTGTAGGTATTTATAGGCTATTTAGGTTCAAGTTGAGTATTTTTATGAGGTCTGAGTTGGTTTTGTAAAAATTTTCTTGGGAATATTTTCCTATATGATAAAATATTTAAGCAGTATTGATCAAATTTCCTGATTATCCCTCAAGATTCAAGGTTGGTCTCAGTCAAGTAAGTTCTCATGAACAAAAAATGACAGTGATGAACAAGTTAAAACCTCAAAATTTAAAGCTAGTAAAATTAACTAATAACGATGTATTTTGTATAGGTTACTGTTGTTCTCTTTATTATTAGGCTCCTCTTAATAAAACAAAATAGTTATTGCGTTCTTTTATATTATTTGAATGCATTGAGGCTTAAAATCTATCGAGGTGGCATTTTGCAAATTTTAAAAAATACTTCATTTACAAGCAATATTGCTAAAACAAAAACTAATGTTTAACTTTATGGCAGAAGAGTTTGAAATCCATGGTAAGGAATATTTCCTTTCATGCAAGAATATAGATTATCTCTTACTGAAAATCATATCATTAATTTTCAGAATTTTAGAATTTTATTAATATATTACATATTATATATTTTTTTATTTCAATATGATTTTATAAATATTTAGTTAAAGTTAATTTATTTTTCAATTTCCATTGCAATCATGTCTTAAGATTTTAATATGTAATGCTGACAGCAGTTGTTATTAAATAATATGTAGAGATTCATCATAAAGTTGATTGCTTTGATTCTCTTTATGATTAATAAAGAGCGTAAGCTTTTTATTAAGAGTAATAAAGAGTTTTATTAAATTAGTGATTATATGATTAATAAAGAGCGTAAATTAACGTAAACACTTAAAAAGAGGTGTTTACGGAATATTAAGTGAGACGATATGTTAAAGACTTCAAGAATTATAAAACAATAAGCGATACAAGATTGCCACACCAGCAAGAAATATATATATGAAATGATATTTATTGGACAAATATATTGTGTCTGAAATAACAAATCATTAAAGAATCAAAAAATTGAAAGTATAGCTTTTGTAAATCATTTCCCAGAAAAAATAGTTCTGTAAACAATATTCGTATACTTAAGTATCTTTGTATTGAGTCCAAAATTGATTACAAGGCATGTTCAGGAACAACTCTCAACGCAACTTCACCACGATGTCACAAATGGTCTACTTATTATCTGGAGCACTATAACGACCCAGTAGTTTGGTAATCATCGATCAGATGTTTTTCTATTGAAAGGAGATTTAGGAAATTTGTGTCCAAGTCAGCAGAAAATCTTCGGTAATAATTTTCCATGTAAAAGGAGATCCATAAAATAAGGCAACATGCGAACGTATATCCTTCTGTTGAAAAGTAGCATTTTGCAGAATTCGAATAAAGAATAAAATAATCGTTTCTAAGCACAGAGACTATAAGTTTTTCAACTCATCCACACTTTGCAAAAATCATGTTCAATAATCACCTTCATAGAGTAATATTTTGATGGCCAAAAGCGTAGTATCAAACTACACCATGGGCACAAGTGTATGAAGGGAAGAAAGCATATGATGTGCATTAATTTGTATACAAGTTCCACTAATATTATATCCCGCAACTCTCCTTAAAAAGTACTTTCGTATTAACCAAAATATTCTTATGGCTCGTGCCCCAGTAATAGGCTACGTTATTTAAATGTATTTTGTAAAAGTAACTAAGGTTAACTAGTTGTTCTTTATAAGTGTTTTGCGACGGAACTTTGCTGAAACACAAATACAAACTATAATACCTATTATATACACTTAAGTTTTTCATATTTCTGTTCACATTCTTGCGGTTGTGGTAAAATTGTTGCTATTCTTTATCTTTATAATTAAGTTTTTTTTTCCATAAGTCACTTAGTTTCCATAAAAATAGTGGGAAATATTAAATTTTTGGTGTGAATTTAGAATTCATTTTTCCGTACATAAATAATTTCTTTCCGAATTCCTGATCTTATACCTTGACATTTCAAAGTGAAGGCAGTGAAGAAGGCTTCACGAATCTTTCTGAATAATGGGGATATGCTTATACTTCTAATGCATATTTGAAATGTTAAATCTAGAAATAAAATAATTAATGTATGTTTCAAACACAAATGTTTCTTTACATTAAATTTTGCTACGTTTACACTTTAATGCCAAATGATTTAATATTCGTGAAAAACACATCAATGACATAAGTATTGACATTTTGTACAAATATAATTCATCCAATACCTGAAAGATAGAACAAATCTCTCTATTTTGAATAGAACTATGCCATCGAGTAATGGTATGATTCTCCAAAATCCACAGAAAAAAATTCCCGAATCAAAATTTTAATCTGTAAAATCCTATGAATTATTAATTTATCACTTCTTTAGTAATTAAAGGACCAAATTCCTATTAAAATACTAAAAAAAAACACTTGTATTTTATTGTTTGGGTGGAATTTTGATGAGTACTCATATTTTTCAATAACCAAAATTATTAATAAATAATACTTTTATTACCTTAAAACTTAGAAGTCCAACTTCCTCGAAGGTTCTGATAATTTTTCTTTTCCATGAATAGTACAACCCTCTATTCCTCAGAAAATATGGATGCAGCCAGAGCTGTCTTGAATACTTTAAGATCAGCTTGATTCCATTGCACTACTTTACTGGACAAGGCAACAACCACAACATTTTCTTAGATATGAAAATGATTAGGGATATGAAACTACCATACCCTTGAGCTTCCAAATCATTGTACTGAAAAAAATAACAGCATAATTTTAGAAAATTATGCTGTTATTTTTTTATGCATAATTTTAGAAAATTATGTGTCTTTCATTTCTTCTCCTTCAAAGAAGAGTAAAGTTCATTCTTCATTCGAAAAAAGGAATCCAGATATAATGTCAGTTGTAATTTTGAAAAAAATTGAAATGTGGAATTAATTAGAATTAATACATTGTATAATACTAAATTTATATGAACACTGATTTAAACAAAAGTATTGATTTTGAAGTAAAAAAAGAATGATTTAAAATCAATAAAAAAATTGTTCCCAATAGCGTCATTTTCAGTATGAGTTCTAATTGACTAATAGAAACAGTGTTCACGAAGATTTTCCATCTATTGTTTTCTTTAAATACACCCAATGTGTACTGCATAACGTGTTCTATACCTTAAAAATATAAAAGAAGAATTTTTCACATTTTACATTATTCTGTGTTTTTATTTATTGATAGGAATTAAAAAATTAATATATTTTATACATCAGCTTGCCTCCAAAACAATTTCCACTTTGCTACTCCTACGAGCATCAATCAAATGAGGGAAATAATTTTGGATTTCCTGATCAAATTTCAAATTTTACATTTATTTATTATTATAAAAAAGTGAGTATGAGTAATTTTGTTATCTATTTAAAAAGTGACTTACTAGTACACTCATAATTAGTCATGAGCCAGGCGTGGTGCTATAAACCGTTTTAAAATCAATACATGTTAAATGTTCAGTGGCAAAATTTTAAACCCCAAAATAAATTGTGATAACAAATCTTTTTTTTATCTGATATAGCACAAAAGGATCAAGTTGAATTATTTACATTATGTACAGAAACAAACCGAAATCATCTCAAAGAATTGTAATGTGCCCTACATAACCTCAATATCAATAACTTTTAGCAGATGTTTATTTAATTCAGTTCAAATCCAAAGAAACAAGATTAAATTACAAACAGAAACAAATTGTATTATCTTATGAGTAATACACGTGCTATGCCTAAATGTATTCTGTTTTATTGAAACCAGATATAGCAAGGAATAGAAAGTCTTGGTACAGATACCTTAACTCATGGTAACACTGCTTCTACACTTAATTTTTAATACACATTGCAACCTACTATTTTCTAAAGAGATTTTGTCAGTCAATCATTTAATCCCAAAATTTTCAGAAAAACTGAAATATCTATCACGACATCATTTTTAAGAAATTTACTTTTGTCAAATGTTCAAATAGATATTGCTGTTTCAAATGGATTGATATCCCAAATGAATGGTTAAAGTAATCCTCACAGATTAATTAAAACTTGAATTCATTTCATTCCTCAGATAAATTTTAATAGATTGAGGAATTCAAATGTATAACATATTCATGAAGTGATTCTTCTTCGAATTTTTTGGTGCATTGATTTCACTCCAGATGAATTGCTGTGGCATAAATTAATGAGATCTATTCAATGATTAGAGAGAGCTAAGTTTGTTCTAAAAAATAAAAACTGGTAATTTATTCATATGTTAATATTCTTCACCTATGGTTCAGCTAATTTATTTCCTATTGAGAAAAATATCTGCTGTTACTAAAGATAAATAATTTAATTTAATACTATTCAGTAATTTCTTTTAAATTTTGGTTACTTAGCGCAGTGCATTAAGTATAACCAGTATTTACAATTGGCATAGAATATTCTTGACTATACTAAGTGTAAATTCATTGCAATAAAAAAATACTATTTATTGCTTACAAATTTACATTTTTATTTAAAAATTTTAAATAATAAAAATTTATTATTTAGAAATATCAAAGAAAATAATCTATTATGTTTTTAAATAACAAGTTTCTTCTGACTTTAAATTATTAACTTCTAAAATCATAATTTTGAAATCATAAATCTTCATAAATTTTAGGAAGAATTATTCGAAATAATAATCAAACATGACACGTCAAACACACATCATACGTATTCATAACGAATATTTCAATTTCTAAATTTTCAGTTATTTCATTTAGTTACCCAGTATTCTTTAGTTATTTTAGTAATTTTTCAATAATTTAGTCTTTAGATAATTGTTTTTAATTACATTTTTACTGCGTATCAAAGTGAGTAACCGTACAATAAATAGTTTAAGCTTCATATATAAAAGTTAAAATTTATGAATTTTTATTATGATCTGATGACAGTTAAAAGAATTACATTTTTCATATTTGGTAATTTATTAATACCAAATGCGAAGTAAGTATTTTCCCTTAATACGTTATTTTAGTACATATTAGTATTGCTGAAATTTTGGTAAATTATTATGATTTCTAAGCACTAAAATTATCTTAATTATATTTGTAGAAAAAAACAGTTATTTTTCTTTCCAATATGTTTTAAAACATAATAATACTCATATTATTAATATACATAAATTACAGCCAAGTTTATAATAAGAAACTACAATTTAAAAGAGAGGATATGTTTAGTAACATCAGAAATAACAATTTGTGGTCTTGGTGGTAAATTTCATCTTTGCAAAATTATTTTGTATTGGCCATATTGCATTTCCCAAAACTTTCTACAATGGTCCGAAATTCCCCAATCGTGCTTTTGATATCAATCTGAAGCGTACGAAATTTCTTTCCTCCATTGAAAATCGGTCAATGAGAAGTAAAAAAAAAATTGAATCATGGTATCAATCTAAAGGTACGAAACACATTTCCCTTCTTGAGAAAGAGTTAGAGAAGGAGAGACAGGAGAAAAGTGGACGAAAAAATTTCCAATATTTCATTTGAGCACACCCCAATTTCCATTCGAATTCCAAGAGCATTCAATCGCTTTTTTTTCTTCGGGAATGTATTCACTTCGCCCTTTTAAACAGAAGGCCATTTTTGAAGTGATGAATTTATTTTAGTTCTCCACTTCGCAGCACAGTCTTTGAGAAGAAGTATTTGTTATATGGCATACGCTGAATGGAATCGAATATGAGTCGGGCACTTAAGAGAGTTACACACTTGATTTATCTGCAATGACAATAGTATACGAGGAATTTCTGCTGATTTTTCTTAAAGTTCCATTCAACAGAAGAAAGAGATAAAACATTTCTATTTTCTGCATATTTAGAATACCATTTTCTTTTGAATTGTCTTTGGTATCCATGATTTATTTGTCCAGTATTAAATTGAGTGTATTTCAGAGATTTAAAAATGTTTTTATTTAGCTAATTGAAAATATATATTTCAATGTAAACATGTATTACAAATGTAACATATTTCTTTTCAAAATGAGTTCCTGTAAATAATATTTTTCATCATTTGCAGTTCTATTAATTGAATGGAATTCTAATTTCTCAGAATTATTCATATGAATTTGAGAAATGCGTTATTCAGCAAATTCAGAATTAGAATTTATGCAGATACATTATTTAAAGTTATTTCATTAAAAAAATATGCATATATTACACCATATGCACGTGTGCAGGATTCATGGTATATGTTTACTTATAAGCCACGAATATAAACGTGTGCTGTAAGTTTATATGGAAAGTATATAGTTACCTCCATCTAATTAGGTTCACATATTTTCAGAAAAAAAAGAATAACTCTTTAACTCTTTTTTTAAGTTATTCTTTGAAATTTTTATTGGTAAGCATATGTACTCCGAATTTTCAAGAAAATCTAGTTTAGCCACTGAAGCTTTATATGCTTTATTTTATAAAACTCTTAAGAAATAAAGCTCATTTCCTCCTCTTAATATTGTGTTGGCCTTCATTATAATGCTTTAAAATATTTTAATTTGAATCCACTCTGAAAATACATTTTCTAACATAATAAACATTGCAAAAGTTTATTAAAAGTTTAGAGTTTTTCAATCTTGGGATTTTATAGCCTTTCTTTATGTAGAAAATTTTAAATACTGAGTTGTTATTTGAAATAAATTTCCTTTCCAATTTGGATATACCATTTTCGTTTAAGAAAACAGTAGAAGCCAGTAATAATTGTCCCAGTAATAATTCATCCCAGTAATATTTGTATGAATTTGTATTTACACTTATGCATCATTTGATCACATTGCTGATTCTGTCCGTATTATTTGCTTTTAAAATACTCAGTTAAGATGCAATAAGAGATTGTCACATATATTGTCGTAAAAAGTGTTTATTTCATATCCTTTTAAATTATTTCCATTTGTTATTTTTTAATGTGTATTTTGAATCTTTCATTGAATACCAATGTTAAAAATTTAACATTTTTACATTTCAAAGTAATTCTGAAGTAAAAAATATATTTTAAAATGATAATATCAAATTTTGTCACATATAAAAAAAGCACCAAAGTTTTAAATAGTTTATAATTTGTAATATTTAAACTTGTTTATTAAAAAAAATCGCAGGAATGTTTTCTACCATTTATATCCCTTTTTTCCAATTCCCTTAAAACATATTTCTTAAATTAATAATAATTTCCAAATAAAAACTTAAACCAAAATTTTTGCAATCACTATGAAAATGTATCAATTTTAAGCTCAAGTCGGAAATGTTAAAATAATGTTTCGTTTTGTTGAAACATCAGGTAAATAACAAGTAAACGTCACCTTCATTGCTTATATTTAATAGCGTTGTGACATAATATTCAAAAGAAGAATTTCCTTCCTTTTTATAGCATAAAAGTACAACACCACACTCCCAAAAGTCACGATACTTTCCAGCGTAATTACAGGCCTCACGACACTAATTTAGCGGCATATCAAACACAACATCTGCATATTTACCAGGTCCCAGTGGGATAGTGACATACCGGTGGGCACTCTAACATACGTGACATCCGACCGCCGGAAAAAATGGGCGGTAATCGGTCACCACACCCTGTCGCCTTGTTTCCTCTAGGGTGGCACGTCAAATTGTTTCTGCTCCTACATAAAGACTTCCCATTTATGAGCACAATTTTCATGTGCCACAAATTCCAAGAAGCATGAAATTGAAGTCGAAAAGAAAAATAACATCTTCACATTTGATTGTATAAGGAAAATATTCATAGACCGTATTAAAGGAAATGAAACGTAATTTTAGATTTATGAAGTTGGTCTAATTTATCTAGACATTCTCTCTGGGATTAGTGAAAGAAAGTAAAAATGTTATTGAATACCCTAAAATCGAAAGAAAAATTTACCAGTATTATTTAAATGAACACGAACAACAAACAGAATTAAAATATGGAACTGTTTCATTCATTTTGAAATGTTGATATGTTGATTTCAGATTAAATTGTAGTTAAAAGGTAATTTTTTTCATTTACATACACAAAATAATGCATTTATATATTTTTCACAAAATTCAAAAGAAACGTATATATATATATATATATATATATATATATATATATATATATATATATATATATATTCAAGAACTTGTTTCACATTTAATTTGCATAAAATTATTTAAATTTTCCTTTATAAATACAAATGCCTATAGCTTATTAAGTATTTAACTTTATTTTAAAATAAATTTAGACAGATTTTAACTATTTTAAATTTAGAAATTTCTTAATGTCTACAAAGATATAAACTGAAACAAATTTAAAATCATGAATCAGTTATCTTTAAAATCCTAAAATTCACTACTATGTAATTTTATTAATAATTAGCGCAGTTGAGTATAGCACACACGCACAATATATATATATATATATATATATATATATATATATATATATATATATATATATATATATATATATATATATATATATATATATATATATATATATATGTATATATGTACATATATCAAATAATGAATAGGAAATAAATTTATTATTTATTACAATATTTTGTTTCATTCGCAGAATCTTCGATATAAAATGATTCCTTTTAAATTTCTCTTCAACAGATTTCATTACAACTGTAATTCCTGGGTGATATATGGGGGGAAATTTGAATCATTTTATTAACAAATATCATGTTTTTTTTTTTTTTTTGAAATTTGAAAATGTGGAAGTATTTACGACTAAATATTTATGTTATATGCTTTAAACATCTATAAAATAAATCAAACACAAAAATATATGTTTTGCTGAAGAGCACGCTAAAAGTTTATTTTAGAGGCATAATTTTACTTACAATATAAGGTGGATAGTTACATGTTGTAATATGATTGAAAATATGCAAATGAATAACATTTATACAGTACTCTAGCTAACTTTAATAACCAATGTATGAATATAATATTCGTTAAATAAACAGTCCAGAATTGAATAGTTTTTAATTTATATATTAAAAGTTTAACTGTTTATTGAAGAAATATGTTTTTCAAAATTGCAAGAACAAAATTATCTTGTAATAGAAAACATATATTGAAATGATTTTTATAATGAATTCTATATAATTTATAACAAGGAAATATTGAAACACATAAAATACGTAGAATAATTCGTAAAGGTTTTTTTGTATACCTGTAAAAAAAAAAAAAAAAAAAAAAAAAAAAAAAAAAACATGATATTTATTGCAATTAAATTTTTTTAAATTATAGCGTTGACAGAAAATAGACCACAATTCCTTTTCTCTTACAGAACAATCTATTAAATTTCAAATATCTTAAATAAAATAAATGACTTATATTTTTAGGAAACAAAGAATTATATTCTTAAGTTAGATATTTGATCTCGAAATTTAAATTTAATTGCAAAAATAAAGATGTGAAATTGATGGCTTTTGTACAGAAAATACCCAGTACAGTTGCTATCATTAGCCTTTATTAAGACTGTGATATTCGCCTTTAACGTGAGTTATCTGATAAATATAATTTTAAAATTACTATTGCAATACGCAAAGAAATTATATAGCATGACAAAGAAAAGCTACTTTTTCTAACTATTTAGGAAAATAATTTGAGCATATTTTAGTTAAAATAACAGTTATATATAGTCACGCCTTTAAAAGTTCTGTTATAAAGTATTTAGTTCGAAAAGGAATAACCCAAACATAATGTGAAAAAAATTTAATTATCAGTGTAACTGGAGGAATTTAATATAACAATAACATAATTTAATTTAATTTAATATATCACAGCACAAATATCATTTTCATTGAAACCATTAATAAAATGAATTAAAAAATAATATTATATCCTCATAAAAAACAAAATTATGAGCTAAGTGTTAAACGAACCATTTATTTCTTAAAATTTCACAAGCTATTAAAATATTCAATTCATTTTACAAAATAATATGTTTCTTTTAAGAAACCTTTTTTTTATTTCTTACACATTTATTTGCTTATATTTAGAAAACAAATGAATCTTTTTTGATAAGGTTAATTAGTTATGCACAAGAATCAAAGAGATTACTAAAGAGCTGAAATAACGAAAAGAGTAATGTTCTTCTTTCATCTGACACAAAAAACCCACTTTAGCTTGATTAAATGATACAAAACGAAAACACATTGGAATCGAATAATAAAGAAGGCCATATTGTGATTTGTCTTACTCAAAGAAAAAGGTCTTTTATAAAGATCTTGTAGATTGTTTTTTGTAATTTGTATGGAAGTAATGCTCCATTTTTCATAAAGTTTTCTGGTTTCCTTGATTCTTTTTTTCTGTTTGCTTCAGAGAACTGGATTTTTACAAGAAAATATATAGTTAAATTTGTAACCTCTATATATGTATAATTTTAAAGATGTTTTTCTAAGAATTACTATTATTGAAATTATTGGTTAACTATGCATTATGCAATTATAAATAAAATTAATTCTCATAATAAACTTCAAATATTAATAAATTTGCTTACAATAGGTTACTTCTCTTTTTTATAGTATATCATCCTATTACATTATTACATTGTTTACTCGAATGTACAAGAGTGTGTCTTACAAATATACAATACAGTTAGAAATATATAATAATATAAAATAATTTCATACAGCAATATGCAAAATATTTCTCCATAAAAATGATTTTTTTATAAAAATTAATTTAAATGACATGTTCTTAATAAAGCTAAATTTTTTATTAATTAAAAAAGAAATCAATTGTAATTTACATCTTTTTAGTGAAACATAAATTCAAACATATTCAAGCATAGTTTTATTTAAATATTCCTAAACTTAAATTAATAACCAAAAGAACTTTGAGAGAGGGAGCTTTCTTTAAACGTCAAATATTTGAAATAATAAAATTACTTTATTCTTAATTTTCTGGAAAAAAAAGCTTTTTAGAATGCGTTTAATAATGAAAAAGAATAATTTCTTTAATATTTCTATCACATTTATAATGAAACAGAAAAAAAACTTAGTACATTTTATTTTAGAATTAAAACTTAGATTAAGATTATTTTATTTTCTCATATACTAAAGTTCTTTATTTTAATTCTTTTTAAAAGTTCATTATTATAATGTGGGGTATAGTAAATTTTAAATTTTCAAATGATTGAAATTTAATATGTATTTATATTATATGTATGTATATATATATATATATATACATATATATATATATATATATATATATACATATATATATATATATATATATATATATATATATATATATATATATATATATATATATATATATATATATATATATATATATATATATATATATATATATATATATATATATATATATATATATATATATAGCAAGCAATGCTGAAAAGCAAGCACTGGTCATTATGATGTCACTTTTCTTATTAATTTTTATAATGTTATTTTTTTCACGTATACTTGCAAGTAATTTATAAATCAACAATTGTTCTTCGATTAAATAAACTTCTAGTGTTTCATTATTTATTAATTAAACTTTTAATTTAATACAAGAAATACAATAATTTTCTAAAATTCTTCATTAATTAGTACTATATTTAATATTTAGGAAAAAATGATTTCCTTATACGACATCCTAAATTTTAAAAAATAATTTCAAAAAATTTCCGAAATTGAGTTAACATAGCATTAAAGATTTTATTAGATTTAATAAAAAGTGTAGCTTACGTTTCAGCAATTAAATATAATATCAGTGTTAAAAGTGATGAGGTAGTTACGCAAGATACCTGATAAAAAAATAAGAAAATAAAACATGATTTAAAATATGTGATAAGAAACTATAAAATATTATTTTGTTGGAATGCATAACAAAGGAGTTGTTTGAAACATAAACTGCAGCTGATTAAATTATACATATAAAATCAGAAAATTATTTTATATAAGTTTAAGAAAATTTTAGCTAAAATAAATTTTGTTAACTTATATTTAACTAACACTCATGGAGTTATATAAAAAATTTAATAACAGATTTTAGTCTTAAAAATGTTAATACATTATTCCTCTCTATCACTATTAAACTTCCTATGATTTTTGTTATTATTATTATTTCAAATATTAAAACAACATTAAAAAGATACATTTTACCTTCCTCATAATCAACATTATATATTTACTCATAATAATTTCAAATTGCCAAAATATATTTTAATACGCTTGAAAAATTTTGATGTATTACGAAACCACATAAAGTATGCAAATTAATAACTCTGCTACCATTTCTATATTAAATCCGATACTATATTAAATCCATTTCTATATTAAAAGATACTATATTAAATCCGTTATTTGGATAAAATCTTTATTTAATGGCCGTGCTGGTTAAATTAATATCTAAACAATTAAAATGTGAAAATTAATTTCAATGTAACATATTACAGAGGAAGTAAAGTATCAAGATACAGGCAAATACATATAGAGTTCTAACATTTATAGAAATATATCCATATCTTTATCAAAATAGTGCTTTGATAAACGCATAAACTATTTGTAAATTGAATTTCAAACTTTCTTTGAAATGTTCGTTCTGAAATTGAATTCAATCAGAGTATTTGGACTTTTAAAGACATACAGTAGATATGCCAAAAGTTATTTTTAAAAAGTTGACTTGTATTTATAATTTAAAATGCAATGGAGTAAAACTAAATAAAACTCTATCACAGCTATAATTTTCATGCATTTCAGCTGCATGAAAGTAAGTGTGTACTAAGCAATATGGAGGGCACTTCATTCAAGCAGACCTGTTTGTTTACTCGATGATAATTTATGAAAGAAATCTGCATGTGAACACACCACTGTAGGATATATATATATATATATATATATATATATATATATATATATATATATATATATATATATATATATATATATATATATATATATATATATATATATATATATCACTATCGCAGACTATGGTAAGTGTTGGTGAGATATACTTATAGTCTTTGAAACAAGAAAAAGAACTCATTTAATGAAATTAATATTGATATAATTAAAGATAAATTTATTCACATCTTCAAATTGAACTGTGTTATAAAACAGTGAATCAAATAATAAAAAAATAGTTTAATGAAATAGTGAATTTAAACACAATTTTCCATAAAATGTACATTTTGCAATAGTATATCAAATAGATTCCATACAAATAATTAACTTTTAAATTACTAACCATGATTTTAATGAAATTAAAGCCTGTTACAAATGAAATTTAAATCCGCGTTTCATATTTTTTTATTATTATTATAACTTTTGTACTTTACAAGCGAACTGCTAATTTAAGTAAATTCTCTAAATAAATTTAAAATGTTTCTTAACTGTGCATTTTCTAAATTATATTTGTAATCATATTGAAAAATCAAAATACACTTTCTTCCTGGAAGAAACAGCATGTATTCTAATATTACTTTTCCTCAAATCAGCATAATTTATCAAAAAATTAAACCTATAACCGCTCTGAAAACAAAAGAATTCTTTTATCCTGCTTATTCCTGGCATATTCTTGAGTCTGAAATTACACTTCTGGTGGATGTGCTAACAGAGTCACAGGAAATTGGAATCTTGCCTGCCTGGGGGGGAGTCCTTAGGGATCTTGGAGACAAACATCAGAATATTGAATTTTCCAGTTCCATCTCTTGAAACCACACGCTCCTTAACCCAATATTAAAATTTGCTGTAAGTTCCAGATTTATGATACTGTCCGATGTTTTAACACAGAAAAAATATTGACTTAATTTTCAGCTTTTAAGCTATTTCTTTATGTAAATTCTTTTATTTACGATTTTCATTAGAGATTTGTGAAAATGCCAAATTTACACTAATCATCAAAATTGAAATCAAATCGTCTTATATATTTTTTGAGTTTGCTTATAAATGCGTCGGTATTGGATTATAAGTTGATGAAAGAACATATAAAGTATTGCTTCAGAAAAATAAAGTTTGGTTTATTGTAAATTCAGAGAAGAAGTAAAAACTTTTGTGATAATCAAAAATATATAGAACATGTTTGTTTTAGTGACATAATAAGTGTTATTTATGAAATATTATTTGCAAAGTTGCTGATTATGACGAGATATTTTATTTGAAAAAATTTGAAGCTAATATAAAATATAATTACTAAGCAATGAAGAAATTTTAAAGCACCATGTATCATTATTAACATATTATAACATATATTAGTTTTTATAAATTTAAGAAAATATAATCTATTAATGCATGATTTCATTTATATCTCATTCATTTTTTTATTATTATTCCTTTTGACACATACAATTGATATATGTATTTCGAAATTCGTTTTAGTATTACAAATGAACTCATAATGAGGTCAGATTTTTAACTTTAAGAATAAAATTTATTTTCAAACAGAAAAAAACTAAGAGTTTTTTGGGGCAAGTTGAAAATCAATCAACAAGATAGTTTCAGAACTAAAGATGTTCTATTTTAATGAATAAATAAATCTTCTATAATTACTTAAATTTAAGCATTTTTTTCAATGACATTAGTTATTATTTCTTATGTGAATACAATAATTACATACATATAAGATACACGATGAAATTTATCTTCCTCCAGGTAGAATCAAAGTCTGCTTGTTAAAAACTATAGTTAAGCAAACAGAAGGAATTTAAAGCTAAAGAAGTTGTATTTTGAAGAATATTATCTCCCACCTTTATGTGTTAAAATCTTCTGAGTAATATTGATAAAAAATAATTTTAAAATGAAATGTATCTGGGTTAAAATTTATTGTATAAATCTGAGCAATTTTAATAGTGAAATTTATCTTCCACAATTAACAGAATTATTATAAAAAATCATTCTATCTATATTCAAGTTATGATTCAACTGATGGAACGACTTTGAGACAAATTAATTTGTATTTTAAAACTATACTTTTTTTTCAAAAATGAGCTATAAACTTGTAGCCAATACAGATAAGAAAATTCTGGTTTAATATGCATGTGGAAATGGATGTATACTGTAATGACTCACATAGATCCATATGAACGATTCACTTAATGAAAACCATTCATTATTTCATAATTAAAAATTAAGATAATTATGATGGATAATTATATCAATTCATTCAAGTTAAATGTGTAACTTAAAACAGTTTGAAATTTCATAAAAGAAATTTTGATATTTAGGACAGCGAAAGAAGCAAAATCATAGCACCATTTCTCGTATTTCTTAAAGAATGACATTTCTGTTTAATGAAATTTTTCTCTCGTCCCTTAATGCTCTTCCGATTGTTCTCGCTCTTACTAGTCTCTCCCCTGAGGAAAGGGATCTAAATCTCAGGCATTCTATTTCCACTTACCCCTTAAACTTCCGTTATCTCCCTGGAGAAAACAGTCGAAACAAAAGTGGCGTAACTTCATCTGCCCTGCGTTATTTTAGAATTTCTATTCCTTGAATTTTAAAGGAGGGAACGGGTTTAAAATAGAATTAAGCATTATAAATCATGTTCAGATTTAACTTGATGGTAATGTAAGATACATTGAAAAATGAAACTTCAATTACTTCTGTTCATCTAAATTTGAAATTAAAAATTTTAATTGAAAATTTCATGGTTATACTTGTTTTTATGGTTTTATGATCTATGAATGTCGGGTTACCTTCGTTCAATCAACTAATACATATGAAACCAATAAGTTTAGGAGGTCCCTGTCCTTCTCGCTCAACTTGCAAATATAGCATATAAATTGATGAAAACGGGAAAACGTTTATATAAACATGAAAGCATATATACAGAACAGAAAAATACACACACACACATATTATATGTCTATCTATCTATCCATATATTTATATATATATATATATACATACATATATATATATGTGTGTGTGTGTGTGTGTGTGTGTGTGTGTGTGTGTGTGTGTGTGTGTGTGTGTGTGTGTGTGTGTGTGTGTGAAATATTTTTAAACAGTAATCAATTTTGATTCATGATAGCTTAATTTTTCTATTATCTATTTAAATTATGATTAAAATCCTGTATTTTGTTCTGATTCATTGATGATTATGTTAAATAAACAAAATCAAAAAATATAGATATGTGAAGAAGCATGCTTCATTTTTTAATGTTAATAAATATTTAAGTAACCCCCATAAAACATTTCTCAGAAAAGCAAGTCAGTTCAATAATATTAACAATGAATAGTTTTAAACTTGTAATATTAAAAAACTAAAGTAAATATATATATATATATATATATATATATATATATATATATATATATATATATATATATATATATATATATATATATATATATATATATATATATATATATATATATATATATATATATATATATATATATATATATATATATATATATATATATAATTGAATTAATTTATTAATTTTCTTAAATTGTTTTGACTTTTTGGCCCTACCTATATAACTGAAAATTTATGTAAGCATTCTTTAGGCAACCATTGTATATTTTCTTTTCGATAGGTAATGTGCTACATTCATGAGTTGCAGGGAAAGAAACCCAGAAAAACTTTGAAAGAGACTTAATCTGATATATGTGCTGTTAAAAGACCAAAATACAAAATTTATCTCAAATATCTTACCAGTGACTTATTTGAACCCAAAACCATCCATTCTAAAAATATGATGTTATCATTTAATTTACGATAACCAAAATTCCGTTTTCTACTAAAAATTTAATAACGTGATCAAAACAAGAGACATAATTATTTTAAAAAAGCAAAATAATCTAAGCAAATTTTTATCCCTAAACAGGAATGCAATGCTATGATGTTCAAAATACTTTTATTAAAACTTTACAGACGTGAAATATTTGCAAGTTTGAACGTATATCAATATGCATACACATACATTTATATATACTTATCAAAGAAAATCATATTATTTAATATTGCCATACTTTTTAATCTTGAATGCAACATTAAAATTTAAAAATTCATTAAAGGAAATGTTTTATAAATTTCATGTTTTTTTTATTCAATAATTGGTTGATGTTTCAAAAGGAATGAAAACAAATGGAAATATCATACATAAATTTTTAACTTTTTCTTTAAAAAATTATTTTATGAATTAAATAATCACTAAGAATATTTTTAATGAATTTATGTCTTACAGTTTATGCAACAAATAAATAGACAAAATCATGTTAGACATGAGCCACTGCTATCTTCAACGGTTTCGAATAGTAAGTTGGCAATGACTTTTATCTTCGTCCCTTTGTTATTCTTGTTTCTTTTGTTATTTTTTCGTCCCCCTACTCCTCGTCACTCTCTTTGCAATGACATTAAGCTTCAGGTCCAATACTCTTGACCAACGTTCTCAACCCTTACTCTTGTTAAAAAGACGTGGTAAAAGGGGACAAATCTTTGGGGATTCCGTATTTTCCCCAGAGCCCGACGGTGACTTATCTTCTTTGTAGTGTAAGAAATTGGTGGAAGAAGAAGAGGGTGAAAGTGAATGGTGGTGGTTAAAAAGAAAGCAGTGAGTTAGTGGAGGAGGGAAAAGGGGTTTTTCCCTGTAGAAACTCATTCTAGTATCTGGTGGAGATTGTTAAGGTGAATTAGGAGATATTTCAGTGAAATGACGGATTTGTTTCACTGGGAAAGTTAAAATACTTGGAAAATGTTTGATTTACTTAAGTTTGAAGCTTGAATTTTTCCCTATATTTTGAAAGTGATATCAACTGGAAAGGAATTTAATTTCTTACTTTTAAAGAGAAAATAAAACCATCTAAATTTAAGAAATTTAATATGAATGTTATGAACAAGGAATTAAAAGTTCTTGTTAATTTTTTTTCTTGTTAATTAAATTTAATAGACATTTAAAAGATTTTGTTGAATCAAACGCAATAATATATTTCAAACAAATTCCCTAGGGTTTATTTAAAAAATTATATATATGTCTTTTATAAATGTAAAATATTTTTGAGTAAAGATTACTTTAAAAAGTTTAATTCATCAAAACATTTTTATGATTCATAGTTTTTATGATATAATCAGTATTGTGTATAAATTGATGATTTCTAAAAAAATAACCATTTTTGCATATTAATTATTTTTTTGTAATTTTTTCTATGAAGTAAAAAATACTAATTTTAACTTATTATTTATTAACTATAATACTAATTAAAATTTTAATACTTTAAATATGCTATTTTATTTCAACTTTAAGTCAGATTATTACGAGATTAATCCTTCCAAACCTTAAATCATTAATTTTCTTGAGTTCATGCTTACAAATATTTCATCAAGTTTCATTGATAATTCGCTCTTATCATTCATCCTATTTCCTACAGTTTAATTTTTCAGAAAGGTTTATTTTTTACTTAAATTTTGTTTACAAAATATTATTATATAATTTAATCGACTTACATTTGATTCAGCATTCCAAACTTTAATAACATCTAATATGTACCCAACTGAAATACAAAACAACTAACTCTCAGAACAAAAAATTTTTTATAAAAGCTATCTGATTATATAATTTTGAGTAACATGAACATATATTTAAAATTTTGAATAAACAAAAATAAATAATATGATTTTGGTCTATTTTTTTTCGTTTAGCCTTTAGAAATTGGTGAATAATGTCAACATCTTAATTATTAATTAATAAAGTGTTTGATAAAATTTTATTTTTATTTCATATTAATAAATAACAAATTATAATAAATAAATTGAACGAAATTTTTCATAACGGAATTTAACAAAATAATTGAAAAAATCAAAATGACAAAAATACAATATAAATTTTTAATAGTAAAAACAAACAGTCTATCATTTTTTGATTATTAATATTCCTTATAAATGAATATATAAGGTAATATACAAATATAATTCTATTGTATTGAAATATTCCATGAATATTTACCAATCAAGCATTTACATATAATTTTCCTAATACTTTTTATTCTCTAAAGTGCAAGAGCTAGAAGACACAGTCTACTTGAATGAGCCTTTTGTGTTTTGCAAATAAGTATTATTTCAATAGTTATTTATGCAGTGTTTTGAATATTTTAGGTTTCTAAATTGACATGATGAAGCGCGTTTAGTTGTCAGAAAGTTGTTCATGATATTTTACGAGTTATTATCATTGTCTTAAAATTATTCATTTGTATCCATGTCAAGTCTCTTATTTAAGTGCTATTGAAACATACGAAATTTACATGAGAGCTTTCAACGCATTACTGTATCATTCATTTTTTTCTCTTATACCCGCGGGTCTATAGGATTTACCTATTTAGCTCCACAAACGATGAAGTTTATGGCCATTTTATGTAGTGGGGAACCCAGTGGGTGTGCCATCTTGGTCCCGAAAGTGAAAGAATTCAGAAACACGCATGTAGAAAGAAAGGAACATCCATGCCTGAAACTAGAATCGAACACGGGACCTACTGCTTTGAAGTTAGGAAGACTAACCACTTCGCCATTGGTTGGCTTCGTAAAGAAGTAATAGAAAAGATTTCACCGAAAAGTTCATTATAAAAATATCAAATATGGATTAGATAATATTTTAATGTAGCTATTTAGGAAGAAAATTGTATTCCAATTTTCAAACATTTAGTTTAATGGAAGTTTTTAACATTATATTTTTGATGAGAAGAAAAATTAATGTGAAATATTGTTTTAATTATTTCTTAAAATCAGCAAATAATTTGTTTTATTTTAGCCACAATGTTTTACACAGTTGAGTTCTTTTTCTGTATTGTGATCTTATTTTAAAACTCAAAATTAATAGTATATTAAGAGAGAATCACTATATATAAAACACCCCATTAAATTAAAAAACCAAATGTAACTGAAAAAATTTAATTTATAAAATTAATGTATTCTGATTAAATTGTAGTATTTAAAAAATAGCATATCACGTAAAGGATTTAATTTTAAACTCTGAAACAAAATTCTTGATACCTTTATATATTCATGTTTATCTTTGTTGAAATAATACTTGAAAATTTAGTCACATTGTGGATGGAATCCAGTTTCATTGGTAAAAAATTCAAGAACTTTACCGAAGATAAGACAAACATATTGTTTAAATATGAGTACCAAAGTAGTATGGAGTCTAATGGAGTTGTTTTTAGGTACTTCATTTTAGAATTCCTTTTCAATTTAGCATATGAACTTAGGATGAAGAAATTAATTCAAAGTTGATACCTGAAATTGTGCTTTTCTCAAAATCCACTTAAAATTACTTGAACAAATATCGATTCTTCCACTGACGTTGCAAAGGCAATATTTGTTTAAAGAGAAAACTGAGAACGAGACTACTTTAAACATTTTGCTAAATATTTAACTTTAAATACCTTAAGAATTATATAAATAATTTCTAAGAACCAAATGATTATAACAGTACAAATACAAATTAGCAATTAAATTTATGAACTTGTTAAGAAAAAATAAGAATCATGTATTTGAAACCAAATGTTGATGAAGTTGCCACTGATTAAAAATGAAATTTTGTGAGATGCAGTGCCCTATCAAAAATATTTTGAGGCAGAATTTAAGAAATATTAGTACTAGCTGCTTAATTAAGAGGTCCCATTATTACAGTTTCAGAATTAAAAATTATAGCTGACTAACTAAATCTTCAATCGGCTCAATTGTAATATAATTATAAATAAAGAGTTATTCTTAGGAAGTTCTTATGGGCTTTAAAAATTATATAGTATATATTGTGTTGGTGAAAAAATTCAGATATTTTAGTAGCTACAGTAATCTTTTTCGTGAATTTTCTTCAAACTTTGATTTACCAAACAATAACTTTTGGCCATCCCCATATGTGATGTTTGACAATGTATTTCTGTTATTAACTCTTTGTGTTATAGGCTCTGGAAATAGTTTAGGTTTCTGAGGCAATCACTGTACAGTAAGTACTTCATCTATTAACATGTATTATTCCCATTAAGTTTGCGTACGTCTATTTGCTGATATAGGCAAAAAAGCTGATTGTGAACCACATATTTGAAATTTCATGTGCAGTCTTACAACACATAACAAAATTTGTGAAATCGATCATGAATACATTTGAAGCAGAAGTCAGCCACTTTTCAATTTCTGACTCAACAGATTTTCGTTCATCCACTGTTTTTCCAATCATGTCACTATAATTATAGAGTTGATATCGTTCAATAAAATAATCACTTTTCATTACGGAAACCAGTCATCCTTCCCCTAACTTCGCAATTTATTCATTAGATTTTCGTAATTTATACACTGCTGTCATTAATGTGCATTGGTAGCTGTATTGTTAATGACTCGTCATGAATTTCAGCATTTCATGAGCTTGATCTTTATTTCAAGCATAAGTGTATGCAAGAATTATGAATGAGCTGCTATGAATTTAAATTAAGGTTTAAAATCAATGGAGGTTATCTGATTAAACGAGCACTTTTTGTAAGGTTAACATACAAAAGACGATAATTGAACGATAAGTTAAACCAATCGGTTATCAAGAAGACATAAATATTTCTTGTCTAATATTTACTAGTGAGGAGCAATCAAAAATGCATTAGTATCTCTTTTCTTTAAAATTCAATTAAACGCTATTTAGAATATTAGTACAAGGTGATTTCGAAGCATATGACAATAGAATATCAGTACCTAATTTGTATTTACTACAAAATTTCCGTTAAAGCTTATAGAATTCTAAGAGGTGCCAAAGTCTTTTTAATACTTTAAATAATATTTGATAATATGATTAAAATTAATAATGAACCATTTCTTCTTTAAGAATGATAAAAGCTTCAATTTGTTTTAATGTGTTTTTTGGGAGTTATTTAATCAAGTTTAATTTTGATGTGAAAATGGAAAATTCTATTTTTGTGATATGTTCATTTTTTAGAAGCGTACACGTAACATTAAATAAAAAATTTATTTCTTTCATTTCTGAAAATTTGTTTTTACTTTTATTCAAAGAGAAAAATTAAGAATTTACCAAATCATATAAAAATAATAGATTCATTTTCAATATCATGCTAAATAAACTTCAATATTTTTGACGTGCTTCATATAATTACAAATATAGAAATTACAAATATCTAAAATGAAATAGAAGAATACTGCAGAAAACATGTCGAAAAATGAGAACAGTAATTACGTTTTACATATAAACAAATAAAACTCATATTTTAACATTTATATTTTTCCAGAAATCTAAGATCTTAATTTGAATACAATGAACATTTTAAACAGGACCTGATAAATTTACATAGGAAATATAAGTTAAGTTTTTTTTATATGTTTGCATAAATAATGCTGTAATTTAGCATAATTGTTCTCTTTTACTTTAAAGTAAAAATACAAATTGATTATTTTAATTTATTTCACTGTGTATAGTTACAGGTAATTAACAAAAACGTTGTTATTTTGCCTTAGACCAGTTCTATGTACACACAATTGTCTTAAATCAAGCTAAAATCTCTAAGCAAAGCACATCAGCACAAACAATGGAACAAATCTCCATCGAGACTTGTTAGAGATCATACATTTTAAATTATGCATGTAAACACCTTCATTAGGCTCATTGTTTGACTTTCCAAGATTCGAATAAATTCGCTGGGAATGTCACTTCTCATTTAACTCTTACGAAAGAAGCTGTATTTCTGAACTATTCGTCTTGAAAGCTGCCGGGAATAAAAGCAGGAGCTCTGAATAAGCTCCTTTTCTATAAAGGGGAATGAGATTCCATTGGGAAAATGAGTATGTTTTGCTTTTAAGTGAATGTCTAGAAAACAGAGTCCTTTAAGAAGGAAAATTTGCTATTAATGGTAAGAATTAACCTTTATCTACAGATTCCTGCTTCTCCAGACAAACGTTATTTACATGTGTAGATAAAATGTTAATTACTTGTGTTTTTCATTCGGTTTATTGATTCTGTTAAATAAGACTTTAATGTACAGTTAAGGAGTTATTTATTTGATTTTTATGTAAAATAAATGTATACTTCACGAGAAATAAATTAACAATGATTTGTTTCCAACATTATGTGATATAAAGACATCTGGTATTAAGAATATTTCTAAACAATAGTTGAAATGCTCAACTATTTCTGACATTTATATTAATAGAAATTGATTTTTAGTTGGAATTAATATTTATTACATTGGTAGAGATTAATATATAATTAGTTGGAATTAATATTTATTACATTGGTAATAAATACAATGTTTATTACATTGTATTTATTACAAGAGTAGAGCATTGATATTTATAAAAACTAAAAAATTTATTTTATTAAATACAGTTTATGAATATATCATTGCATTATTCTTATATTTTAAAAATAAGAATTTAAACAATACATTATAAACAATGACTAAATTATTTAATTATGAAACTAAAATTCTGTAACTAAGAGAACTTTTTTAAAGTTTAAAAAGTTAAAGTTTATATAAGCAGAATTACATGCTTGTGTGTATTAAAGATTCCAAATCAATTTAAACTTCTGGCAAACAAAAGAATATGACTTTTGCAAATAAAATTATAGCATTTTATACAAGAAATTGTAGTAGTTTTTTTGTCTTTGACATTGGACACATAGCAGATCGAAATTTTTCAGGTTTTGGACTTTGTTTTGGGATTGAATATTTTCTTGTCCATTTGAATTTACTTCAATTGCTTTTTAAGAGAGTTCTCTGAGAAAGCATTTAGAAAGCTATTGTGTTTGTACTTGGTTATATAGGAGATGATGCTTGGCCTTTAAGGAAATTTCTTTTATTTGCTTCTTTGAACGAATCTTTGTTGACATTACAGCAACACTGGTTTAATGTTCAGTGCACGATTAAAACAACCATTGAACATCAATTTGTTTTTCGAGTTTGAGAACATGATACTAACATTTCATCTGCTGTATCTCATTCTCTTTTGGTACCTTTATAAAGTTGAATGGTTTCTGTTTTTTCTTATCAATTCAAATTAACAATTTTTGAGATGTTTTAATTTTTTGATTTTTTTTCCTTTTATTTCAAATTGCTTGGCTTTTGCTTACAAAAATGATTTTCTGATGAAAAATGATTCAATTCTTCATTATTTTCCTCCCTCTGCTCATATTCGCTATCACTACTGTGATAACTGTACATTTCTTCATCAGATTAATGCTCACTGCATTGATCAATAATTGGAAATGGATTCAACTTCAGAGCCCTCCAACAATGCACATTTCTTTTAGCTACTCTGTCAATTAACGTTTGTACTCCGTTGTTTAGAAATAAAGTGGCAAACAAATGTACGAAAACACCTTGCAATACTAAATTGAGCTGCTTATAGAAGAAATTTTGAAGCAAAACTAATCGTAAAGCCCCTCGCGATAATATATGAATTAAGAGAAGTGTTGTTTCAAATGAAGAAAGGAAAAGCAGGAAAAAATAATAGTGACCATTCCAAGATAATAAATTATATTTAAAACTGATAATAAATAATATTTAATTATATTCTGAATATAAATTCTTTAAAGATTAATGTAAAATGTCTGTGATGATCTTTAAAGAATAATGTTAAAGTGTAATGTCTTTAAAGATAATTTGCAAGTATTTTTCATTCACAATTGCATATTTTCATTAAAGTAGAAAAAATAGTATCATTATAAGTAGAAAAAACAGAAAATGAAATTTTTAACCAGACATATCTTATAGCCGGTAGCGCATATGGCAGTATTAATGTCCATTAGGAACAACAGAAGTCACTCACTATCAAAATTTGCTTACTTTAGTCGTTTTTATATTACTATAATGTAACCTACACTTAAGTTTTATTTTCCGAAATCCTAATCACAATCCTCATATTTTTTTAACATTTTTATAATGTTTGTAATGTGGAGAAGCAATGTGTGCTTACGAAAAAGATAAAATCTTAGAGTAGCTGTAAACTTAAAAGTTTGATATGATCGAATTGAAACTTAGTTTTTGTCAGATTAAGATATAAACATATATTTTTATAAGAGATGAATATCAAAATATACTATTTTCAATAATTTTTTGCTTAGGCTTTTTTATTTCCATTTAAATACAATGGTTTCAAAAATTAAGGAACAATGAGTTTTTTGCAACTAATTTTCGAATAAATGAATATCAATTTGATGAAAAATAAATTTTTATTTTATAAAATAATGAATAATAGTTAACAAATTTTAAAGTAAATTACAAAAACAAATTTTAAAGTAAATTTCATTAATATATTTTAAGGATAATTACTTTTTGAAACATTAGCGTCATAAACATTTGTAGAATTAAGGAAATATTAATTAATTTGCAAAATCTATAGTAATAATAATTAAAACAAAATAAAATATTTGTTATTTGAAATTTGCTTCTTTTTTCTTTAATCATGACTTTCTTTTCTGATTGAATTTTCATCTTCACTTTAATATGTTGGTTCCAATTTGATTAATTGAGATTAGATTACTGAATTTATCTTCTTCGCCCCTCTATATTATCCTTGAACAAGAGTTTGGGAAAACTAGTCTTTTTTCTTTCAGATTTTTCGATTTCTTAAGCAACTGATTCAAATAAAATAAAAAAAAATTGCATTCTAAATTTTGGAATATTTACTTTCTGAAGTGAACTTTTTAAAATTATCGGGAATTACATAGTATGGTTACATATATATATATATATATATATATATATATATATATATATATATATATATATATATATATATATATATATATGTATGTATGTATAATCACTGCTAGCCGTGAAAGAAAACAATTTACATTTTCGTGATTACATTTTTCACTTTTATTTCAAAAAGGGACGAACCAAAGTATAAAAAATAATTCCAACAATTTGTATGCAGTATGCAAATACGTAAGAAACGTCATGCCTGTTCACCTGAAACAGCTATAAAAGAGACATCTTCTTGGTAATAAATAATATAATAATAATCTTGGTAATCTTCTTGATAATAAATAATATATTTATTTGTGTAGAGTCTGCCGTTGTTTAATCTTAAGAATTTATGGTTTCAACATGACGGAGCGCCTGCTCACTAGACATCTCCAGTGAAGCAGTACCTCGTCAAGGAATTTGGCAACCAAATGCTAGGGTATGGAGGTTTCGAGTAGTGGCCACCACGTTCTCTTGATCTGACTCCACTGGACTTTTTCCTGTGGGGATACTTGAAACAGCAGGTGTAGGCGACCCCTCCACAAAAATTGGAGGACCTTAAACGACACATTACGGTCGCGTGTTCAAACGTGTAACGCTGTATGCTCCAACGTGTGCAACGTGATCTTCAAGCGAGGATCCAAATGTGCATTGCATCTGACGGTGAGAAGTTTGAACATCTTAAATAAAGAATATTGTTATGGCTATTTGTTTTTCTTCCTTTCTTAGATCGTTTTGTCACGTCACAGCACGATGCGCGTTTTAACCGTTGTATTCTTCACATTAATGCCTACGAGATATCTTTTCGTACTAAATCGAGGATGCTCTACAACTTTGTATATCATTTTTTCTCTCTATCTCGTTGCGTTTTCGAGATAGGAATGCTAACTCCACAGTTTTCCACCAGGTGGCGCAGTAGTCTGTTTCATTCAGTAGCGCATGGCTACTCTACTACTATACCTAGACACCACTTTTATAAATATAGTAGCAGCAGTTTCGAAGTTAAGAGGGTGTGCAAGGGATTTTAGTGGACATACTGTGTATATATATATATATATATATATATATATATATATATATATATATATATATATATATATATATATATATATATATATATATATATATATATATATATATATATATATATATATATATGTATGTATGTATGTATGTAAATCTCTTACATAATTTTATTGCCAATATTATAAATAACTCTTCGCTAAAACAAGTATTAAATATGCGACATTGATATTTAATCAGCTCGCTTGTAAATTTTTTATAGCTATTTGATTGAAATTTCTAAATTATATTTACTTTACACAACAATTTTGTCTTGAATGATTCTTTAAATCTTGCATTTACTCAAGATTTCATATTTAAAACTATATGTTATAAGAGATTTTTGTCAGATAAAATTTCCAAATTTCTAAGGGAATTGTTGTTTTTATTTACTGAGCATGTTTTAAAACTATATCCTTATAGACAACACGATAACATTATAGGCAATTTCATATCTGACATTTAATAAGATCTTTGCTTACTTATAATTCATGGTATTAATATTTTGAAATAGATCGTAACTGTAAACAATTTTGCCACACTAAAAAAATCCCATTAAATATTGGATACACACATAGAATATTTACCGAGACCTTGATTATATAATTTTGAATGCATTTTTGGCTCTAAGGGATTTTTGATTCTAAATAAAATTAAATTTCGATTGATTTTTCTTACTCCCTCTCAATGCTTCAGTATTTGAAAAAAGAATAGATGTTTATAAATAGGTACAAACTTAATTTAGGTGAAAAATTTGCTTTTAAAAGGACTTGCATGGTTTAATTTTTTTAAGAAATTTCTAGATTAACTTTATAAAAACACATAAGAATGCATTAAATACAATGAATTTAAAAGCAGCATGAAAGATAACGTCTATCTATTTCTCATTTTTACAAAAACATACCTGGATTCTTATTTAAAAGTAAAATAACTAAAAATGTTTTCCAGTTAAAAACATTATTTTAATTACCTTTCGTTAAAATTTTCTCTAATGTGTAGTTACATTACTTAAAGCAACTTTTGAAATGTAGCATTAATGCATGTTATATATTAAATTTGTAGAATTATAGTTTTCTATTTTTCTTAAAAATAAAGAAATTGTTAATTTAAAATGCAAAGTTTAATATTTTTTCTAAAATAATTATCCGAGAAATATTTTAAACTTGTGTGTTGCCTATTTTAAAAAAATGTATGAAATTAAGAGCCTAGTTATATTGTATTAAAATATTTATCATTTTTCAAAATGCGTGGTTTATATTTAAAAATGAAATTAAAACATTTGAAAGTGAAAGAATTTAAACTAAGCCAAATATTACATAACTACTTAAACCACCATTCTTCTAAAAATCATTTTTGAAATATTCTACTATAAAAACAGTTTATTTTTTTCTTTTTACCCTTATTTCACAAAAAAAGGTTTTTTTCCTTCTTTTTCTGGTGCAATCATCATTGGCAATGGTGCTTTCTATCTCATTGTTGTTGCGAGCTGCTTTCTCCACGGTCGAGTCCATCCATCAAAGTCGATGATGCCCGTCGATTGTGTGTGTGGAAGCACAGCCGGTCTCTAAGAAATCAGAAGAAATGTTAGCTTATTTTTTTCTTCCACTTGCACACCAATCAAAAGATGCTCAATACAATAGCCAGGAAGAAATCGCCATCTCTCCGCTTTGTATCCGCGCCTGACAGTGACGGATAATCACTAGTCTATTGGTTCACTCATCGGCAAATTGTCGGCTCCATCGGTAATGGCCAGTGATTCTTTGTCCAGTGTATCCGGTTGTTTGTTTGGTAGATACACTGCGCACAAAAACTTACATGTGACATTTATGAGATGTGTCTAATAGCCACTTCATATCAGTAGAACGTTTGTGGTGAAACTTTTATTCCGAGACTGACAAATGAAATATTGCTTTTAGAAGAATCCATCTTTTCTTAAACATGAAGAGTAAAGTACGCAGCGAAAATACGCTTTTCTGAATAGCATATTAAAGTAGTTCACTATAAGAGAATTTTATTATGTACTGAAGATTAAATTCTAATTACATATTATGATTGTAGAACTTATATATATATATATATATATATATATATATATATATATATATATATATATATATATATATATATATATATATATATATATTAATTATAAAGAAAAATGCACAAATCTATGATGTGCAAATTGCATGTCAATTCTGAAAAAATGATTTTTATCAAATTTGTTTGCTGTTATCTATCAGAAAATGTTATGAATAAATAATGATAATTTGAGTACCTGAAATATAGTTTAAATTGTGAATTCTCATTATCTGTAACTAATCATTAAAATAATATAGAAAATGATGAATGTCTACATAATAATATTCCATATTTAAAAATTAACTTCATAATCTACTTAATAATTAATTAATTAAATATTTAATTACCTATAACGTATATAATAAACAGTTATATGGCATCTATAGTTTTAATTCTCTTGTAAAATGTTATTATTAATGAATAACAAAACAAAGCAAGATTTTTTTCTTTCTCTTATAATGACATGAAAAATAAAACTAGGATGTATTTGCTTTTATTACTTAATCAGTAATACATACTTGATTGAAAACTTTCTTTAATTGGAATCAAATGATCATTGAAGTAAATATACTTTCCTATTTTAGAATAATCATACAAAACTGGCATAAGAGTCCATTTTCTTCGAAAATTCCAACTATCTTCAAAATCACTTTATGTCATCTAGTAAATAAATATAATACTCTGCATTGTGCGCATGTGTGTGTGTGCGTGTGTGTGTTTGCGTGTATGTGAGCTTTTAATATAACTTTGTTCGCATCCATCCCAAAAATATAATTTTTCAATTTTAACAAAACATATTATTTTCCACATTTAATCAAATAGTGCTTTAGTTATACATAACTAAAAAATGTTTTTGTGCAATACGAACCTATTTTTTATTTGGAATTATTTACTACGAAAAAGTTGAATTTTATTAAATTAAATGTAAAATCATTTACAACAACATAAAGAAAAATTGTTTTAAAAATGTACCTACAATTACAAATGTAAAGAGCTAAATGAAATTTTTTTCGTGTACAAATGTTATACATAACTTTTAATTAAAATTTCTGAAAAACTTGCAAAGTCGTTGGTATTACATAGGAAATCATTTTTATGATGTTTGGGGAATGTAATTTATTTCCTTGCATAAGATACTGAATCTTTTTTTTTCAGTAAAAGAATAATTCTTGAAGATTTATGTTTTCTAAATTATCTGATGTTTTTATTCGTCTAAATTTTTAAGACTATTATATAATCAACTGTCTTAAAGAAGACATTAAAATGGGATCAAGTACTTAACGAAAGACACTAATATTAGAACTAGCTATCTTTATAATCATTAAATGAAATTATTTCTCACACTTATCAAATATTTGCATAAATAAGGAAAATTAATTTTATTTCTGATCCTCTAAATTTATGAAGAGTAAATAAAATCTCTTCATTACTTTACGCGGAGTTTTTTATGAAATATTTACTGATTTATTTATTTCCTTATAAAACTTAGATTTTTTAAAATTAATTTTGCTTAATTGATAGATTTAAGATCTTGTATTTGCATATAGGTTTAGAAACTTGTTAGAGTTTTTAACAAAATGGACATTCCTCTTTAAGTTACACTTGATTATATATATATATATATATATATATATATATATATATATATATATATATATATATATATATATATATATATATATATATATATATATATATATATATATATATATATATATTATATATATATATATAATGCAAGATTAGATATAAAACTAAAAAGAACAAGAATAGATAAAAAAAACATTTAGCAATACATTCAGCTCAAAAGCAGCTAAAATATAATTAATAGTATATTTTATAAAATTAATAATCATATATTAGATGAAGAATAATATATTGAAAATAAAATACGTTGAATAGGAACATTATGATGATACGAACATAGAAAACAATACATGAATACGAACATGGAAAACAATACATGAATACGAACATGGAAAACAATACATTGAATACGAAATATAGTAAATAGTTGGAAAAATATTCAATATATATCTTAAAATTTCAAAGAAAAAAATTTTCTTTGAAATTTTAAACATTTTTCCAAATATTTACCATATTTCGTATTTTCAATGTATTATTCGCCATCTAATATTTGATTATTATAATTTTATAAAATATACTATTTATAATATATTATATATATATATATATATACATATATATATATATATATATATATATATATATATATATATATATATATATATATATATATATATATATATATATATATATATATATATATATATATATATATATATATATATATATATATATATATATATATATATATATATATATATATATATATATATGTATATATATACATATATATATATATATTTACAATAACATTTTAATGATAAAAATATTGTTATGAATTTTTAAGTAATATATGATAATTTTTATGAGTAATAAACTAAATGATTTTTTTCAAATAAAATTGGATGAATTTTCTATAGAGGAGAATATTATACTCTTATAGAGGATAACTAACACAAAATAATTTTAAATAACTGAAATATTTTTGTACTATAAGAGGACTTTGAAAGATTAATTTATCCAGAATTGTTATATAATTTTTCGGCTGCATTTTACAAAACTAATTATTAAAGTAAATGAATTAATTAAAATTCAAATTTATTAAATTAATCCCCTTTTTCATAGTTATTTAGATATTTTACAATGCATGTATGTTTACGTCTACTTACATTATATGTATCCTTATGTCTAAATTAAAAAATATCTCTTAAGTATAAAAAAATTGAATATCTATAATTTACATAATTTTATCAATCAATTTATAGTAAAATGTAAATAAAATTATATTAAAATTTACCCAACAATCTATGACACAGTTACTTTTCGATAAATTTTGTTACCGGACATTTTTTGAATGCAATCAATTCTTTTTGTAATTTAAGTATATAACTTGTTCACACACACATTATTCTTTAAATAATTTCGAATAGATTTAAAATAATTTAAAAGAAATATTTAAACTGAAAATACTAATATTCTACACATACTTTTATTAAATATGCATTTAAGGCATTACTATAAAGAGAAGTTTTTATAACACTTCTTACTATTCAATATTAAATAATCATATTAGCTTTGCTTACTTTCTAACAATAACACTTTTACTGTCAATTAAATAATAACATTATTCCTAGACACTGCATCAATCATTAGATTTTCTTAAAAAAATACTTTTAATTAGGATTAAAAGAAATCCTTACAAAACATAAAAATACTATTTTTAACTATTGATTAGAACAAAAATTCTCTTTTATTGTAGTAATCAATTTAAATAATTTATTTTCATTTAATATAAATAATTATAGGAATTGAATTAATTCAATCTTATGAGCTCCTTTGTCGTAAAATATATACAAGTACTTCCACTTATAAATTAGTGAATAAATCATACGACAGTTACGAAGCCACTCACATCAAAACAATTTATTAACCATGATAAGTTTCCTTCACAGTTCAATGAAAACTTGTGAATATGTCAGAGAAGTGAAGAAGACTAACTATACTAAACGTCAGAACTTGTGAGGATGATAATTCATTTGCCTTAATTACATCCTCGCTGCAAAATGCAACCTCTTCATCGCCTGTCCCACTCACACCAGTAATGCATCAAAGGCGCGTAAAAGATCAAAGTATCCCTACACACTTCAATAAAATTATGACAAGAAAGATACTTATCGATAGTGGGTAATCAGTAGAATATATTGGAATAAAAGTGCAGGGTAGAAACAGTGAAAAGCAACAACTCGTAACCATTCCTGTTGTTTGTTGGGGAAAAGGCAAGAAAAATAATAAGTCTATAGGAAGAAATAAGAAGAAAATCGATATCTAAGATTGCTTACCGCTATAACCAGTATCTGATTTTAGCAGAAATGATCCAGTTTTTTTCTCTCTTTTTCTTTTTTCTTATGGAGAATGGGTGGAAGGGTTTTCTGTTGTATAAAGATTCCCGAAGATCGGATCGAAGTCCCTGAGTGATATACTTTTGTTCGTATGGATAGGGAAAAAGAATAACAAAAATTCCCTTGTTTTCCCCACATTCTGCGGTAACGAAAGCCCTCAGGGTGGCAAGAGTCGTCACAAAACGTGATGTAGGAATCCAGGAAACTATCGAGATTCAGTAAGGACTCCTTTTTTGAATCAGAATATTCATAGAAATATTGTATGAACTCATTTTTTTTTCTTATTTATTTTCTGAGAAGTTTTGACTTTTTCTGTGTTTTAGTTTCAACAACTCCTTGTCTCGTCAATAACTATTCTTTTCAAGACTTTTTCCTTGGATGGTTGTCAACCAATCGTGTTGAAGTGTAGGGTGATTTTTTTCACTTCTGGAAAAAAAAATCAGGTTTAAGATATATTTTGTGACTTTGTTTCAATTTTAATTTTTAAGCTAGGGAGATAGAATTCAAGTGATGAAAAAACATTTATTTAGTACCTGAACTTTTTTTTCCATTACAAATGTATTTAATTATACACATTTCGAAATATTCTCGTGCATTTTTTTATTTTAAGTAATAACTTAAATTGCGAATCAACATAGATTTTAAGAAATTATGTAAAACAAATATAAGTAACTGGATTTTCTGTCTATTAGACTCATTATGTACCCTATAGCAATTGTTAATTATAATTGCCCATTATGAATTGAATTATCAAACTACATTACATTTCCTCTAAATTAACTTTTGTTGAGAATTTTTATTCTTTAAAGTTTCTATTTATTCTTTATAATATAAATAGTATACAAAAATGGATTAATATACACTATAAGTTTATTCCTTATAATACTATTTAGGATATAAATATCAATTTTATCATGCAATATATTTTAAGAAGCATTAATATCTTAATAAATAAGCAAACTTTTTGTGTGTTTTTATTAAGTAATAATAAATCTGTTAAAATAAAGAATATGGAGAGGGGGTATTATACATATTAAATATCACATTTATTTCATTATTTAGAAATTTTATTATTTATTTAAATTTCTGTTTGGTTTCGTTTTACGATTATTTTAACGTCTATATATTCAAGAAAAAAAAATAGCTTTTAAAGTGCTTCAATTGCAAATTTTCCCTTCCCGGTTTAACCAAATGCTCTGCTGAAATGAAAATCACTCGCATATTCCTACCTTTTCTTCCTTTCATGTGATTATGTTATTTGAAAGCTCGTAAGACTATTACTTCCTGGTGTTACAATTTTAATGGTCAGTAATATATATATGTTACTTATCGGCAATTCGTAAACTAGGGGAATATCGTTGAAAATACTTTCACTAAGTAGACGAATGGCATCCATATTAGAAACTGAAGCCGTGATATTAGATGTCCAATCAATATTAAAAATGTAAGACATAGGAAGCTGCCCATCTAGGTAAATATAATCGACAGCAGATAATGAAAAATATTGCTGAATTGTGAGCTTGGAAAGGGTTTTATTTTGATCTGAATAGTATTCAGTTGTCAACAATAGATTGGTCTTCGGTTGATCAAATTTCAGTTACTTGATATGCTTTCGATGTAATACGTCCAGTCAGAATAATAAAATTATTTCCAATGATTTTAGATAAAATACTTTAGGTTCTCTTAAATTTAGGTTACAGCATTTATTTCCATGAAATTTAATCTTTATTCTGAAAATTATTGCATAAATAATATTTAATGAAAATGTTTTTATAATATCTTACCTGCATTACCTCATATATATATATATATATATATATATATATATATATATATATATATATATATATATATATATATATATATATATATATATATATATATATATATATATATATATATATATATATATATATATATATATATATATATATATATATATTTGTTTCCCTTTGGATTTGTTTTCAAAGTTTAATTGAGAACATCTGTTTGAAGAAGACTGAATTTTGTATTAAAATATTGTATTCTAATTAAGTTAGTCCACAGGATATGTTTCCTATTGATTACAGCACTTTTAATGACTTTAAATCGAAATTAACGCTGATTTGAACTCACCGTACAATTGTTGACATCACGATGCACACAATTCTAGAATTTTGCTTCAAGAACGGCATCGGGTTTTTTTTTTTCTTAAATCACCTTGTAATTGTCAACTTTGCATACATGGTTCTTGAAGAGAAAAATATGCAGATCATGAAACATGGTGGATGAAATAAAATGTGGTGGTATGGCAATGATTTCAACTCTTTTTCTTTTACATTGCCACAAGAGTAATTTCTTATGGCTTTTGGAGTAGTCTTGTTTTCAATCACAGTAGCAATTATGTTTTCACTTTTCTTAATACACCGTCTATAGAAAATACATTCAAATTTTTTTAAAGGAGGCACAATGTAATTTCATTATTTAGTAACTTCGTAACTGAAGAAAAGTTTTTAGCATTTTTCATATCATTCGATGTTTAGCTGATATATTTGTAGGATCTCATTTCGTGGGTCAAAATAGCAGTTTCACTCTAAAGCTATTTTTCCAAATGCAGAAAAATAATTTATTTCTTATAATTTAATAAAGATAACAATTTTATATATTTGAATTTCTCTTACAAGTGTTTTAAAGCTAAATCAATGCACTTTTGAAATTCGAAATGAATGAATGACGGTATTACCGGCATCCCATGAATTGTAATAGAAATCAATTTTGTAGACTAATAGTTTCACATTTGTTTATATACACAGTATAATTTAATTCTAATTGTTGTATTTGTGTCATTTATTAAAACTTATAATCATTTAAAAAGAAAGTAAATATCAGATATCGTTCAAAAAATTTCGTAGGAAACAAAGCGTACATTTTTAGAACTTCACCCTCTGGAGAGTTTATGCTGATTCTGATCTGTAAAGAGAAATAAATGCATGTGAGATAATAGCTTTTGTTTTCACATCTACAGTTTAAATGAGTAACTGATTTATGCATAGCAAATGCATATTTTTGCAATTTATATTTAATTCTGTTTTGTATCATTACACATTTTAATTTATCTATAAAAACTGCTTCATAATTATCATAATATTCTTCGAAAATTTAAATTTTTTTAAAATGCATAGTTTACCAATATTAACCAATGGTTTAAATTAAGAACTATATAAAGATTTCTAAAATAAAAATTAGTAGATAGAACATCAGAATTAAAAGGATGAAAATGTATACAGAAAATATTTTAAGTAAGTGTAAATGCATAGATGTGTTTCAAAATTTTCTGCGCTTAAATTTAATTCATTATATTAAGAAATTAAACATAAATTTTTAAGAAGGAATTGATTTTCCTTCCAAAAACATCATTGCATACTTTATTTACTTTCTAAATCTAATTAATGAAAGAACAACTATCTTCTACAAATTAGCTAATGCTAAAATTCAACATAATGCTGTCTTTTCCAAAAACAGAATAAGTAATTTATTTTTCCTAATTTATTAGTGATCTCAGTTTCATTTATTTGCATTTCTCTTCAAAAGGTTTCGGACCACAGCATTACACTTTTGAATTTTGAAATTCGAAACTATCGGTGACGGTATTACTTGCATTCATCTCATGAATATTAATTTGAAGCAACTCTGTAAATTAATAGTTTCACATGTTTTTATATGGACAGTATAATTTATTCAAAACTATTGTATTGGATCATTTATTAAAAATTACAATATCTTAAATTAATAAACTTATAATATCAATATTTATACTAAAATAGTTGATAGAAGAGAGTAATAAAGGAAAATACAGAATGCTTTCGTTGCCAATTTCTAATGAAATCTGTTAAAGTCAGACCAGGTCCATGAAATCTACTGACCTTTAAGAAATCGAAGACCAGAAGAGGAGACAAAAATTAATCTCTTCTCAAATTAGATTTAACCATTTAAATATTAGATTAAACATTCATGTTTTTAATATAAGTCTGGTTTTGATGCAATTTTAGATAAAGAGAGTAGAATTTCGCACCCTTAGAAATGGCATGATATTTCAGGTGGGTTGTGGCAATGCGCAAGAAGCTAGTGCAGGCTTTTCTGCCACAGGAGAACGTCAGAGGCAGACTTGGTTAACTACCATTTCTGGTGTATCAAGCCAATTCATCTTAATCTGGCCATTTTTCTGGGTTCTAGTTAAGTAAGCTCTAAATAAGAAAGGATTATAGGTGACTACAACATTCCTTAGCAAGATTGTCTGCTATTTAGTTACAAAAAAGTTCAAAGTAGAAGGGAATACACAGGAAATAATCGTCATTTTGAAGAAAAATGAGCTTAAACGAGAGTAAGGTAGAGTAACTTGTTTTATACCTTTGATAGACTCAATGAAATGGTGATATATATGCAATAGTGATATAGATTCAAATAAGATGGTGCATCGAGATATGCCTTAGTAAGAATCTAAAGGTCGTCGTAATTATTTTAGTTTAAAATGAACTCAAGACCAACATTGGAAGTAGTTCGTTTCTGAATATGGAGCAGAATTTTGATTTGCATTTAAGATTAAATTTAAAAAAAACGAATATTAAAATATTTAAATAAATAAATAAATTTTACGCGAATTTGTTTCGGATTATGATTTTATAAAATTATTTATCATTATTCAGAATTTAGTGTACCTTGTTTGCCAACAAAATATTTTATGTTTTTTGTTATTTACTGATTTTCTCTACATGAATTTGTAATTCAAATTAAAATTTTAGGGAAAGACTAATCTCATTAGATTTTTCTAGCTTAATGTTTGAAATAAATTTTTGAACTGTTCAATGTTTCATGAATATTAATAAAGAACATTTTAATAATTAAAGAAATACAGTCATATATTATTATCATTGAAAGCAAAACTTGAACATATACTTTAATTATGTTTCAGAATATTTGCATTTCATTAACTCCCTTAAAATTTAATTAAACAGTTAGAAATTATTTTTGTACAGTTGTTTCAGTTTTAATTAGTAGCCATATAAAAATTAAATTAATATTTATTAGATCATAAATTATAAATTCATAAATAATCGTCTTATAATTATTTATAAAAGTAATTCGATTACTACTATCTATTTTCATTACAAAGTTTGAATCTAAGCATTTTAAAAGCAAACTGTGTTTAAGAATATCAAATTTTATAAGTCATATTTAATGCATAAAATAACAAATGTTTTTAAATGGCAAATGTATTTGCTATAAAATTTTAATACGCAGAAATTAGTGCTTTTGATTTATAAAATATTCACTTTATAACAATTAAGCTGTTATTTCAGTCGTGTATAATGTGCGTATGACTTTAGTCTCCATTTTTGACTATAGCATGATTTTCATACCTTTTAATCATGTAAAGCATTTGGAATTCTATTACTATTGCAATAAAATTAAAATATTTAGCTATAGTATAAAAAGTTTTAAATGAAAAGCATATTTAAAATTTGCAAAAATTTCTAAATACAAAGAAAATAGTTATTGCTGGAAATACATTCTAAAAATTATTTTGTTGTTCCAAATTTGATATTTGTAGTCCTCTTTATTTGAAGAAGAAGAATTTGTAAATATATCAATATTGTTTTTGAACATGTTAATGTTTCCTTATAATATTCTTATATATTAGAACTAAAATATCAATATTTAGCATGTTCTGGAAATATTTTTTAATTTCTTGAAATATTCTCTGCATGTAATTTAAATTTCTCGATGGAAAATAATACGGTTCTAACTATACGAAGGATATTAATTTTAAAGTATTAAATTTCTTCGAATAATGTTTAGGATTCATATATTCAAGAGTGAAATATTAATAAATTTAAGGAATAACTAATTTTAATATTTGCCGTATAGAAGTTTATTTTAAATTTTGGTTAGCAATATTTAGATATCTTCCGGAATATTAGATTCCTGATGTATATCATTTCAATACATTTTTGTGAGTAAATTAAAAATCACATATTATTCGCTGTTGAATGGTGTTAAGTATCTAAATAATTATAAAGTGATATAGAAAATTTAATTCAAATAAAATAATATTTCTATTTTCCAATTCCAAGCAAAGGCATTACTTGAACATTATTTCATATTAATGTTTTGCTTTTTATTAAAAACTCCTTGTACGATATGAGTTTGATGACCTACAAAGTACTGAATTTACCTAAAAAGTACGAAGTTTAAAATTTTTAGCAAAAGTATACAAAGTAAAGGCTGTAGACTTCAATTATTTCTAATATTTAACACAAGACATTATATAAAAAATAGAGAAATATTTTTTCACACAAATATATTTTTAATACTAATAAAAGATTTGTTTTTATAATGCATAAATAATGTTAGGCAGCAAGGTGACTCAGAGGCAGCTTATCGCAATCCCAAGCCAAAGGTCAGAGGTTTAATCCTCATACTGAGGAAGGTCAACTCAGCCTTTCATCCCCTCAATTAGTCAATAAAACTGAGTACCAAGTACGTTTGCTAACAAAACAGTGGTGGTTTCGAGTTAGGCTGACCATCCAACTGGAGCATATGTTTCGCACCGCATGGGCCTTGGTCAGGTTGTACAAAGTTTAGTATAATTAATGTTGGGTTTTCCTTTCTGCTATAAATTTAATTCAAAATTCATACTAAAAGAAGCTAATCTGAATGCAGAATGTGTGAAAACTCTTTTACAGTTATTCCAAATGACCAAGAAATAATCTTCAAACTTTTTCATAAAAATGTCTCCTTATTGTCCTTATATTAATGTGATTTTGTAGTATAACTAATCACACATAAACTTTATCGTATTAATTTTAAATAAAGTGATTCATTTCAATCAGTTTAAAAATGTTTTGCATTAAAAGTGTATGTTTTTTTTTTTTTTTTTTTTTTTGCTTGCTTAAGAAATTAAAGCACAAAAGCTGATTAAAATCATTTATGTGCAAATATATAACTAATAACTAATTTTATAATACTTGGATATCTAATATCAAATTTTAACAGAGCATAGTTACCAAATAAAAAAATTTAGTTAGAAAAAAATAATATTATCAATAATTCATGAATTTTTCTGTTTATGCAGCATAACAGAAATTAAGATATGCATCAGTAATTCATATGTACATTTTTTGGGTAAGTTTAATATAATGAGACAAAATTGAAATATATTAAGGAAAACACTTAAGAATAATATCTTACATCACATTAACAAAATTTCAGAAATTTAATAATTTTTTAATCTTTATAACAAAGTATTTGAATGTTTTATCATTTTATGCCAAAAAATGGTTGTTTGTAAAATTGCTTATTACGATTTTATAGCAGTTCGAGACAGAAAATAAAAAATATATGATCCTTTTGTTTCCACGAGTACATAAAAGCCAATTATTATTTATATTCATTTCTTAATAAAAGAGAAAAATCTAAAATTTAGTTTTGTAATCACTTGAATTTAAAAATTATCAATTTACACTGTCCTCTTAAAGTTAAGGAACCATCGTTTTTTACTCCTAATTTGCCTTACATAAGAAAACACATAAATGATTTACAACAAACAAAAGTTATCTAGTTGTAAATTTTCAATTTTAGAAAAAAGAATAATCACAGTTTTTTGGGTAAAATGACAGAGAAATACAACAAAAATGAATTTTTACATTGGATATACCAACCTATAGCTTGATGACTTGGTGGCATCAATTTCTCATGCTGTCAATTAAGTTGTCGCTTACAGTAATGGGGAATGAAATCCAGGCGGATTAAGTGGTTTTCACGTTCTCCTGCAGATCTTGAAGTAGGACTTCAAGCAACAGCCTGTCTACCAAGTTAGCCCGCAGATCCAGTATAGAATATGGGTCTGAAGATCAATTGGCCATTCCTCTTTCACTCCAAAAAAAAACCCTTATATATATATATATATATATATATATATATATATATATATATATATATATATATATATATATATATATATACGATATATATATATATACGATATATATATAAACGATAAGAATTTATTTCACGCATATATATTTTAATGTGTGTTTCTTCTTATATTGCTAAATTACGTTGACCTATCGGAATATGGTTATACAATCTTGAATATGATAATTAAGACAAAAAGAATATTTATTTTAGACATATTTCATGTTAAAATTAATTTATCATAATTTTAAAAATGACAAAAATTACAAAATATTAATGAAATAATTTTAAAACAGAAAGACTAATATTTTGATGTTATCAAATAGTTATCGATATTAAATGTGTTTAAGTATATTTTCCTTAAGTTTCCACAAAAATATTTTTAATTATTTCATCTACTGGTGTCTACCTATTTCTTCTTTTATTATTTATTGTTACTTACGACACTTGGACAAGCCTAGCTCGCTGTATCGTTAGCTATGCTAATTTAAGTCATTAAGGCGCGTCTTCCATTTTAACCAAGGCTCCGCAAAGGTGAAATTACGACTTTGCTCTAAACTCCTCCGATAAATGGCACCACCAGAAGATCCAGTCCTTCAATTTTGACATTGATCTTAAGGGTTTTAATTAAGAAGTATTTGAAAAGTAAAAGTTTAACAATCCGGAACTTGCAGTATCCACCAATGTGTAGGTCCTCAATATATTTTTCAGAGCTGCCACTTGATTAATATCTATCAATTAGAATTGCTTTTCTATATTATTACATCGAAAATAAACTTAACTGACTAATAGTTCGTGACAAATCACACATAATTTAATTCTAATATACAGAATAGGAAAAAAATAATAACACATATATTTAAATATTTCTAAATTATTGTATACAGATGTATCAGTTTATTGCATATAAATTGCAAAAATATCGCATGAATTAACTTTAAACGAATAAGTAAAACAAAATATTATATATAAACTTCATCAAAAATTAATTTTTGTAACGACCTACAACTGCTGCCTCCTATTTAAACAATAATGGAACTTTTTTTATAAAAATTTCATTGTTGTTTAAATAGGATTTTTTATTAGTTGTTATTTAATATTGTTTTTGTTGTTTAAATAGGATTAAATTGGAAAATTTTATAAACTAATTCCAAGCAAGGTTTCTCAAAACTATTTAAGAATTTAATTTTATGTTCGAAGATAAATATATTCAATAACATTAAATTATATGAATATAATGAAATTATTCATTCTTTTCTGAAATACATTTAATAATTAAAAATACAATAAATACAGATAAAAATAATTAATAATATTAAGAAAAGTTAGAAATTAAAACTAAGATAAGGAAGTTGATTCTGTATGGTGAAAAAAATTATTAGTACATTTTTTTAATCTTCTGTGTGTAAATACGACATATTTTGGATTTAAGCGTGTAGGAATGAGTATATATATATATATATATATATATATATATATATATATATATATATATATATATATATATATATATATATATATATATATATATATATATATATATATATACATATATATGCTGGACCATTGCTAAGGATAGATATTACTATCATCCATAGCAATCACAATATGAAAGGAAGCAAAATGTGAAAAATCAGAAAAAGTGCGGGATATAGTAAGAAGTATGCGTATGCAAATTTTTTTTTCCACGTCTGTTCATCACGTGATAGCGTTTATAAGAACTTTAAAGTTTTTGACGCGTGTGGACAGTTGTTGTTTAAAGTCAAAGTTTTACAGGAAAGATTTAATAGACAAACTTGAAATTTTTGGCATGTCTTCCCGACATTCCTTAGATGATTTTATGCTTGGCCGAATTATTGGAAAAATAGAAGAAGGGCGAAATATAACAGATGTGGCCAGGAGTTTTACATCGCTCACAGCGTTGTTTCACGGCTGTGGAAGTCACTTAAAACTACTGGAATGTGTAGAAGGCGGCACGGGGAAGGTTGTGTTAGAAGTACGACGCCTGCAGAAGACAGATATATGATCCTATCAGCAAAAAGAAACTGGCGCACCACAGATCAGCAGGAGGCAAATCAGTTTCTTGCTGCCTCAGGAAAGCAGATCTCCCGAAAGACTGTTGCCAGACGTTTAAGGGGAGGAGGACTATACGCCCGCAGACCTGTTGTGTATGTCCCATTGACCAGAAAGCACCATACTGCCCGTTTGCAATGTTGTCGTGAGCATCGCAATTGGACTGAACAGGACTGGGCATGCGTACTATTCTCAGATGAGAGTAGGTTCAGTCGGTCATCGGATTGTAGAAGCCAACTGATCTGACGCGAGAGTGGTACTGCTTATCGTCCAGAAAATATTCAGGGAAGGGACCGAAATCCGACATGCAGTGTCATGATGTGAGCCTGCATCATGATCAATGGCCGCACGCCCCAACATGTGGTTGAGAATGGGACTATGACGGACCAACGATACAATAATGAAGTTCTACTTCCTCATGTTCGTCTTTTCCGTAGTGCTGTCGGTGATAAATTTGTTTTTATGGACGACAACGCAACATGTCATCCAACACTCGCTGTTCAGTATTGTCTAGACAGCGAGGGTATTCAACTCCTTGTATAGCCATCACGTTCTCCAGATCTAAGCCCCATTGAAAATGTGTGGGATGCTTTATGGAGGCAAGTTGCTGGTCGAAACAATCCTCCGACAAACAAGAACACCCTCATCCGTGCACTCCCAGAGGAATGGGATAAATTTCCTCAACAGCTGCTTGATAATCTTGTGCAAAGTATGATGCGGCGTGTGGAATGTTGCATCACACTCCACGGTAGACATATCCCGTACTGATACCTTTCTTCAAGGCGCCTGCTGACTTTTAGATGCATTGTTCCATTTTTCCGTATGCAGCATCAAATGAGCATTTTTTCTTTCAGAAGTTTCACAGCTTTTGTACTTTCCAGAACAATAAATATTCTTTATTCTAATGTCTGAACAGTGTGGCAACTATATTTTATCCTACTAGGCCTCTTTTGTCTCGCTTAATGTTATGCTACATTGCAATTTGTGATCCGTCCTTAGCAATTGTCCAGCAGTGCATATATATATATATATATATATATATATATATATATATATATATATATATATATATGTATATATATATATATATATACATATGAATGTATACATACATACTTGTATACATTATTAAAAAAACCATGGTACTGTTTAACAAGAATTTAAATGTTTATTAATTACATATGTTAATCCACCATTCCGAAAATTCTATAGCGTCTTTTACATAGATGAAACATAATCATTAAAAGCGCAATCAATTAACTGTTTTTCTGCGCAGCTCCAAGTTGGAAGAGCATCGGTTCTTACGACCTTAACGATTTCCCTAATGACACACCGAGGCATTAAACGGAATAATTACCCTCTCACTCCCTATCTTTCGCAAGCATGAAACGCAAAGCGCAACAAGAAATTACAATTAGAGCCATCAGGGTCACCTAACACGAAGTAGCAGCGCTGTTTGGTTTCCATTGTCATTCTTTATTGCTGGTTGGCAGGAAATGAGGGTATTTATTATCACCATCTGCTAATAAGGTTAAGAATGTCGGAGTGCGTTACTGATATTGGCAGTCAGGTATTGTTGGTATGCATCTTCTTTGGGCAGTTGATTCGTAAGGTACGAATTTAGAAGGTCATAATTAAAAGGATTGTTTTGTTTTGCATATTTATTTCCTACACTTAGGTAAAATTAATTCACACGTTACATTTAGAGAGAAAGAAGCATGATTCAGCACCATATATTACATAATTAACAGCATATTATAGAACTATTTCAAAAAGTTATACATGTGAATGTAATTTAAACATAACTTCCTGTAAAGGATTCCAGTAAAGAATTCATGTTTGACGACAGATTATTAAGAAATTATTTTTTTCCATAGGAATAAAATTTATAATATTTTAAAGAGGGAGATACGTTATTTTACTATTTTTATAAGTTTTTTATTGTTTATGGTATTATTAACATTTTAAATTCAATTATTAAAATAAAAATATCATAACATTTTTAAAATATTGAAAAATTATCATTTACGATTATTAAATAAAACATGCAATCACGTGAATAATTTTTTATAGTTGCTAATTGATAAAAATTGAGAATTTCAGTTTCTCTGTAAAAATAAGTATCAGGTTTATAGGATTATAAAATTATAAAAAACTTTATTTTCTTATTTAAAATAAGAAAATTTTTGCAGGTTTTAAATAATTTTAAACATTAAGTTTATCATTTAAACGAAAAGAGAAAATCATAGGAGTTGTCTAAATTCAAATCTTACAATTCTAAAATAATGTTTCTCTTCTTTAATCAAATTTAAATTTTCTAACATCTTTAATAAAATATTTTTTCTTATATGTTAAGTTAAAAGCAATTACATGTTTTTTAAATATCCTAAAATTGTAATGTGATCAAGAATTTATAAAATCAGTATGTTGTATTCATTAAATTTGTTGGTTTAAGTATACATCAGTTATTTCAATATTACCATTTGTATAATTATTTTGCAAGATTATAATAAAAATACATTCTGGCTATAATAATAATATAAATTATAAAATATCTCTTCATTTAAAGTAGAATTATATCTTTCTAGTAATTCTAAAAAAATAATTTGTAATGAATAAAAACAAAGCTATTCCTAAAAATTACTGGAATGATAAAAATAATTAAAATATGTAGCGAAATCTTGGAATAAAATATTTCAATAATTGTGCATAAAAGAAGGTTAAAAAATTTTAAAATTTCTTCTAAAATTGGAAATGCTGTGCAAAACTTTTCAGGGCATGATGTAATTTTTATAACTAAATCAAAAATTACATTTGAACAATGAATAAAAATGTGTAGAGAAAACTTAACCTCCCCATATTTATTTTCATGGAACAAAACTTCAAGACCACGAAATTAACACAACTGCAGAAATACAAGTTGTAGTTCACTGAAAAACTATGCATTGGTAATGTCATTGAGTTAATTAAATTTAAGTCTACCATATTCTCTTATTCGTATGTTCATGGCCCCCAAATAAGGCTCAAATGTGACGACTTTGAAAATGAAGAGAGAAAAAAAATGGGATTTCAAATGTTTCATGTTAATGACGATAGGGGAGTTTTTCATTTTCTTCTCAAGAATTGATAAAAGTCTGTTTCGGGTGGGAAGATAGTTGCAAAAAGAAAGAGTAAGTTTCGAAAAGAGAGATGTCATCAGTATGCAAGGGACATTTTGAAAGGACCTCTAAGATAATAAATATCCTGCTGAACAAAATGAAACTTGTCAAAAGTAAATTTTTCCTTCTCTGACAGGGCAGACGTTTCATTCTAGAAGAAAGATTGCGTTAATTAACTCAGCAGCCGTTCGAATATTTTCGGTCGCTGGCGATTCTCCTAGACCAGATGAGCGAATATTTTCTATCTGTTATTGTTTCATTTTGAATTTCTCTTACATTTTTATTTTATGCGGTGGAGAATATGGATGTGTTTGTATTGGAAAAGATCCAAGATAGTGGAAGGAATCAGCGCCATTTGACGCACAAGAAAAACTAATCTAAATGCAAAGCAGAAATGCATCTGGCTTAGAAAGTTGAAAACAACGGTAGATAAAATATTGTATTGAAATTTTACATCCGTTTGGATAATTATTCCCTCTTGAGTACCTGCCTTTCGACGAAATCGTAGACTGAATAATGAAGTAAGGCTTCAAGAAAATGTGATGACGGAAAGAAAAAAAAATGTAAGATATGCCATTTCCCACTGAAACTGATGTGAGTTAACGCATCTTTTCAAATGGATGTTGCATGAATTTGCATAAGGCTATTCAACAAAAGTTGAGCATTACATGAGCTGAGATGAATGCATCAAATGCTAAATTCAAAAGCCAGAGAAAATTTAACTCTTACGTATTTATTTAAATGAACATAGAATAATTGTTGTCAGATTAAGAGAGTTGTATATAATTTGAATAATTCAAAATGATAAAAAGAGCGTGGATAATAAAATTGCTCCATGTGAATCATTTTTAACTATATACGTAATAAATTAAATTATAACTAATATCAAACTAAGTTATGGTAATTTATGTGCATTAAATGTCTTAAAGCACGATTAAACAGATTTTGTAATGATATTGAAGATATACATTCAATGCTGAAAACATGCATATCTTCACGCGAAATAAAAAATAAAATACTACAATAAAATATTTGAAGATATGTATTAATAAATATGAAGGATTATATATGTATATGTAAGCATACATAAAATTATTATATGAATTCGATTAATTCACTGAGATTCAGCAAGACCATAACTAATATCATGATTTTAAGCAGTGATCAAATCCCGAAATCAAAATTCTAACACGCTGATCACACAAAATATAAAATTTTAATCATTTTTATTGTGTTTCGTGCATAAAACTTCTTAGTTTATTCTTTTCCTGGAATTTCAATGTAAGTAAAAGTTTCATTATTAAAAGTGGAGATTTCAATATAAGAATATATATTGATTAGAATTGCACTAAACTTTTCAATATATTATTTTCAAGCTGTTAAAAGTAAAAACAAATGAAAAGAAATAAATATAATTGAAAAATCTAAGTTTCCTATAGAATTTTCAATAATGTCACGCTAAACGTAAATTCCATAGGTGTGCCCTAAAATTTGTATCTTATTGATATAAGCTTTAAATATTGTTTCATTATTTTTAAATTTATTCTAAAGTTTTTACCATTATTATTGTGATTACTATGATGACATTTTACGCTCTTACTAATAAGTACTGAGGTTCATAAAACAAGTGAAAGACATGGATTATATATGAAAGACATGGATATGGAGACAGACAAGTTATTATATATTCAGAAATTTAAACGGTTAAATAACGTACCATTAAGTCACATGTACCAGTTAATATTAATTCACTCGAAAGAAAATACATGTCTAACACATAAGAAGTTTAGATAATAATAATCATCGTACTTTGAATAAGGTATGAAATTGCTGGAAAAAAACTATCTCCCTATATGTCGGTCTTGGTTTAAAATTTTGGTAAAAAAATGTATTTCGTTTCAGCTATCATTTCTTTAATTAAAAAGGTATTTAATAAACATTTTTTGTAATTGAATCTTATATTAGTGTTTCTCAATATTGCCGCATTTTATTTTGGTAAATTTTTCTTTTCCCTTATAATTTCTACTAAAATTAATATTAATAAAAAGCATTCAAAGTTTTTTTATTGGACTAATAATTAATCTTTCATTTATAAATACTTTAATAACGAGTGGATTTTGTGCTAGATTAGCGCTCATTTATAATTGAAAATATCTAGACAAGCGCTTATTAATCATACGTTTATAGTTTCCTGTTATATAACAATAGTTATAATGGAATTTATCAAAATTTTAATGCAAATTGCACTATCTCATGGCTCAAAATGACCAACTTCCAGGACTCATTATTTTTAATAGTTTGCTCCAGATGCAATTACAGTTATATAACCGATTGCAAGTTTGCGAAGAGAATAACCTAACAGCCAAATATTATCATAAGGTATCTGCACAACCATTCTACTTTTTTCTTTCGGCAGTTCCTTTCATAGATAATAGGAAAATGAAGAAAAAATCCGGAAAATTCACAATCACCCACTTTAAGAAAAGTTAGAACCCTTCTTGGGTTAGGTACAGGGGACTTTGCTGGTGTATACTATACTATACTTTAAGAAATGTGCGTACTGAAAATAGATACCCAAAATATATCTCACATTTTTCAACTGTGGTTGAAAATAATCCTATTAAATCTAATTCAAATGAGTCCTGTCTTTTCACTAGGCCATGATAGATCTTGATGATGATTGATTTGTTTCTGTTTTTGGTTCACACAATTTTTATTTTAGGGATTAGGTTTATTTTTATTTTAGGAAGGTAAGAGATTCCCTTCTTTGCGATATAGGAATATCAAACACTGTCTATAAAAATTGTAGCTGTGAAGCTATGATGTATATTGAGGGTGCAAAATACACATTTGGAAATTAAGTTGTGCTTTACACTTTGTCTAAAAAACGCTGTTTTATCTCTAAGGCTTAGAGAATAGTTTTTAAGCAAATAAGATTCCCTATATAAACAATTTTACTTTTCTATCAATTGCGTTTATGACGACGACAGATAACGGATATGAATTTAGTTCACAATTAATGCATACGTTTAAATTTTCTTCATAAATAGCTCATAATTGCTAAGTAAATTACAGAAAATGTGCAGTAAGTGTTAAAATTATAAATTTCAAATGAAATACTTTTCTCTAATTCAAAACAATAAATTTCAAAAAACTAGTAGAATGAAGGCAGAGTAAATGTATGATAACTATATAAACTGTAAAGTTATTAGGTGTGAATTAAAAAATAAGCAAAGGGAAATGCAATTTAAAAGTGGCGAAAAAATATTCACATACTATTTACTTTACCTTATTTTTTAAAGCACAATATATAAGTACCACAAAAGCAGCAAAATATATTCATTTTATTTGAATTACCTCAAATAAATGTGAATAACATATAATTAACTAAAGTTTTAGTTTAAGAATTAATTTAATTTTGTTAATGTATAATATATCATTCTTTAATTGAGTCCCAAAAAATAATATAAACAAAAGAATTAAATGACTAAAAACAATATCGCAGAGATACATCAAAGCTTGTTTGTCGCTCAACGAGCATTTTTGCATACAATGGTTAGTTAAGTAATTAGCTATGGTTAAAGTGGATTTCGAACCACTACAAACATCCATGCCCAAGGAGGGATTCAAACCCAAGAACTGTTGAATTGCAGGTTAGAGCGCTAACTCACAGGCTTTCCAGCCTGTGAGTTAGAAGAAAATCAATGAGATATATCAAATTATAGTATGTAGAAGACAGAATAAGGATTACAAATTCTTAAGATTTGATTACTTGATAAATAATCGTGTTTAATTCTTTCACATTTTTGGAACTGTATTTAATAAAATTTAATCACTCTTTAATTATGTAATAAACTGAGTTTTTAATACTCAAGAATCAGAAATTAAAAATATGAAATATAGTTTGAGAAGTATTTTTAACTATAACCATTATCGAGGTTAATATAAAATTGGAAACTGAGACTCTGTTAAGCCACAAAATAATTTCTTTCTCTGAAGTTTTAAGCAAACAGACTAGTAAATGGAATGAATACCAGATCCTAAGAGAGTAAAACAGATTTGAAATATAAATGGACTTAATCTTATGGCGTAAGCATCTTTCGGAATAACTTCAACTTTCAATTACCATTTTGCAAAGTTTCCCTGCCCCACCTTACGGCACTTTTAAAATTTCTCAACAGCAAACGGCAGAAACCGAAATCAAAGTTCTCGGGCAAAAGGCGGAACACAACCCGAGGACAACAGCGACACGAAAACAATCAAAAATGTATTTTAACTCCCAGTTGCAACATAATTCCCAATTAATTGCCTTATAGCTTCTTTGTTCCAAGCCGTGGCAATTAAGAGGATTTGCGACTAAGAAGCAAGTTCCAAACTTTCGAAATGTAATTCCGGAAAGGTTCCTACCCCTCACTTCTCCACAACTTCGACTATTTCCAGACAATAACTGTATGTCTTTTCTTTTTTAGAGAATTTAAGGAAAATTGAAAGAGCTTTGGAAAGGAGTTAAGAGGATGGTTTTTGTTCCCCCAATTTATACCTCAACGAAGTGGAAGGTGGTGCATGGGGAGAGCAAGACAAACTATTCCAGTTTGTAATTTTATTGACCTATTATAGGGATTTGTCGATAAGAAAAGGGATTACCAGTGAAATAATCTCCTTTTCTTCTTAGTTTGTAGACAGAACCATATTTTCTTCCCCGTTAAGGAAGATTTATTTCATCTCATTCAAGTTTTCAAAAACAACTTAAATTGCTTAGGTGTTTTATAATTAACTGCTTCTAGCATAATGGGTATTATCTTTCGTAACGACTAAAATAACGATTGAACGGAAAATTTTCCATACGATTTTTAATTAAACTTGAAACCATTGCTTATTAATTTCTGAAGCAATTGAAGATTAACGTACGTTTAAAAGAAAATTGTATTAAATGATCTTACAAACTATATTAATAATGAATAAACTATTTAATTTTTACTACACAATTTATAATAGTTAAATTCATTACACAAATTTGTATGATATAATTTGTAAATAAATTCAAATTGAAATCAAGAAAAAATCAGCCAAATATTTTATTATTAGCATTTGATCATAGAAAATTGGGCAATATTTTTGGATTTAATTTATATATTTTGTATAAGTACATTTGTGTTCCAATGTAATTGCGCAATATATTATTTAAGTAATATGAGATTAAATGAAGCAAGTATACATGAAAGAATTTCTAGACACTATTAAAAAACACAAACTAGGCGCAAAAATAAAACGATTCAAATTGAAAGTGTTCCAGGATTACATCTACGATAAATATAACAAAAATGTATTTTTTTACTCATTGTTTTCATTATAATTGTTAATTTTGCAATGTGTCTTGTCAGAAAACTTATCTTACTATAAATGCAAAAATACTTAAAATTGGTTTTAAGCATAAAATTTCCAACAAAAAATAAAACTTACATCTATATCCTTTTTGCATAATTTTATTACATTAATTACACTTTATTCCAATATGTCAGAAATAATAAAACGTATAATATTTTGATGCTGACAAGTTCTTAGCAAAATATATTATATATAATGTTTATACATTTTATTGTAAATAGATTTTCAGTTACAACAAATAAATACATTAAGATTTTCAATTAAAGTAAACAGACTAAAAATAATTTAAGAGGGCATTAAAAGTTATCTACCACTAAGAGTATATACTTTCATAAATTATAATATAACTCGAATGATAGAAAAGTTAGCAGGTCTTCTAAACATAAAATAAAATTAAAACTCATGTGTATTTTAAAACAGAGTTAATTTAATCAGTTATGGAACTATAATATATTAACATTTTTTTAGTTGGAACAAAGTAATAATGTTTCAAATTTATAAGGAAAATTGTAACAATATCTGAGTTGAATCTGAGTTTCCTCCATTTAAAAATATACTCTATAACTACAAGGAAAATTGTGCTCTGCAATAAAATCAGAAAGGACAAATTCCTATTATTTTTTATGTTAATGAGCATACTAAGTGCGTTGGTTTTTAAAAGAATTATTGAACAAAATGGCGTTTTGCCATTTTCTGAAGTAAAAGGTTTATATTTTTCAACTAAGCAAAAAGTAGGATCTGATTATTAGATCATATTTTGAAACTCTATACAAACATTTCTTTTGTGATATTCTGTTCAGTTTAAAGGAATGTTACAAATTTTTCTTCTTAAACTCAACTTCACTCAATGGAATAATTTATTCAGATGTAACATAGACCAGATTACCCTTTAAACCCTTTAATCACACCAAAAAATCTGGAAAAACTTTTATGTTTTTTTCTACATTACTCCTTCTACAGCACATTCATTTGAAAAGCATGCCAATAAAATAGTAAAAATATTTTAAAAACACACCAAAAATGAAAGATTCTGGATTAAAACATTTAAAACTTTAAAATATAAAAAGATCACAAAAACAATATGTTTGAATCGTACTTTGAAAATATAAATCATAGAAAAAGTGTTAAAAAATTATGACATATCCATGTTTATGTTAGGCAGCCTCTAAACCAGTTCAAAACCTATTCATGGTTCTATTAAGAGAAATGTGATACTATTATAACAGGAGCTCATTCGATTGCCTGGCAACTCTTTTTTAAAGAACTATAATAATGTTTCTAGAATTCTTAAAGCTTAAATTGGCTTTATCCAAGCTGCTCAGAGATTCTTTTAATTTGAGCAGAAATTATCTACTTTTACCTCCTCCCTCGTGTACATTGGACTGAATTTAAATATCAATCTTGATCTTATATAAAAAAGTTACTACGAACGAAATTACCTGGCCCTCTCCATATGAAAGTACGGCGAGAATCAGACTGAAAGCTAAATCTGGACTTGTCGGAAAACATCACGCAAGACCACTGTTGCAGTGTCCATAATGCATGCTCTCTATTCCAGGCTAACCACAGGCGACAGTGAGTTGCTGTAAGTGAAACACATCTGACAGGCCTACGAGCATATAAACCAATGTGCCCTAAGCATTTGTACATGATCTACCTTGAAACTGTCGTACCGGTATCTGAAGAGAGTGAACGAGACTGGTCGGATGCTGTGCTCCGTCTGTTTCTTTTGGCAGTAAGTGCCAAATACCGGTTTTCATTCAGCGTTTTAACTCCGGGGGCTACCTGTGCTGTAACTAGAGATGTAAAATTCCCGGGATTTTTGAAGCTTGTGAATTTACTCGGGAATTTTGGGGAAAAACCAGGAATTTTGGAAAATGTTGGGAATTTTTAGGGAATAAACTCAGGCAATCATATTTCGTTTTAGAGATTCTTTTTTCGCATATATATGAAGCGAAGTGAAGTAAAATTTGTTATCTGTAAATAATTTTTAAACAAAGTGAAATTTTATTTTCTACAATAAGCATTCATAAAAGCAGTGAAAAGCATAAAATATGAACATTAAAATTGTAAAAAATATAGTATTGAAAAATGTAGTCCCTAGGGGATATTTTTATATCGGTGAATGTATGGCGAGATATGTCGCTAAGATTGTTGGGAAGCCAATGTTTCTCACAAATATATATTCAATGAAACTATGAAAATAAACTGAAAGTTGTTATTTGATCAAAAATAATATTGTTTCACTGTAACAAATAGTGATTCTTTTCTTCATTTCTATTTTTCCATTTTCAGTTCTTTTAAGTTGTAAAAGATTTTTTTTTTGCGATCATTCTTTATATGATAGATCTGTTTCTTATGTATTCGAAATTGCTTTATTTTTTAAAAAAATGATTTCACTTTAATTTTAATATATTAAATTTCTTAAAAACAAAGTATTTGAAAAAAGTAAGGTAGTACTTCATTTTACAGTCTTTGTAATAAACTGAAGATTGATGATTTAAAAATAAATAATATCAAGCAAATTGCTTTCACTTTTATTTTGACTTCTAATTGACAAATTTTTTAATTTACCAATGATAGAAAAAGATACTGTTTCATGTACTATTTCTCAACTGAATATGTGTAAATGTTGTACAAATTTAACCAATATGTAAATGAAAGTATATGGTTAGTCGACATGTAAGTTGTGAACAAAAAAAAGGTCCAGTGAGTCATCATTTAAATCATATCTTGTAGGAATTAATGTGACAAAAATCCTAAGAATTAAGCAAGCGTCAAAGCATTATTACAATTTGCGTGTAATTTTGAGTTGCATTGAAACAGCAAATGTTATTCCATTCCAATTATAGATACCTTTATTTGCAGAGGAAAATTATCATCAATATATTCTAGCATTATTAGCAGTTTCTTAATAGTAACTTATAACTATTTAAATTGACAAACTCAATATTTAAATTATTAGCAATTTACTAAAAAGTCACATTTGTAGCTACTTAAATTTGCAAAATCTATTTAAGACACAAAAATAATAAATTTATAAAAAATTTTTATCCACAAATGTAATCATGACTAATACTTTTTTATTTTATTATAGTTAAAATATTTAAAAAAATTTTCTTTTATATTTTAAAATTAATTAACACTTTTTTAAGTACAACATATAATGCAGACTTTAAATAAAACTACTTTTATGTCATTTACAAGGATCTGATACATTAATTTACACAATTACAATATATCTACAGTTGTATTATTCATTGAGTTTTTCAAAACATTTTTTTACAACATTAAAAATGATTTCAAAACAGTAAGGTAGAATCATAATCTCTTTAATTTATTGTTCATCATTTCTAAATTATAAGGTAGAAAATTTGGGTGAATTAAAAAATTATTGATAATCTGTGTCATTGAAAATATTTCCATTTTTGCAGACTTTAGTACTAGAAACGGAAATAAATTTATGATACGAAAAGAATTTATGAAAGCCAAGCAAATTATTTCTGAAAAAAAATATATTTTTGCCCTTTTTTTAACATTTTACACTATTTAATACTGTTTTAAATTCAAATTATTTTTTAATTCAATGCATCTTGCTTTTCATAAAAAGGCTGAAATGTGTTATTCTTTTCAAAAGAAAATTTGGATAAAATACTAGCTCTGAAAATATTAATGCCTATCTGATATAAAAAATAGGTGTATTATTTTTCTACAATCTTCTTATAAAAACTTGAAAACTTATATTTTTTAAGATTTAGTTCAGCTTGAATTTTTACACTCAAGATTAAAATTTATACATAATACAAAAATTTTAGGACAATTGACAAATCTGTAATTTTGTGAATTATATATTTCCAAGTCAAAAACTTGAAGTAACAATAAACAATTTGTTCAGAAAGGATTTTAAAAGTTGTACAGATGCACTTAGAAATCTGCACAGTAAAAAGATCCCATCTAAATATGTTTATACCTGTTACCTTGTGAAATAAAATTAGGTATTATTTCTATGGTAGAAAATATCTAATATTTACAAATATGAAGATATTGTTTAATAAATACTGATTGATTTTTATGAATATATTTGTTCAACATGACAACTGAAGTGGATACAACAAAAATTGTTGTTATAAATAATGTATAAAATTGATGCTACATATTTTACTGTAACACTAATACTATATTTAAAACAAGCAAATGACACTAAATATCTTAAATAAAAGTTTAAAAATATTAGTTTTTCGATGCTTATACTACTACTTTCACAATGCAACACCAACTTGATGACCAATGATATAAATGTGTCGAAACTTAAGCCCTTATATGACCATCAATAAAACCAAAACCGTATATCAATACTTATCTTCGAAACACGTTAATCAAGACTTCAGAATAGAGGTTGGCGGAACCATGCTCAATAAGAGTACCACAACTAAATACCTAGGAGTAATGTTGGACAATAAACTTAGCTTTAAAAATTCTTGTCAACTATATCAAAAATAAGGTAGAAGAAAGATCAAGGATCCTTAAAAGACTGGCAGGAGCAAAATAGGGTTGTACTCAGGACACTCTTAACAAGACGTACAATACATATATCAAACCTGTAATCAAGTATGGAAGTGAGATGCTAATTTACACTTCTCAAGAAAATATGAATGTACTTGAGAGAGCTCAAACTAAAATCCTTAGAATAATAACTGGGGCAGTGAGAACA